>WFMF01000421.1:0-158772 GCA_011033025.1 Beroe forskalii
TTACAACTTTAAAAAAATTTTTTTTAATAAAAGGAAGAGAATTTGTAATTTGTATTAATTTTAAACTAGGAAATGATTTCAGGTGTAATTAAAATTTTAAAATTTCAAATATATTGTTTTAAGTTTTAAATTTTTTTTTAATTTAAGAATTATTTGGATGATTAAATTTTATAACAAATTTAAAATAATTTTTTACAAAATTTTTTAAAAGGAGATTTCATTGTATAATGGAATTTTGGGCATAATTTCAAATTTTTGGGATGGAATTAAAGTCATATACATTAAATTTTAAGATTTATTTAAATTTTTAAATGGTTTGTGTGTGAAATATGACTGATTTTTTTTTTTTAATTTTCAAAAGTGGGAATTTTAAAGCATTGTCAGTTTAAATTAACGTCTGTTCAACATTTTCCTGTTCGAGCTTCTGAATTTCCTGTGTTTTGACTTTTTAGGTTTCGTCTTCACTTTTCGCTATGACATAGCAATCGATTAATTAGGTAACTATATTTTATTCAAATTTCTCTTCTCATTATATTATTACTTAATTGAAATTCATCATTAACTGACAAACCTTCATAGATATGCTATTGCTCAAAACGTATGCCTAATTTTGTCACTGAAAAAGCAATCGGAGTCTTCAGAGTTTTCTGCAGACCAAAATGGATCAAACTGGGCGACAAGTCACGACGCAGGTAGGCAAAATATTATTTTTCAATTTTTTTCCTTTTTATGTTTTCAATTGCATATTTTTTTACTTTCTGGAAAACAACCCCACCAAAAGTTCATTACTCAGACAATTGATCGTGACTCGTACCACGGTCATTGTTCAACTATTTTAGGAACTGATGTTACATTACAATTTACAAATTGCCTCATACACAGGATTCGCAACTAAGTTGTTGTTACAAGATCACTTATGTTACATATTATTAACATGTTGAGAAGTTGGTTTTAAGCGTTGTAAAAGATTAATAACATGTTGTTTCATTAATCAAGGCTCTGCACATAATTTATGCACACGATGATTTATTGACTTATTTCTAAATATTTCCATTTATCGTATAGGTTCCATGGTAATTTTCTGATTCTTATAATTAAAACGTAACACGCATAGACCGTTTCAGTGATCGTCATATTATGTTAGTAAAATTTTATTTTTCCGTTAAAATTACAACTTCTAACCCTCTTTAGCCCTTTAGGCCGGCACATGTAAATAAGTAAATAATATATTAACATATGCAGCATGTCCTAACACGTAATAACCCTGCCTTCTGATTGGCTCACGTATGATAGCCCTGCCCTCTGATTGGTCCCCATCCCTCCACCATGATCTGTGATTGGGTCACCGCTTCATAAGCTGTGTGTGTGTGTATGATACATGGCTGAAGTTTTATATGATCATAGCGTGGCGTATAAATTATAAAATCACTAGCAGCTGGCTGAGAATGACGTCATTATGATAGTTTAGAATGGGAAACTGATGACGTCACAACGTCTATTGTTTGTTTGCGTCACTCGTAGGAAGTATAATATTAGGTCAGTAGGAGTAGAGTGTAGAAGTAGTCTATATATTATTCTGTGTCTGCAGTAGGTAGGGTAGGTTGCGTGTTGGTGAGCTGCAGGGTCGCCTCATCATCGTACGATCCTTTGTTAGTTTGTTCCCTTTCCCTTTTGTTTGATTTTCTCTCGTTACTCCAAGGAGAATACTAAAACAGTTCGTTATAATCAGCAGAATTGTAAAATACACCTACCGGAACCTACAACTCTCCCTCTGCAAACAGCAAGGACTCAAGAGTCAAGGAATCGTGTAGCTGATCAATCGGGAGGGTATTTTAGAGGATCAAAAGAACAGGATTTGAAAGTGATTTAATTGACACCATACAGAAATTCGGGAGAAGGACAGAGGATTCATCAGCTGCTTCTTCTCAATAATTTTCTTTCTTCATATTCATAACTGAGTCATTGTTGCTATGGAAACCAGAGAATGTCTGATTGACGCTGAGGACCAACTGTTGTCTGCCGAACCTTCGTTGGGAAAGAAGCTTATTCTGGTGTTCTTCGTCAAGAAAGAGTAAGAATTAGCGTGATTTCAACAACCCCAACACCCCTGACAACTGAACAGAACAGTAATGATATTGATAGATTGGTAGCCAAAAACATTTTTCCTGCAATTTACGTGAATCCATCTGAATTCGAGGCGAAATCGCCTCGAATTCGTGTGAACTGCAGCAAAAAATAATATTATTATGTTCCTGTTGATTGGTAGAATGATTGCCATAATGGCAATTGGTGCCATGATTGGTCATGACTGCCCATACCCTGACATTGTCAAATTTTCATAAACGTGTGCACAGGTCACTTTGTCACACTCCACGTCTCATGTTGCCTGCGCACAGTGCGCGCACTGTAAACTGGAAGGTGTACACTGTGCGCGGCTTTTACAAGCATCAAACAGAAATCTTAAAATCAACGTTATCATCGTGCGCTGCTTATAGCACTGGTGGATGATACTGTTTGTCATGTTGACCAGGAACTGGAAGTGGTACTTGAACCATTTTCGGACTGTATTGGCGTATTACAATATTTCATTGTATTTGACTTTACTTGATGCGATAAAGCGTGGCTTGTTCGACCAGCTTCTAGCCCAGGCTTGCTGAATTTTTAAAATTGCTCAAATGCCCGAGCGAAAAATCACTCGACTCCAATTTAACCTCTTCTTTGTTATTCGAAGTCTATTTCTAACATATGTGGTAATATTTGCTGCCAAATATAATGTCATTGAGATTATCATCATTAAATCACTTCCGATGTTTTCGTATGAGATCGAGACATCAATAAAAACCGTGACCACTGACCAGACATTTGACAATATTACAGAATCAACGGGTCCGAACCAATTTAATTTAAACTTTTCAAAATGTTTAAAAAAAATTGACAACCCACCACTTGAACACGTGGTCCATTTAATCTCATTCGTTTCCTTCCCATTCCATGTTATCGTCTTCAAAGTTAAATTGTTGTTAAAACCATCCTAATAGAATCGGGGAAGGATATTACGTCAAATACGTAGGAGCATATATTATTATTGACTGACGAATAATTAACTCTAGAAATTGGTGGAAAGGTCATGTCAACATGTCATAAAACCCAAGCGTCCGGCACGCGCTCCCGTGTCAAAAACTTAAGACAATACCACTGCCTTTTCCCGTCTTATCTCAACCTAATTAATTATACCTACTACGACCCCAGCCACACATAATCATATTTCATTATACCATAACATGTTACGATTCCAACAATATGCTTGACCCATCTCACATATAGGAATAATATTCCTAATCTCGGCTGATGTCACCAGATAAGACGCGATATATACGCATTATATTATTTTATCTCCCTGGGAGTCGGGTTGGTGCGTGTGTATGAGTTTTTCACAGTTCACCCGGCTATCCGACACCCCGACCTACCATAATCAAGTTAAGATAAAACATGTCACGTTGTCTACGGTTTAAGAATATCGTAATTGAGCTGTGTGTCACAGGAGAAGAAGAAGAGAGAGAGTGGTTGGTAGTTCTGCTTGCGCGCGCGGCTCTCACACTTCACTTTGTACGTTTTACCATTTCGTCGTGCTAGTTCCCATTTCCTAGTTTAAAGTTTGAAGAGAATAAAATTTCTTATCATATATTCGAATACATTGACATCGGATTGAGGATACATCGGATTGAGGATACATCGGATTGAGGATACATATCTCGTATATTTGCTGAGAGTGAGATATGGGTCTGGGTCGGGTCAGGAGAAGGAGCTACAAGGTAGCAGATCAGGAGGAACACAGGATGTCCCTGGTAGCGGGAGATGATGAGGATGAATGGTAAGAGAGGGATGTGTAGTTGTACAATTTAGTGGGCAATTTAAATGTACTCCTTTTTAGATGTGATCTGTTAGCTCGTTGAGAGGGGCGATATTTGTGAGTCACTTTTTTGCTGTTAATTTTCAAAATTTTTGATGGACCTCTTGTTTGCAAAAAAAGGAAGACCGGAATTGTGCTGAAAGTTAGAAATGAGGAGACATATATTCAACGTCTTTGGCAGCTCGGAAAAGTAATTAGCTTGTTTGCAATCTTTGATAGACCCCGATTCCACCGCTGATAGTTGATAATTTGAAGATCGGATCAAAAGCACTTTATGAGAGTCACAGAAATTCAATTTGCTTGTCATCATATCAAATCCATCGTTCGACAAAGAAATGCAGGTACAATAATACAACGCACTCATACAACGAATGATTGTGGAGCTTTGATTTCTAAGCACAAATGATTTGAGTTTAGAAAGTCAAATGGAGTCAATTATAGTCGAGATCATGCAGTTAATGAATTGCCAGGGTCTTCATTTCGTCATATTTTCCCATATTTCTCACAAAATTCTCTAAATTTTGAGATAATCTCTAGTGATGATGTTTGACGTGTCCATTTCACTTTTCAGAGGTTATTATCATTACTAATTCCAAGACTTTCGTAATGATAATTTCATATGCCGTACGTGACCTCGATTTTATTCCCTTATTTTGTATTTCGTTTGAATTGTTTAGAGTGTAGGCCGAAGTATGGTTTTTGTGGTGCATGGAGAAAATGCCTTCGTGTGATGCATATTATGTAAGTAAAGTGTTACGGCGTTTTTGCTCTTTATCGTGTTCCAGGCTGAGTCAATTGCAATTTCAAAAGGACAACTTTTAACGTATCTTTGAGCAAACTTCATGACTAAACCGTATCGATATCTCACCCTGTGAGTTCTACTTGCAGAAAAAGCTGGAAGCGTCTAGTGAGTGACGTTCAGCGTTAACCCCCGCCAATTATTACATAGTTATCCGGCTGTAATGCTCGGGTGAGAGACGCAGTGTGCCTTGACGACAAACTCCAAAACCTGTCTGCACGATAATCAAATATCCTGTCGAGTTCTATTACTCTCGACAATAAACTCTCCATGCTCTACAGCAGTGTTAATGGAATGTCATAGTTTTATACTACCAGAACCGGCTGTTTGCTGTGCTCGTAGAATAGGCGGTGAGGTGTGATAAATTCAACTTTTTAATCCATGACAATTTCGTCACTTTACTCCTGGACATTATTCAGGGTTTAATTTCATACCAGGCACGAAGGTATAGCCTTAGATGTATTTGAAGCCTTTCAAATTGAGCTCCGGATTCACTTCAGTAACTCAAACTGTCTAAACTTGGTCACACAATAATGACGAAAATTTTGCAGAAAAGAACTTTCCCAGTGGTCATATAATTGCTCCAATCAAAAAATGTCTAGAAATTATCATTTCTCAAATTGATCATCAATATCGAGTCCCTCATCATTTCCCAGGAATTATTAGAGTTGAATTCCCTCACACAAACCGGTGTAATTATGAAAAATTTGATTTTACACATATCATATAACTAACGTCTATCTGGTTGAGCCTTGGGCAAAGAGGTTGATAATTGTTTGAGAAGTTCAAAGTTTTAGTTGTCGTTCTATAATTCGATGACATCACGCCTACGATATAGGACGTAAATTCTCATTAGTTTGGTAATGAATACTGGCCACGGTATAAAAGATATGCACCGCTGGTACAATTGTAGACAGTTTTCTCACTTTTGATAGCGCCTGGTGCTTGCCTTCTGCGGTATGCGTTGGTCGAGTGAAGGCAGTTGTATGCCGATGTTTTCATATCGACATTTGTAAGTTCTCTGTTCAGACACAGACATTGTGTTATTCACCTGTTGGCATCATTCTATTCACTTCATGAAACCATTCTCTTCAGACACCGCACAACTTATTACTCCCTGGCACCAAATTATTATAACCTTTTGACACCATTCTACTCACTCCTTGACACCATTCTACAAACTCCCTGACACCGTTCTACAAACTCCCTGACACCGTTCTACAAACTCCCTGACACCATTCTAATAACTCCCTGATACTATTCTAATAACTCCTTGACACCATTCTACTCACTCCCTGACACCATTCTACTTACTCTCTGACACCATTCTACCCACACTCTGACACCATTCAATGCTCTCACTGACACTAAGTTTTAACAATCATATATTTTCCAGGAGCTCCGGTTCTGTTGACAAGGAGAAACGTTCCCTGCGATGTGGTGTCCTGGATGTCCGCCCCAACTTCCTTCAGAAATTCAACTCAGCCCGGTGGTTCTTTGCCTTCTTCTGCCTTGCCTTCCTGGTTCATCATATGACCAATACCATGGTAAGTGAACTTGTGATGTAAAATTTGTTGAGGTCATAAGTTTATTTTTAATAAATCGGAAGGTGGTGAGTTTATGTTGCATCTCAAAACTGTTTTAAAGTCCACGTCATGTTTTATTGTTTTCCTTTCTTGTCGTGCACAATTCATTGTATTCCGAAATGGGAAGTGAGGTTGAGCCTTGAGGACAAAGCAGTGTTCTCTGATTAGCCAGTAGCAAATCACGTTCGTTACTGATAATTTACAATAGCTACTAAAACGTGATGAAATTAAACAAATGGGAAACTCAACTAGAATTGAGCCTGTGAAGTGAGAAGGGGGTGTTGGGAACTGCCGAACTGGGAGGAATTACATTTGGGCAATTGCAAAAGTGGAACATTTGCAAATATGAGGCAGTGCCTGGTTTCGATTTCTCTGGCTATTCCAACCAAACACCTTTTTTCAGATATCAGTAAACCTATCCACGATAGAGAAACGATTCGAGCTCTCCTCCACGAAAAGTTCGTTTATCGTTAACGCGTACGACATATCATGCGCGGCTACCGTTATGTTCATCTCGCACTTCTGCCGACATAACAAGCCCAAGTGGATCGGTATCGGCATCATCGTGATGGGATTTGGAGCGTTAATATTCACAGTCCCTCACGTTGCTGAAACGTAAGTACTCGTGCTTAAATTCATTGGTGCATTATTTATTGGTGCACAAATTCAGTGATGAGTTTGTTTCATGGCTCTTTGACTTTTGTGCTTACTGAGTCACTGATTTACCCCTGATAATAAACGGTCTTTGTTGTGTAAAGCAATCAAAAACTTCGTGTCTTTTGTGAAACTTAACAATTCTCCCGTATTTTCTGCAAAAAGTAATTGGTTTCCTTCTTTGCAGAAACTTTTTCTCGATAGCAGAAGAATACGGGTGTGTGCAATAAGTATATCTGTAGCACCTACCGCATGATTGCGCATGACTTTCTACTTTCTTTTTGCTACTTTCTTCTTTCTTTTTGCTACTTTCTACTTTCTATTTTTGCTTCTCTCATTATCATTTGAACGGAAATCTTTCTATCTGAATCTCAACCGGCGACTGGACTCTTTTTCTAAATACTACCTGCTTTGCTTTTATTTCAAGCTGGTTATTAGATATTATCTAAAATTTTTGAACTTTTATCGCACGACTGACGGATGTTCTCGAGGGCTGAGCTGCGCTGTAACTTTATTTGCATCTAAACATTGAAAATCTGATATCTCTTGCAAATGCAATCGCTTTATCAGCTCTAGAATCAATGAATTTCCACATTTTAACCCCATTATCTCACTTTGACTTAAAACCCTCTTCTTTTTCAGTGTTACTATCACTGAGAGTGGTCTAGCCCCGGTTGACCAGGGCCGAACTACAATCCCCGGTGCTGACAGTGCCCTCTGCAGTGCCAACAATGTCCTCTCCAACTCAACCAGTTGTCTCGATAACGGTACGTGGTGGGCAGCTGCTGAGATCTTTGTTTTGACATATGTATTGTTACACTTGAACAGGTGTTATATGGTTCGAGATAGTGTGTGTGAAGTGTGTGTTATCCAGCTGCTGGTATTGATTGTAATTGAGTTTCTTTCTTCCTCTCTGGAAATTTGCATTGTGTAAAGATAGCGCTATTTATATCGTGAAGTTTCAATATTTATATCTCAGAGTGTAGCACTAGCAGTTCCATGAAAACAATAGAACTATATCCATCATAATCATATGTCACTGTCAGAGTGTAACAATGAAAGCAATGAATCTCTTCTCTAAATTAATCCCTTGTCTAACTGACTCTCCCTTCTCCAGGGGCGGATTCCTCCTCGAAGTGGTACTTTATCTTCGTGATAGGAGCTCTGCTGTTCGGTCTGGGCGGGACCCCCATTAACACCCTGGGACCACCCTTCCTAGATGAGATATTCCCGCCTGCCCATGTGTCAGTATACTACGGAATCATGGGCAGCATGTCCTGCCTTGGACCCATATTCGGCTTCGCCTTCGGAGGTTTGTTGTCGCTGATTTGCTGTATGTGTTTTAGTGACTGGAAGGGCTGGAGCTAGGGGCTGTTTTAAGGGAATAGTGGTAATTGATAGTCCTACTTAGCTATTTAATAAGGCAAATTTGATCCTCATATGAATTAGAAGTCGAGATAAGCTGTCCTCAACCCCTCCTAATTCCCTCAGGGTATTTGTTTTTTTATGATTACAAATCCTCCAATTCCCCCAGGTTACATGTTGTCCTACTACGTGGACTTCTCCACGCCCCAAGGGATAGACCCCTCCCACTCCGACTGGATCGGGGCCTGGTGGACGGGTTTCATCCTGGCGGGTATCCTAGCCGTCATGTCAGCCATCCCTCTCATCCTCTTCCCACGGAAACTACCCGAGGTGGACGAGGTCATGACCATGAAGGTGGCGCAAGGTGGGTTCATAGGCCGCAGTGACACGCCGATTTTACCTGACTTTCTTGTTTGTTTTGACTCATTCTATAACTCTGAGATAAACTTTTAAATTTGCTTGGCGTCAGATTTCTTTGACCTCACTGCACTTTGACACCACTTTCCTCTGACGCCACTTTCCTCTGACACCATGAGTTCAAAGTATCCCCATCCCCTCAGGGCTCGCGTCCCCGGACTCAAACCTGCCCAAAGAAGTACCAGGTGAGAAGATGACGATCCTGCAGATGGCTCAGGAGTTCTGGCCGACCATCAAGAGTCTCTTCTGCAACGGAGCCTTCATGTGCTGCACCCTCTCCCAGGCTTTCACTGGTTTCCTCATCGGAGCTGTGTCTTTCCTTCCCAAACTCATTGAAATCGGCCTCAAATTAGTGTGCCTCAGATTGAGACTAGTATTTTCATTTTTCATATTGATGAATAAGCAAATTAATTTGTTCGCTGCTTTCTAGTGAAATTTAAATGTGACATGAGACTCCGAGCCTTGATGATTATTTATTTATGTTGCAAAATTTGGTCGCATATTATCAAATTTGCGTCAACCATAATCAATGCCTGACTTAATCAAGTAATTTATGAACAACCAACAAAAATACTAAAATAGAAGTTGCGTCAACTTGATTGTCATGACTGGAATGATTTGACCAGACGATAGCATGCGAGAACATTTCTCCTTTCAAAGTTTAAAACTTTTTAAGTTCTCACTTTCAATGAAACCTTACCTTCGTCTTATCACTTTAAAAAATTACAGCTGCATGCTTTTAAATTTGAAAGGTGCACGGGCTATTTTTGGAAACTGTTATTCTTCAAATAGAATAATGAAATTGAACCTGCTTTCAGATTCAATGACTCAATGAAATTGAATTTTGAAAACGCATTAAAATTATCCAAACGTTTTGAGGTGGCTCCCGGATGTTGGCTACAGATGCAACGTGCGCTGGAATGTCAAAATGAAGAAATAAATAATTAAAAAGGTTGAATTGGTTATTGGATCCTCGTATTGGTTGTTAAATGCTTGGATGGGAAATTCTATGGTGCTAGATCAGTTGAACGACCCCTGTTAAATTTATCATAATTGCTGATTTGGAACATTACAGGGTTAACCTTAGCTTCTGCACTTTTCGAACTTTTACAAATCATTTAAGGTCAGAGAATTAATGAAATTGCCTATATTCATTTCCACAGTTCTCTAAATTAACAAATTATCAATTACTTTCTGACCTAAGAATTTCAATAAGGCTGTTCCATCTCCTGCTTATTACCATCTTATCTTGTAAAACCAGAAATAATTTCTGTAATGTAATCTAATAAAATTGTAGCTTCACTTCTAGGTAGACTTTACCTAATGAGTTTTATAAATTTTCTATAAGAAACCCCTCGTGACTTGTCGGGCTTCAAGATGAAATGTATTTGAGTAATTGAGCCAGATCAAACTTTAGCCGATATTTCTAGGAGACATTTTGATATCATGATTTCTTGTTCTTTCACTGCCATAATATCATTTACTAAAATTTTATATCCTTTGACTGGAATAATTTACCGATTGCAGTATGACATATGTTATGATGACAAACATGCCGGAATAAACTTAAACATCTGACACGTGTGTGCAGTCATAACAATCACATGCTTCGTTAAAAACATAATATTTGAAATTTAATACTAAAATCATACAACCAATATACCTTCGGTCCTCATGTGATCTCTTATCACTCCCCAGTGACAGTACGACTTCCATACTATGATATTATGCGATCACGGTCTAAAAAAGAACACGGTTTAGATGAATTGTATAACTGAAAGTGAAATGACTCATTTATGATTAATTCATTAATTTTATTACATCCAGAAGTATTATTAGTATCTCAGAGGCTCAGATAACTGATAAGGGCATTATAAATTACCGTTAGCAATGTATGGATTGTGGCACTGGAAGATATTGAGTTGTGCACTGAATATTTGTGCTAGAAGTTTAATTTCAGTGCTGCTACTGTGTACATTGACAGCATACGACGCAAAGTAACAACTCAATAATTAGTTAGGTAGCTTTGACAATGACCAATCTCTTATCTTCAAGTTGGAGCCCTCAAAAGCCAGTTTCTACCTGGGCTCTGTGCTAGTGAGTGCTGCTGGAGGTGGTTTTCTTACCGGGGGCTTCCTTACTCACAAGCTGGAGATGACTGGAAAGTGAGTACTAAGTACTAGACCAGGAAAATGATGAGAATTGACTGATAAACGTGTGCTATCACCTCCAATATAATTCATGAACTTTACTCAAGGCGGACTGTGATTTATCAGAAAATATGTCATGACATCATGAAATTTATCTAAATCTTGATTAAAGTTCTGCTTCAGATCTGCTGCCAAGTACGCCTTCATCTTCTCAATATGCGGTCTGCTTCCCTCCTTTGGAATGATGCTTCATTGCCCTGGGGTGGAACTGGGAGAACCAACAATGACTCCGAGGTAAATATAGCTGATCATTTTCAAATCCTCAAATCAATATTTTCCTCATGGAATGCTGATCCCAGTTTGCTTAATCCAGTTGATTGATCATATTGATTTTATTCCTCGTATCCCCCGGAAATCCCTCAATTTTGCAAACCCTCCCAGTTAAAACCCTACCATTTAACCCCGTCTCACCCTCCCACTTAAACCCCTCTCACCTTCCCAGTATAACGATAGACGGGATGCACCCCCTGGACCCTGGGTACGGTGTTAACATGTGTGCAAGTGACTGTAAGTGCCCCAAGACATACGACCCAGTCTGTGCTAACGATGTCACCTTCTACTCGCCTTGTCATGCTGGCTGCACCTCCAAAGAACTCATAGACAACAAGTACTATGTGAGTCTTGGGATATTGGAGTGTTTCTTTGGATATTCTGTAGAATTTAGAAAATATTCCCAAGAGGTGTACTGCATCGCATGAATGGGATCAGACGACATTAACGAGTTTTTATCAGATAGACCCATGTAAAGCCCCACGACATAGGCTCAATTAATGGGTTTCAGTGTTTCACTTTGCTGAATATAATTTAATTCATTGCTCCTTGTTCAATCCGCTTCTCCTCCAGAAGTTCTCCAACTGTTCGTGTCTGATGACGAGTGAGTTGATAGTGGAGGTGGGAAGTAACGAGACCCTGCACACCTCGAATGGGAAGTGTGAGCAGGTCTGTCAGACCTACATCCCCGTGGTCTACCTCGGATCTGCCTTCCTGACACTCTTCTTCTGCTTCCTGGCACAACCTGCCAGCATGCTCGCCCTCAACAGGTATAAAACTTGTTGTAATTGGATGGTTTACAGATATTTACTATGAGTATGACTTTTGGTAAAGCTTATAAATGTTTTAGTTTCTACCAATGAGGTATCTAGCAACATAATCGATTGAGCAAAGAGTATTTCATTTGAGCAATACTTACAAAATGGAATGGCACCATTGCAATTCAAGAACTGTGCTGATAAGGCCCTAGCAGTATGAGGGCATTTGCACTACGCTCAAATTGAGATGGTGTTATACTAGGGCGTTCGGAAATGATTGTCACTACAGGCATAAAATGACAAATATGACCAAAAATATCAAAATTTCAACATAGTCGAGTACTAGGGTCTCTACCAGACTGAATTGCAAATTTGTTGAAAAGTGGGTCATCTATGATCTAGCCTGTTTTTGATTTTTTTTCAGGTTGTATGGCGAATTCTACATCTTCTAGACCATGTGTTTATGGTCCGATTTCACTATTCAGGAGGGCCTTCAGGTCCAAAACTAAAGAATAGGATGATTGGTTGACATCCGGGGCAAATTTCTGTACAATTTAACCCTGCATTATTGATAATGAGTAGAGCCAAATTTAACAGTTCAGTAACCGATAATGCAGTACACAGCTAACACACGTTTCTGATGTTAAGAAAATTAGTAAACGCGGAAGGGTCTGAACTAATAGCTAACACGATAACTGAAGGTTTCAAGTTAAATGTTGTATTTCTGGACAATTACCAGAGCAAAAGTTGCAACTGCCCTATCTGGAGCATATCCTTTTTTGAGGTCAAAG
Organism: Beroe forskalii; assembly: GCA_011033025.1. Lineage (NCBI taxonomy): Eukaryota > Metazoa > Ctenophora > Nuda > Beroida > Beroidae > Beroe > Beroe forskalii. The sequence continues at coordinate 12,761 of WFMF01000421.1, forward strand.
CACCCCTTAGGATTATTTCATATCGACGAAAACAGTCCATTTGTTCCGGTTAGCTCGTGTGCTGCAACAACCTCATTTTGATTATCTTTCACTTCTTGGGTCCGTTGATATGTTTTCTTTGACAACGAAATTTGTGGTCAGTTTCACATGCCGGAGCAAATAATTAGAAATTTGATCATTAGAATGGGCTAAGAAAACTTAAGGTAAAACCCGATTATCTTAATCCAAAAATGTCTGAAAAAAACGAATATCACATCAAAAAGTCACTCCCAGCAGCTGTTTCTCCAGAAAATTGCAAGTGACAATCTTTTCCGAACGCACTATTATTTGTTAGAACTAGAAACCCACCTCACCCGACACTCCCCACAGATCAGTGACCCCCGAACTCCTCTCGATGGGGTACGGTATCAGGAACTTCCTGTTCCGGGCTATTGGCACGATTCCAGGCCCTTGGGATTATTTGATGTGGCAGCGATTGGGAGCTATGGTAGTTGCTGGGAGCACGATACTACCATTTGAATTTTGTGATTTTAGTATTTTGAATTTTATTTCTGGTGTGAAAAAATTAAATTGGGGTGCGGAAATCCAGTGATGGACTTTATTTATTTCAGCTGCAAGCCATCTGAAATACCTCTTCTCTAACCCTCTCGCTTTCAAATTGATCTACTCTGTCGCTGCTGCTTTCATCGTTGTGAAGATCACCTCAGACGTCTTCCTCCTGATCTGCTGGAAGCTCTACCCGGAACCTGGAACATTTAGCGCCAAACCCACCCCCGAAACCTCCGAAGACGCTGCGTCTGACGTCGAGGCTGGGACGAGGGATGACGAACTGTCGCAGTACATTGTCAAAGTTACCGATAATCAGGAACTCTTGGAAATCACGTACCGTGATCGGGACCGCACTGACTCCAACGCCAATAACCGGAAGCGTCTCAGTGATTTTATCAAGCACGGGCTCGAGTCTGGGAAGGTGTTTGTTGCGATGGCTCACGAAACAATTGTCTAACCGAAAGTCTTGCGTTACGCATAGTTTGATAAACAATATTAGTTCTGATAGGACAGAAAAATACAGCAAATTCATGTGATCCCTGGTGCTGAAGAACAGTGACAATGTTAGGGATATATAAACTTCAGGGTAACCTTTTATGAGGTGACCAACGATTGATAATTCCGAAATAACTGACCTATATGTAAGATTATACCTATTGTCAAGTTTGGCGATGGGTTTTGTATTGTTTTTATTTGTTTTTGTGTTACATTTAAGCTTAATGTATCATTTATGACTGTTATTGATAATATTAAACATAAAATTTTATGATACGTTTACTTGGTAATGTTTTGTGGTACCACAATCAAAATGTTCAACTATTCATGGATAATTTTAATTTACTTCACTATATTAGTAATTAGCAGAAAACCAACTATAAAAATGGCAACGTTGGCACGGAAATTTTCTTCTTCAAAGAGGGGGCGGAAATTTTGACCGTCCGTGTTTTTCTGTGAAATTGGAGATTATTCGGGTCCGCCTGTAATTTTGGTTGTGATATCATGAAATGACTCGCCAGTATATTTTTACTTGTTTAATCTCGTGAACTATTTTTGGAGGGTAGATTATAGATTTAAAATTGAATGAAATTAAATTCATTTAGTGGCTGTTGATGTTATAATTGAATTTAATTACTGATTAATGGATACCAATCATCCTACGCCATGATTGATGATATGAAATACAGATCATTTACGTTTTGCTTGGAAAGTTATCAGAGGCTTTTCATGCAGAATATTGAATTCGATCAGACTCAGATGTTTATAATTTACATCGTAATCTCCATTTGATATTTGATTAAAACCGATATAAATCAATGTGATCGCTTGCTGCTAATAATAAACTAGAAACTTTTAATTATTAGTCGGATTTCACAGATAACATTAACAATACTTATACCGGAAATAACAAACCATACGCCATTAGATTTAGTCAGTGCATGAAAACTTAATTTTACATTTATAATCAGAAATTTTACTCTAAATTCAGACTCTTAACTTTATTTAACTTCGGAAAGAGCGAAGATTTCCGAATATTCAGATAGTTTTTGGTTTAAAACGTGTCTACTCGTTCTCCGCTGCACACGGTGGCTCAGTGACAATGCATTGCTATAACGGTCGGAAGTTTTCAGAAGATTAACAACTGTTTAGATTTAGAATATGGAGTGGTTCTGTGGAATTTCAACCGGCCAAATCTCTTTGCACATATTTTTTCAATCTGATTGTTTAATTTTTAAATTGATGTTTGATTTTATGGTTATGGTTAGGGCTGATGGCTATGGTGCAGACACGGGGCCGTAGGCGCGGCGCAAAGGTGAATTCCAAATGTGAATAGGTTGCACCATGTCCCAAGCGCAAAACAATCGGAAGCGGAATTCGAGGGTTGTGTTGCAGAAAACTGTGCGCGGAGGGTAGATCAAGTAACATTACTAAATTAGGCGTGCTTTTCTAATTCTTGAAAAGTCCAACGCGCAAATATGGCTCAACACAACATTAACGCATCACGCTTTCTTTGAAAAATCCAACGTGCGCAAAATATGGCTCTGGTTAGAGTAACGCATCACGCTTTCTTTGAATGAAGAGCGCGCGCAGTTGAGCGCAGCGCGCTACCTTGAATGAATAAAGCGCACGCACTAAAGCGCAGCGCGCTTTCGTCGAAGAAAAGCGCGCACTTAAACTTTAGCGCAACGCGCTTTCCCTTGAAGAAGAGTGCGCGCACATAAGCGCAGCGCGCTTTCCTTGAAGAAGGCGCGCGCACATAAGCGCGCAGCGCGCTTTCCTTGAAGAAGAGCGCGCGCACATAAGCGCGCAGCGCGCTTTCCTTGAAGAAGAGCGCGCGCACATGAGCGCGCAGCGCGCTTTCCTCTTGAAAAAGAGCGCGCGCACTTGAAGTGTGCTTTCGTTGAAGAAGAGCGCGCGCGCATAAGCGCAGCGCGCTTTCCTTGAAGAAGAGCGCGCGCATAAGCGCAGCGCGCTTTCCTTGAAGAAAAGCGCACGCATAAGCGCAGTGCGTTTTCCTTAAGGAGCGCGCTTTCCATGAAGATAAGAAGAGCGCGCGCATAAGCGCAGCGCGCTTTCAATTCCTTCGAAGAAGAGCGCGCGCATAAGCACATTGCGCTTTCCTTGAAGAGCGCGCGCAAATAAGCGCAGCACGCTTTCCTTGAAGAAAAGTGCGCGCACTTCAGCGCAGCACGCTTTCCTTGAAGAAAAGCGCGCGCACTTCAGCGCAGCACGCTTTCCTTGAAGAAAAGCGCGCACAATTCAGCGCAGCACGCTTTCTTTGAATGAAAGCGTGCGCAATTAAGCGCAGCACGCTTTCTTTGAAGAATAGCGCACACCTAAGCACAGCGCGGTTTCCTTGAAGAAAAGCGCGCGCACTTAAGCACAGCGCGCTTTCCTTGAAGAAAAGCGTGGGCACTCAAGCGCAGCGCGCTTTCCTTGAAGAAAAGCGCGCGCACTTAACTTTAAGCGCAGCGCGCTTTTTGAAAATTGACTTCAAGAAAATTGCGTGGATGCATGCATTCACGTTCTAACTTCTTGAACTGAAGTTCAACTTTGAAGAAAAGCGTGCATTGAAGAATAGCGCAGCGCTTTCCTCATTTTAGTCCGACATTAAAACTTTCGTTGAACACAAAATATAGGGGTTTAAAATGATAAATACTCTAGTAGCAGCGTGTAGTTGTGTATGCACTTCGATGTCCAGAACTTTTGACCATTGGAGGTTGTTCTCCAGGCAATTCTGGTCCAGAATCATCTAGGTACCACTTTTGTATCGCTAGACACATGCCTGTGGGGCCACGCCCATGCCACGCCCTTAGGCGCGTATGGTGAAAATTTGTATCTCGGCCCAGGAAGGTCGTAGAAACTTGATTTTGGGCTCAAACGAATCGCAATGACCATATTTATATTAGACTTGTCAATAAACATACGCCTTAAAATGCTCAGGAAAAAAGTTATGAGCGAAAAACTGATTTTCGAGCCATGCGCGAGCCTCATATTGGGTAATTTTCATAAATCGATACACGAAGGTCGTAAAGACTGCGTTCATAGCTCAAAAGAGCGAAATATTCATGTTTATATTCGACTTGTGAATAAACATATGCCCTGAAATGCTCACAAAATGAGTTATGGGCTGAAAACCGATTTTTTGGCCATTTGCCCTATCTGAATGGGGGTAAATTAATTCAGTAAAATATCCTAATTTTAATTCAAAATCCTAAACGATTGCTTTTGAGCATTTAATGATATCTTGTGTCAAAAATTTATACATTATAAGATCCTCAGATGGCTATGGAAGCTCATCCAAGCTGTAATTCTTTCCGATATTTTAGATGCAAGCCATTTTGGGCATTTCTCGAATTGGGCATGGTTCTCAGCATCCATTTGAGATGTTATTGCTATAATTATATGCAGTGTCACTATTTCAATCAGATGAAATCATACAGTTAAATGGGTTCATAGAACATGCCTACAACGCTCGTCAGTTCAAGTCCAGTTCTTTGATGATCTCCAGTGTGTCCACTTGGATGCAAGTAAACTCTCAATGGAATGCAGAATGTGGAAGCACCTACATTAATTACTACAGTAAAATCAGTATAAAGATTGTTCACTGGATTACTAAGAAAAAGTTTGTGTATAGTTTATTTCGAAAATTCATCTTAATTTCATGCTGCTGAAATGATATGATGGATGATATTTAATGAATATGATAGTACCTATGATAGAAGCGTCTTGTCCTTGGGCTTATCACTTACCAGTGGGCTAAAGTTGGGCAACAAACACCATGAGTGGACTTTTGGAATAAAGCCATAAATGCAATAATATCAATGGAAATAGGATATTGTGAGCTAGGAAATGGTTTGCTATCGTTTAAGTATTTTAAATTCGATCAATCCATGTGAAACATACCTATTTTGGCTGCCACAGCCAGTTGGGCTCATATGTGTCACAATTTAGCAATTACCGTAAATTTCAATGTCCAATGAATCTTAATATCTTAATATGAAAACAATCCATCAAAATAGTTTTCTATGTCAAAGTGACTTAAACATAATTGGACTGTAATTTCAAGGCTCTATTTTGGTGGTCAGTTACATCTAAATGGCTTGTAAAAAATAAACGATGGCCAGTTTCGTCTTGTATTCTGCTCAAGCGTAACTCCATAGTAATTTAAAATCATGTTAATAAACAATTTCAGCTCCTAATCGGTCAGATCTATGTCTCAAGCACTTCAAAAGCATGAAACTATTCAAGTATAAACTATAGGTCTTTAGTATTACAGATAACTAGATAAGCAGATAGAAAACTATTGATTTGTAATGCACTTGGTTTGCTGTTTCCTATGTAAGTTGGATTAAATGATTACATGATCCCGAATTAGGCAAAATTGAGAATCTCTACTGCCTTTGGTGCTCGAATTGGGCATGAGGGAATACAATGGAATCCCGGATTCCTTTGTAAAGCATTTATCTGGCTCATCCATTTTGAACTTATAGAACTATCTATCTTGTATCTTTTAATCCATAACTGGGATCTTCCAGCCTTCATTCCGTTCCATTGGGATCTTTCTGATTTTCAATTTATTGATCTTCAATTTAGTGATTAGGCTTTCTATTAAGTAATTTTCAATTAAGGACGATAATAAAAGGAGCTTCATTTTCTTATTTGAGCCCATTAGACAGCCATGATGACTTGATATTTCTATTAATGTAATTGGAATTATCATAGTTATTCATTCACTTGAAAAATCCTGCACACCATCCTCATACCCAGGATCTTTTAATCCTGAACCACTATCGATACCACTACAACACTGACTGCATTCCTCATTTGTTGTAATATTATTACTAATACATAATTGAGACTTCCATACTGACTTCCAATCATTAGCCCCATGAATTATCCATAGGCTAATAATCCATGGATTATCTAGTGGGCTGATTTGAAAAGTCCACCCATGGTGTTTGTTGCCCAACTTTAGCCCACTGGTAAGTGATAAGCCCAAGGACTGGACGCTTCTATCATAGGTACTATCATATTCATTAAATATCATCCATCATATCATTTCAGCAGCATGAAATTGAGATGAATTTTCGAAATAAACTATACATTATACACAAACTTTTTCTGAGTAATCCAGTGAACAATCTTTATACCTACTGATTTTAGTGATGTAGTTGCTTCCACATTCTGCATTCCATTGAAAGTTTACTTGCATCCAAGTGGACACACTGGAGATCATTAAAGAACTGGACTTGAACTGACGAGCGCTGTAGGCATGTTCTATGAACCCATTTAACTGTATGATTTCATCCGATTGAAATAGTGACACTGCATATAATTATAGCAATAACATCTCAAATGGATGCTGAGAACCATGCCCAATTCGAAAAATGCCCGAAATGGCTTGCATCTAAAATATCGGAAAGAATTACAGCTTGGATGTGAGCTTCCATAGCCATCTGAGGATCTTATAATGTATAAATTTTGACACAAGATATCATTAAATGCTCAAAAAGCAATCGTTTAGGATTTTGAATTGAAATTAGGATATTTTACTGAATTAATTTACCCCCATTCAGATAGGGCAAATGGCCAAAATCGGTTTTCAGCCCATAACTCATTTTGTGAGCATTTCAGGGCATATGTTTATTCACAAGTCGAATATAAACATGAATATTTCGCTTCTTTTTGAGCTATGAACGCAGTCTTCACGACCTTCGTGTACCGATTTATGAAATTACCCAATATGAGGCTCGCATGGCTCGAAAATCAGTTTTTCGCTCATAACTTTTTTCCTGAGCATTTTAAGGCACATGTTTATTAACAAGTCTAATATAAATATGGTCATTGCGATTCGTTTGAGCCCGAAATCGAGTTTCTACGACCTTCCTGGGCCGAGATACAAATTTTCACCATACGCGCCTAAGGGCGTGGCATGGGCGTGGCCCCACAGGCATGTGTCTAGCGATACAAAAGTGGTACCTAGATGATTCTGGACCAGAATTGCCTGGAGAACAACCTCCAATGGTCAAAAATTCTGGACATCGAAGTGCATACACAACTACACGCTGCTACTAGAGTAAAACGATGGATCTAAAATGCAGTGTCAAGTGTATGTGGGCTTATCAGTCAATAGCAACTCGTCGAAGGGGTCATGGGTATGGCACAAAGTTCCTTTGGCTTCAGGAAACACTGTTTCCCATCTACTTGGAGTTTTGGAACGACAATTAATAGACAAAAGGTAAAATAGCTGCATGATAAGCTATCTAAATACTTTACATGCTTTAATACTAAATGCTTAAATATGTCGGCTATTTCTACTGCCCTTTCGACGTGTTGCGTTCAAATAAATTTAAATTCAATCGAATTAAAATTATCTTAACTTACATGACATATTCATATTGAGGTTGGATGGAAACCATTATTTACTACAACGTAACACTCCGGTTTAAGTTTCATTTTCAAAAATTGACCACAATTGTAGGTGGGGTACGAAGTTCAACAGGCATTTTCCCTAACCAAGGGTGTCGCATGTGCGAAAACGAGCTTGTCGGCTTGAGGGCTCTAATAGAGCATTGGCTAAGGGAATTGACTATAAAAATACTTGTTTTTTGTGGATGAGAACATGGGAGGGTATGGTTTTAAGCCCCAATTGCCTTGATCTCTTTTCGTTTCGATTTCTCCAAACAAAAATAATATTCATTAGAATTAAAAAGAAGCCACTGAAATTGATTTTTGTAATTTATACTCCTTTTCTATATTTTCTATAATAATTTTTGGGTAACCCTTCCTCCTAACCCCCTGACAGTGACAAGACAAACCGCTATTTAACGTCTTCAGTCACTCTACTCTTCCTGTTATCCGCCAGAATTGCGTACACGCAGTGGGTTTTCTCCCGCTTGTAACTCAGATACGCACTTTGGAAGGTCGGCCAAACCACCACAGCAGCAATGAAGATTTTGTTTAAAACCTCGAGGAGGATTTTCAGAGCTGTAGATAACTCTGCACAGGATCTCTGTTGCAGATTAACCAAGCAGTAGAGATGATGGACAAACTTCACCGGTATCATTAGCACCAGCACGCCTGTCATGAGGAGGTTGATGTGGCTGAACCCAGGGAAGGTTTCCAGACCTCTCCAAGCTACTGCCTCCCCAAACCAGGTCACCATGACAGCTAGGACACCCATAGCACAGGATAAGTTGGTGTAGGGCAGTACATGCACCCAGACTGTAACAGGGTCTGTAAGGTCAGGAGCAACAGAGAAAGTGGTGGCTACCAGAGCCAGAGAAATACCTATGTAAACCATGGCTACAGTGTACCCAATAAGGAACAACTTCGTGACCTGAAAGAAAAAGTTTACTCACAGGATTCTATATTTCTATCGAGATAGAGAAAGAGTGGCCAGATGTACAACTACTTTGAAATCCCAACTAGCTACCCTAAGTTAAAGTGAAGGAGAGAAATAACCAACCTTCCTTTCCTCCTTGGCAACCCAAACCCTGAACACTGACACCACCAGGTACGCTTCAATGGTGAGCAGTGCTAACACCCAAACGCTGGGCAGCACATACGTGGCAGGAGGCCAATCCATGTAGGTACAGATGTTCGTTATACCAAAGACAGTCACTATAACTTCCTCATAGTCCTCCACCCCACTAAACTGAGTTGTCAGGATCATGCACAGAAAAAGGAGGGAGAGGAAGAGGATGTAGAATGCTAGTCTGAAGTTTTCTACCACCAGTAGGATCTGAACTGCTCGTTCCTTCCCGCTTCGTACGACATGGACCCGCTTGTGGCCATGTTCCTCATCCAAATCTTCCTCATTTTCATCCTCAGCAAACTCCTCAAAATCGTAAGTCACTTCAGTGTCAACGAGAGCTCCCTTCTCAGTCTCAGAATTCATGATGATGGAACTATTAGTCGTGTGTTTCAAATCAGATGGGCTATAAGTGCAACTTTGAGATAAAGGTAAAAATTATTCTTATTCCTCCATGATGCCATATCTTTGTAAACCGTAACAATATTACGGTTAACAATAACACAGGTGTTGCAATAAGAACAGTGAACACAATATGTTCTAATGCTTATGTTCTTCTAGTTCTAGTTTATACAAACCATGCGCGGCGTGTAGTGTGCACATGAATCAATCGATAAAATGCGTAAAAATACTGTACAGAAAAGTAAATTTCACGTCTTTATCAATCCTTCATCGATCGATACATGTGCACAGTATATATACGCTATTGCTATGGCCTATGGGTTAAATCAGTTGAATTGCAGGTTGGGCCAGATGAATAACAGTGAGATAGCCACTGCCGATGAAAATAGAACCACTGCCGATAAAAATAAAAATCGAACTGCAGGCAAAATCTACTCAATGTACCACTGAAACTCAAACGTTACAAAAAACAGCTCCTCTGTTTATCCTCATCTATTCGGTGAGACTAATAACCACTTGAGATTTAGAGATCGGAGCTCATGAGACCACTCAGACCTCACACATATGCGTGCACATCGCTCGGAAAGGAGTGCCCGATAACTAAATTCCAGGTCGAAGAAAAAGCTACTAACAACAATGGTTCCACGGAAACAAAAAAATGAAAAGAAAAATGAATAAACTTATTTCCCCTCCATCCTCCATCAGTCATCACTTTTTCTTTGCATTATTCCACAAAAGGCATTGATTGGAAAGGTTGGTGTGTATACTACTAGTACTATAGTGCTACCTTTACCCTACTATTAAAAAATATTCATATTGCCTGTTGAAGTTCGTACACTTATTATGAAGGATCGTTCACTTAATAATCTAGGGGGAGGGGATGTTTTCAAATGATTATGTTTGATTACGGGGATGGGGGTTTCGGTGGTTACTGGTTGATTACGTAATTAAAATATCTATTTTCGGCACAATTTAACGTCACAAATTCTCGGTATTTTTGGCAAATTTTTAGAAAACCTACTCAAAGCAGCATTTTTCAAAACTCCCCTCAATGTTTTCATCAAAATATTCAAGGTTTTACACTGTCCATTTTCTTCATTGTCTAATCAAGCAGGGGGGGGGGGTGGGAGAGGGAGGTAAGCCATGATTACGTATTATTCTCCCCGAGAGGAGGGGGAGATTACGTTTGATTACGAGGGGGAGGGAGGATTTGGAAATGGCCAAAAATTGATTCCGTAATATATGTGAACGATCGCTGAAGTGTTTTTAGAATTTAGATTTTAGGATGCTTGCAATTGATATGTCATGTTGCATAGAATATTCATTATTTGCATTGGTTCCTCCAAAGCATCATGCTGCGAACGTCAGTTATGAAATAAGTTAAATCAATACTGATAAATCAAATTAAAAAAGTAATAGATAATAGATTAAAAAGTTTCAATACCTAGCAATATGCTATATACCTCTGAAATACCAAAACCTGGCTCTGAAATCGTCGCTACACGTGATAAAGGCCGGCATGGTTGGGGAGTGTACAGCTCCCCTGATAACGTTATTATGCCCTGATACCAAGTGGGGGTGTGGCTCCGCAGTCCTGGCGTCCCAGCAGCCCACCGCCATGCCCTTCTCATCAGGGGCCAGGATCAAGTCCTCCGTGTGGTTAAACGCAGCTCCCGTCCGGTGGTTGTTCTGCGTCACTCCCACGTACTCGTTCAGGATATTCCCACTCGTCACCTCCCACAACTTCACCACGCTGTCCTTCCCACTCGATAACACGTACTTACCGTTCCGCGAGAACTGGACGCTCGTCACTTCCGCTCCGTTGTGGGCGTCCTCGAACGTCTTAACGCACCGGTTACTGACGCCGTCCCACAGCTTGATAGAGCCGTCGCTGCTGCAGCTGGCGTACATGGTGCAGTCCGCGTTCCAGCACAGGGCTAGCACGGACGCCGTGTGCTGGGACAGGCTGTTAGACGACACGTAGCACTTGAGGGTCTCGTAGTCGTATAGTCGGATGATGGGATGGTCGAGTGCCATGAGCAGGTAGTCGCCCGTTTGGTGGAAAGCGAGACTCCGGACAGCCGCCCCTTCCTCCAAACACTTAACCGCTTTCTTGACGCTCGCTTTGGTGAAGTCAAACACCTTGACCGTGCAGTCCTTGGAGCCGCTCACAAGGTGGGTGGTGACTGGGTGGAAGGTCAGGGCGGTGATGGAGTCAAGGTGGTCGTATAGCGTCCGTATCACGGGGTGATTCTCGTTTTCTTGGCGCGTTGACTGCTGCGATTTAGTGATCATCCGTTCAACGTCCATGATTTTAAGGCTAGCGTCCACACTCCCCGTAGCGCACAGTTTACCATCGGAAGTGAAGCACGCGACCCTGCACGGTGCTTTGTGAGAAGTCACGTACGCTGTTTCGTAGTAAATGACGGTGGGGGAGGAGTTCATATCATCCGTATCGTACTCCAGATCTAGACCCGGACCCAGGTTCGTTGCCTTCTCCAACTTCTTGCTGTGCGACTCCGTTTCCTCGTTCAGTTCCTCGTACCGGGTGCCGTACTCCACAAGCTGACTGAGCCGGTTGGTAGGCGCGCTCTGGATCATGAACCCCCCCGTCGCGTTCTTCAGAGCTACTGTCAGCTCGTACGCTACCGTCTCGAACTTATCACTCCGCAACTGTCCGATGATCAGCTTGTAAAGCCGTTCCCGTTCCTTCATAACATCGGAAGCCAAGCTCGTAGCCGCCGGAGCCATTTGCTAATGAAGGAGGTTTTCGGTAAAGCAACAGCTTAATTTTAGATATAAAAAGTTTGGGGACTCATTTCTGATTTCAATTCAATTCATAAAAATGATTGATGAGTTCATCAGAAATCTAAATTCCAGTTTGCTTTATAAATGGGAAAATAAAATTGAGTGGATATTACAGTTGTACGACAGAAGTTTTCGAAATATATTTTGTAGTAAGATCTCACAATTATTTTCAAATCGAAATATATAGATGAATTAAATTCATATATAACACTGATTTTGGAATTAAAGTATAATTATTGTTATACGAGAAGCGAAGCAGGTAATAATGCAGCCAAGGACATACACCAGTGATAAATCGTTTAATAACTGCAATAATAAAACTATTGAACAACATGATCGCGAGTTCAAGAATTAACCATCCTATAGATCACAAAGTTTCATTGTCCAGCTGAGATGGATGGTGGGCCGGCAATTCTCATTCCTAATTTGGTATCCTCTCATATATCATTAAGATTATATTGCATTTACATGGTATACAGTATACATAGATAAATTATGGTATACATTGCGTATACATTTCATACATATACACGGGAATGTATAGTATACATGTACTAGGGAAATTTGTTCCTCATCATTTGCTTAGAATATCATTGTCACTTAAAACATGATAAGTTTTAAACACGTTCAGGCTATTTCAAAGCGATCAAAATAAAATGTAACAACACACACAAAAGGATTCAGACCTATTGGAGAGTTATGTGCAATCCTACTCTCTCTTAAATGGTATTAAAAGAAAACTAGTTTTTCTGACTGTACAACCTACAACAGTTAAAACAGAGGCAGTAATTCTCCAAAAGATTGATCCAACGCAAAAAATGAGCAAAATTATCGAGGAATAAAATTATTATAGGTTAACGTCTCTTACATGAAACAGAAAATGGATTGTATTTCACCGTGTGCATATACTACTTAACATAATTGTGGCATACACACATTATACATGATGATCTTGAGAAAAAAAAGGTTGACAGGTATTAATATATGTTACAAAAAGAATTGTCTAGTATTATGTGTAGTAGTGTTATTGCCGCAGTTCGTAATATCTCCTCGTGTGTGTTTACTTGACTTTCTTGCCTGGTTTGTTGTTGTTCGCTCCGGCTCGGGGCGGAGTCACCGGTCGTCCGCTGTTCAGTCCGCCGTATTGGTACTTCGCTTTCTTGTCCGCTGGTTTCAATATCTGGCGAGAGTGTCAATTTAATAAATAGCCGATTTCTACATTTTCCGGGGACCTTTTTTCACTTTTTATAGCAATTTGTGAAGAGGTTAGGGAGTTGGTAGTTACAGAGTTGCAGGAACCCAAAAATGACCATAGGTAATGGGACTGGGACGGCCAATTTTGGTCCTCGTCCTTTTTTAGAATTAGGTCCCATTCCCACACTGTACTTTGCAAATGAACTGTTATTTACTCTGAGTTCAACGGCTTTATGAAGGGGTTTGTTATTGTATTGTATAATAACACGAACTGTTGTTGGTGACCGTGCCCGAGCCTGAAAGCATTGTCTTGCGAGTAGTGAGCTTCCCTTTCTTACAATTCCAAGAAGGCAAAATATTTGGAATAATAAGTAAAAGAGGTGGGAGGTATATGACTACATTCACGGAGGAAGTTGCATTGCGGTCGTCTCATCCACGACCAATGACGATTTGATACAATCAACATGATAGTAAAGCGGGCGTATGACCTAAAAAGTAGGCATGTCCAAAAGCAGGCATGTCCAAAAACCACTGCCCCCAGTCAATCAAAACATTTTCCCTGATTCCTGATACCCTGTACTCTTGAGACTATAACTCATTTGTTACTTAAAAACATGACAAGGTTCAGACTTTAAAAAACAGTTGTTCAGCTGTATCACAGTGGAGAGAGAAATTTGGTGCCCCTAAAATCTCTCGAATCCACTTCCATCGACCAATTAAACTGCCCAACAAACCTGGAATGAGTCTGTTAACTTCAATCAATAAATGTTATATCTGGAAGGAGCACATGAGGGTCTCGTCCACGCTCATCATTCCGCCGGCATTGTCGAATTCTCCGCAGTAGTTCGGTGCGCTGAACAGGGTCACCAACTGGCGCTTGGCGAAGAACTCGTACCCGTCTTCAACCACCTGCGAATTTAGGCGGGTAAAATATGGCGGGCGATCGAATTAGCGCCGTTACTTCAAGGACTGTTTCGAATTAATTTGGAATAGTCTTGATCTGTATTGGGAAGTTTTAAATCTATTCTCAATTGTCATGCACATGATGCACTCAAATTTGAATAACGGTCTGATTTTAATTATTTCTATTATGGACTTGATGAAATCCACAAGCTAGTAAATTTTTCTGGCTGTGCGCGCAAATCGTGCTTTCTAAATGTTTTGAACGAAAAGCACAGAATTTCAGCAGCGCGACGCGCACTGAATTTCGATCGAGCGAAGCCCGTCACGAATTCTGAATTATTTACCGGCAAATTTTCATGTAATACAGTGCGTGACAGTGTACCAATACTGTAAATCTACATACAAATACATGCTAGCATGTTTGGAACTTAATTTTATTACAGAGCGGCAGTGTAAACTGTTAATTTTCTATTTGAAAACTCCGGCTAAATTTGGCCCATTTTACCAAATAGAAACTAAATTTTCCATTGGGTGGTTAAAAATGTAGAATGTGGTTAAAAATAATTCAATGACGCTATAATAATTTGTGTAAATGCCATTATGGACGGCCGTATATTGTTTGAAAAAGCGTATACTTGCATAGAAATACATATCGCAAATAAATTAGAATATAATGACTATTGTTTGCAGGAATTTTAACACATGTCGGTGAATAGTGAGGACAGACAAACAAATGTACCAACAGACAGACATGTAAACAAACACGTATAAGACTAAATACATTTTAACAGACATTGGTCAAAGTTAGAAGTAGAATTTTAAAACGCGGGCAAAGAGTTGTCCGTTGCCTGCCATAAATTGAACACTTAATTCCTTAATTTAATGCGGAAAGTGTAAATGATAGATACATACAGCGATTATCTTCTAAAATAAATTCCTTAATTTAGTTAAAAACATTTTAACTGTCAATTGTTTTTATGAATCTTCAATTCCCCTACAACACCGATGAGATACCGGCCAATACAAAGGTTTATTATAACTGGCGGTTATAATAAAGTATCAATTTTCCATGTAAACTCATGTTAATGACGTCAATGTCAACTGCCTATTTCTCGTGTGTTGCATCAGTAGGTACTACTGGTTTTAATCTAGTTAGCTGTATTTTCATCTACAAACCACAGTACAGAAGTGCTGCAATCTGATAAATTCATGTCTCTGTAGTAAAAAATGACAAAAATTCCTCCCACCGATCTTATTCCAAAAAGCCAAGAGGATACACGGTAACTTTGAATATATGCATGTAATATCGGATCATTGGATATGCCGCTCTGAGTGCTCACATTAAATGTGACCATTACTCTAACAAGTTGGTTACCATGGTAACCAAGGGGGGTACCAGGTGTACCAGTACTTAGTAATGACCATGGGAGCAGCTGATGTGTGTACTGGTACACACATCTACGTGGTGTGATGGTGGAATTATTGTAGACATTGGAATGTTGCCAATATGTTGGAATGTACAGTGTCATGTGTGTACATGCCATGTACAGTTACTATGTACATTTCTTACTTTTCCAAGGATCTAACGTGCATGAAGCATAGGAATATCGTTTGGTAATGAAACAGACCGCATATTTTGCAAAGAGACAAAATGCCTCAAAAACCCCCCTTCAAAAACCATTGAACTTAGCTTCATTTCACTAAACTGTTTGACGTTTTGACAAACAAGTGATTATGAGTTTTTGGGGGAGCAAGCCACATTGGGGATAATCGCAGAGTGGGGTATGTGAGCCTTACACACACATTGAATTGGTAGATGAGTGGTCTAACTGCCTCTATTTGCCTAGACTCCGGAATAAAAGGAGAGTCATTTTGTCTATTGATCTATGATAATGGCGTTTCCGAAGAAAATATGTCTTCGAGCATGCACCGCTTTTTTGGCTTAGTTAGGCTCAGACCTCAGTAGAGGACTAAAATAGAGTGAGAATGGTTAATGGTGAAGGTCACGTTTAAAATAGAAAGATATTCAATTTAAGTCTGTGACGTCACTCGGCCAGTATTTAACATTTGAGAACCACCAAATACTGTACGTGAGCAGCTTGAAAAGTATTTTTAGTAACAATTACTTAGTGATGCTGAGACCTTTTAAAGCAATTAACTTTCTGAAATAGCTTAATGTTAGAGCACGAAAGTTCTGAGTTTCATTTTCAACGGAGGGAGGTTAAAAATCCTAAAAATAGCTATTAAGTAGCTTTATTTGTACCAAACTTTCGGTCTGAAAGATGGGATAGTTCCGATGTTGAGACTACCCTTATACATTATACAATCAAGTCTTCGTTATTGTTCAACTACAAATTATAGACATCATTCATTTGGGGCAGTTTAACAATGGGACTGATTATGTTCAAATATTTTGTTACTTTTATATCGAAAGTTACGTACTTTCGTCTGTAATTTGAGCTTTTGAGATGATGACATATGTGAATTATAGGAAATGAAGCTCGTAATCTGCAATCTGGATTTATGGCAAGTGATTTCCACCGATCAAGAACGACACGATAGCTCGACATCTTATTAAATTTCAATAAGATCGGACCTGGGAAGGAAGTAGGAATATGACCGAGTTCCACCTTGGGAAGGAAGTAGGAACTAGAACGATAGTTCCATTTTTCTTTAATCTACCCAGAATTCCCATGACAAATTCTCCAAGATTTCAGTGCGTAGATTAGTGACGATTATTTGAGTGTCTAAATGAAACATCAGTCCTGTTGGAGTAATTCTCGGCCAGCAAAGTTACTTCATAAGATCCAATCTCGAATTCTGGTTCATACTTTTAAACATAAATCATATAACATCCCAGAACCATTAATGCAATAATAATTTCAAATTATCTACGCCCGCCAGCTATATAACAATTCCCTTAAATTAATCAATTCCTGTGTTCTGCGTGGTATTCTACCGCTGCCGGTAGATTTTACAGGAAATTAGTAATTACGACATTGCCAGGATTTCTGTTCTTCCTACCTCCGTCTGGCTCATGAAATTCAGCGATTCTACAGGCAACACAATATTATTGTTGAGCATGAGTCTTGGCAAGATTCACAATGAATTTTAAAAGTGTACAAGGGGAACTATGTAAAGATGGAATTCTCTTGGTAATTCCCCTGTCTCGCTATCGCTGCTAGAAGACTTTGAGCGGTTATATCACAAAACCTCCCCCAGAGTTTCTGTTAAATGCAAACCATCCCTACGTCTGGTGAACTAAATGCTCAAAAAAGGGCGATTTAGCAGATAAAAGGGTGAACAACGACATAGGACGGTTTAAGGGCTTGATTTGATCAATTCTCGTTATACGTGTAACCAGCAATATTAACAGACACAGGTTTTTGAACTTAAACTTATAGGTACTGGAAGTTTTGGGCTGGGGTATT
This sequence comes from Beroe forskalii, assembly GCA_011033025.1. Taxonomy (NCBI): domain Eukaryota; kingdom Metazoa; phylum Ctenophora; class Nuda; order Beroida; family Beroidae; genus Beroe; species Beroe forskalii. The sequence continues at coordinate 30,083 of WFMF01000421.1, forward strand.
TTATGCACGATTTGCAGCCTCCACATCGCCGTATAGGAGAAATTGTAAAAGGAGAGTTTCTGACTAAATGAACATGAATTTAAGAGTCGTGTCCATTACACGGTCCTTTCTGCTTCTTTGCATTTTAGAATTAAACTTTTGATTCCAGACTCTTTTAGCTTCGCTTTCCAGTTACTCTTAAATAGTTTAAATACTTCCCTTTCGAGACATATTTAAAAGGTACAAATTTTTTTTGATTTTTTCGAGAAAAAATCCCCATATTTTCGTTCTCCCAATATGACGTAACCATCATACGTTAACATGTATTATATTGTGGATATTCGAAAAGAAATATCCCCACTTTCATACCCCAAAAATTTCGATCCCCAGAATTATTGTCCCATGTAAATTCATTTCTAATACAGTAATACAACCCTAATATAACTCTTTCCTAACCTGGTGAGCACGGCAGATAAGGTCGAGGTCATGTCGGTGCAGGAACTTGCTGACCACATCCGCTCCGAAGGTAAAGGACACTCCCCGGTCATTCTCTCCCCAGCCTTGTACGTCTTTGTCAGGGTCACTCCACAGCAGGTCACACAGCAAACCTGCGGGGATGGTAATGTCACACAGCAAACCTGCGGGGATGGGTTGTGTTACACAGCAGGTCACACAGCAGGTCACACAGCAAACCTGTGGGGATGGGTTAAGTTACACAGCAGGTCACACAGCAAACCTGCGGGGGTGGGTAATGTTACACAGCAGGTCACACAGCAAGGGTCAAATCATACAAAATAGGGGTGAAATAGGGGTATTAACGTTTTATGGTTTTCTGAGAGCCCCATTCTAGAACCTGTAGTAATGTTAGTACAACCTGATTTTTGAAGGACGTCATGTTAGTATTGTTTCAGTGTCGTCACACAATCATAATTATGACTATACTATCGCAACATTCATACATGTTTCTACTCCTCTCTAAAATGGGAACGTACTGTAATAACCAGCCACCGCCCACCACCAAGCGCTATTCAAGTTCTTAAGTATTTTTAGGCACATTTCTTCAAGGAGTAACCTTGCATATCAATGGGAATTGGGGATAATATGCAAGCATTTTGATTGAGTTATGAAATAGGTCAGAGCATAGAGTGGAGAGGAACAGGACACCCGCTCTCTCTACATAGTGCCAATTCGATTACCTACCTCCCCACTTCACTGTTGGACTAACATGAAAATGACTAACATGCTTTTGCAACGCAACATACAATAATACAGTGGGTTGCCTAGATCTGGGCAACCTGACATACAAATATGAACGGGGTTGCCTGTTTCTGTAACTTGAGCTCCCTGGCAGAGGAGGAGCAATGCTGCAATAGTATTTGTAAACAGTGATGAACAGTGTCCACTAGCGACTGGTCAATGTATACAATCGGAACTTTTGATTATTTTCACAATTTTATTTCTGTGGATGTTTGTTGTCAACCGTCAAGCAGGTCACATGTTAGTAATTTTGTCCTTTTATTATCCTAGATGTTAGTACAATATGTTGCATAAGTTGCCTGGGTTTTTGAATGGGGTCTGAGAGCAGAGTAAATAACTTTGCAGGGAATTGATAGATATCATTGCTCAAACTTTGTCCATCCATGCACATTGTACAAATGGTGCACAATAAGACCAACATAGTGTTAGTGCAGCAAATTAAATCATGAGGAAACCATAAAGTAGCAAAATAGTAGAATAGTAGAATGCCCATATATTAGTATATTACTGAGCCTTAACAATGGGCAATGGCATTGTTCAGTGCCCCATAAGTTCAAAATGGTAACAATTACACAAGGTCCCCATCTCTATGGTACAGTATGTGGTTCACCCCAGCACATTATAGCATTGCATGAGTGTAATTTATTCAATATATTCACTATTATAATATTATAACGCAATATATTCAAATATCCAGTATGTGCATCTCTCACAATTCCTTTCATAACAAAATCCTTCTCAGAGTTTCAATTCTCTTAATAATCTCAGAGAGCTGTGAATATACTGAATAGAGCAGTGCATTGTATCAAATTGATATTTCTCCAAACCACAACGAGTGCACACACACACACACACGGCTGCATATCAAGCTACACTGAGAGTTTGCTGACGCAGCACGCGTATGTACTCGATTTGACACACAGGCTATATTTACAATTTACATGTTATATCTACAACATTTGTCTTCTAGATTGTGCAACATTGCACAGCACATACTATATATAAAACCTGTAACAAACAATCAACGACGCCCTCCCACGGGCATTACGTGCACTGCTCTCAAAGTGAAAATCAAATATTCAGCAGCCTGGTAATATAAGTGATCAAGGTGTCATAAGGTGATAAAAAGTGTCAAGATTGAACACAAGAAATTTTTATGGAATAGCTATTGATGACATATTTTGGTTGGTTTCACCATAGCTGCAGAAAATTTTCATCTAATTGACTGGGAAAGATTCGTGTACTTTCAATTAATATCATATTGCTACGAATTTATCAAGAAACCTCCAGACAGAAACCTCTAACTTTTAATGCAATTTAATCGTACCGATCTGACTAAATAGTCTCATTGACTTAGCTGTCCTTGGGAATGGTACTCTTCCTCTTTAATGAAAGTCAAAATTAAAACGGTAACCATCTTCTTCAAGTTGCTACGTCCACTGTCCAGCATAATCAGCTGAATTGATGATATCTCCAGGGAGTTCTAATACCAGCTAGTTATAAATGTTCTATTTAGCTATATAGTTCTATAAAGTTCGATTAAGTTATATAGTTCTATATAGTTATATAAGTATAGGATAGCCAAAAACAATTGAAAATTGTTTGGGTTTCGCAGCCACTCCAGTACCTAAAATAATACGATAAAAATTATTGATATGAATTTTAATCGCAGCCCGGTCGTGGCGGTGCATTTTGTTAATGTTTGCAAAGCTATTCGATTTGACCAATACGTTTATCACATTTCTGTGTTTAGGTACAGCTCGATCTTGACAAAGTCAAAGAGGATTTACACAATGAATTAAAGAGCTGTTATTCCATTACTACATTGAAATTGCAGTGGTCTACTACCACCGTGCACCGCCACGACCGGGCTGCGATTAAAATTCATATCAATAATTTTTATCGTATTATTTTAGGTACTGGGTAACAGAAACCCAAACAATTTTCAATTGTTTTGGCTATCCATATCACTCTTTTTTGGCAAAAAAACTTACTACATCCAGTACAAGTTGAGATAATTGCTTTAATTAGTCAATTATTTCATTAAAGCAGTTTACAACCGGTACTCAAATTAAATGTACAAAACGTAATTTCGGCTCTAGTAAATAATACCGTTAGAATTAAGTCGGTATCATTTCTAATTTTTGAGCTATACGAGATAATAACTTTAATTGGCCAATTATTCAATTACGCGGTTGACAACCTGTACTCAAATTAACGTATAATCCGTAATTTTGGCTCTAGTTAATGATGCCGTTAGAATTAAGTCGTTGTTATCTTTTGTTTTCGAGTTATACACGATAATTACTTTAATTGGTCAATTATCTCATTAGGCGGTTGAGAACAGGTACTCAAGTTAACCGTATAAAACGTAATTTTGGCTCTAGTTAATGATGCCGTTAGAATTTAAAGTCGTTATCATCTTTTGTTTTCGAGTTATACGATAATTACTTTAATTGGTCAATTATCTCATTAGGCGGTTGAGAGCCGGTACTCAAGTTAGACGTATAAAGCGTTATTTTGGCAAGTTAATGATATCGTTGGAATAAAAGTCGCTATCATTTCTACTTTCTGAGCTATAAGCGATAACTACTTTAATTATTAATTATCTCATTAGCCAGTTTGAAAACCGGTACTCAAATTAAAGCATATAACGTTATTTTGGCTCTAGTTAATGATACCGTTAGAATTAAGTCGCTATCATTTCTACTTTCAGGTTATACGCGATAATTACTTTAATTGGCCAATTATCTCATTAGGCGGTTTGAAAACCGATACGCAAATTAAACACATATAACGTTATTATGGCTCTAGTTAATGATACCGTTGGAATTAAGCCGCTATCATTTTACTTTCTGAGTTATAAGCGATAATTACTTTAATTGGTCAATTATCCAATTAAGGATTTGGCGAAAATATTTTTAACATGCCCTAGTGCACGCACCTCATTCTAGAGTTTCAAATGCCGTTTTAGATTACGGTTCTATCTTTTATGGTTCTCCCGTGAAGTGTTTTCCCGTTTTGTGGTGGGAGGAGGAGGAGGAGGAGGAGTCGTCGTCGTCATTGCCGTCCATAACACTAATTTTTGGCAAAACAGGATTTTTTGATAATTTATTGTGAAAAAAACGGTGCGGCCGATTTTCATGAAATTTTCAGGGATTGTACTTTATACAATGGACTACAACTGTGCAAATTTTCATGTCCAACAGAGCTCGTTAACATGTCTAAAACGCGACTCGAAAATCGCGTTTTCGCAAATCACTGTATTTTATATAGTGGTCGCTGGCAAACTCACTTTTCAAAACATGAAAATTGGTTCCGCTACGACTTTCAGCACTTCGTGCTGGTACTGCTGGCTCTTTTACTGTGTCTGGCCAGCAGTCCGGCCTCGGGCCGGGACTGCTGCCATCGGCCCTTCGGGCCGATGGCACACCGCCCTTGGGCGGGGTTGCTGATCGTTCGGAGATGCCCTTCGGGCAGATGCCCTCGTCCAGAGACCCCATAACGTGGCCGCGAGCGCTTGCCAGCGCCCTGATAGGTTGCTCAGAGAATATCATCAGAGCTATCCACAGAACACATCCTCTGCTGAGCTTGAGGCATCGTGTGACAATATTAAAATTCATATTATGTGTCTTGAGCAACCCAGAGACGTACACGATCGGCGGTTTAACGTCACCAGATTGTCACTTGATGCTCTGATAATGATGTGTCTTATGATTTCAACCAGGTCAATAAGTCACGATGCTCATCCTACACATTTTAAGCAATTTCATGGGAGTGTGTTTAATGAACATCTAACATTAGGAACATGTCAGTGTATCAGTGAATGACAAGGAGATGAAGTACACGTTTTAAGCAATTTCATATTTTCATGAGTATATGGGAGTGATGAACATCTAACACTAGGAACATCTTCATATTAGGAACATCATGTCAGTGTATCAGAGAATAACAAGGAGTTCTCATGGGAGAGTGTGATGAATGAGAGCATGTTAACAGCCCTTCACGGGGACACATGCCTCGCAGCTCGCTCTATGAATAATGAATATGATACATAACATTATCATATGGATGTGTTTATCGTGTATAACATAACCAAAGGAGCTTGTGGTATGCGAGATAGTGAGACATGTCAGAGATCCCTGCTCCAGAGGGAAACTTGTTATTAGAGGGAGAGATGCTAACGAAATCAGGTTTACCGTGGTGGCTGGACCTTTGCAAGTGCAACGTATTACGCCGCGCATGGGCACTTTTTTGCGGCACGCTGTAATGAGACGCGCAGAAAGATGTCGTATGGCAGAAATTTCGCAATGCTTTCGCACAATGACATTTTATGACCCTACGTACCCCACCCATCTTTATTATTCCAACCGTATGATTTTTGAATTTCACAACGCTTCAAAAGATAATAATTAAGATCTTAACGGTCCAATTTAGCAACAGAGTCTCACAAAAAAATCAATTTTTCTAAAAATAGCTATATTTAATTTTGAGCTTTAAGGAGGGGACCCCCACAAATAGAGGAGTAACGTCACAAAAGAAATTCAAAATGCTGTGAACACAAAACAAGCAGTTGAGAGTGACGTCATTATCAGAGTTTAAAATGGTAAATTGAGAACTTTCATCCGCCAATTCTTCACGCTCCGCTACCAGAGTCAGACGATCGAGGGACACGTGATTTTGTGTTACGAAAGCACACCCCTTACTGGAATATCTACACAATAGGGGGCACTGAGAAATAGATCTGAGCAGGGGAATTGTATGATTAAAAACTTGGTGGCTTGACATCACGAGTAATACTTTCAGTATTATCGTGAAAAATATTGTTGATAATCATAGCTTTTCCGAGAATGTGTTCCTTTTCTGAAATATATAGATAAGCTTTGAGGGTAAGTCTTCTGTTGCACTCACAAAATATACCTTGGCCAAATTTAGCACCAAATTAGTGCAGCTATTATACGGACCAGATGGTATCAAGCACCCAAAATACATCAAATCTCATGCTTATAGTTCATCGTGTGTGTGTGTGATGATTATGCACTTATTTGCTTATTACAAGGCTCACCGAGCTCACTTCCATGATAATTATCGGTGATCTGCACCTATTTATAGCCAGCTTTATAGCAATAGGGCGCTCCCAAACAACATGAGGTGGAATTAAAGTCACCATCATGACCTAGAAACGCCTACTTTTAGAGGGAGCTCCGCGAGCAAAACGACAAAACTAATTGTAAGGATTTTATAATCAACCGGTATTAAAATACATCGTAAATTTTATTTAAAAGCAGCCTGGAGGCACAGATTTCCGCTTTCATTAGTACTCCGTACCGGGCAAAAGAAAAGTTAGCGTGATTTGTCAAGGCTAATAACTGAACTTTATTATGTACGCGCTGCATAGCGTAATTTATAGTGAACGATAAGAATAAAGCAGCTTACTTTTACAGTTCTACAACCTACCGTGCCAGAATACACCAGATTTCAGAGTAAATCTTTATTATAAGTACTGTTTCATGTGAATGTCGGTACTATATGCTGATCACAAAAGCATATGACCAGCCTTATTATGTAAATAGTTATTTACAGTTATGATTTCCATGGCTATAAAATCGTGTCTATCTAGAGTATAGACCATATTGCAGTACACCAAATTGCAGGATTACAGAGTACTATTTATATTTGGTACGCACAGGAACACCATAAATTATTCACCTACTGAATATCTTAATCTACAAAACACAGTAAAGAATTGCTGCACCTGTCATGTTTCTTTGTTTGTAAATATAGAAGTACAGTATTTATCGTTATAAACTGCTAAACATTGTCAACTATAGGTACATAACTACATATCTTTGCATACACAGCTTCTCTCCTTACCTTAGTAGCTACTTACTATTCCTCACAGTGTCACTCCTAATATTATACACCTTCTGTTCTTGTAGTATGTACAAACTTACAATTACATACTATTATAGTACTACAGTACTATAATACTTTTCCACAGTACTAAAGTACTTTGCATATAATGACATGTGTATTACCCTTAGAGGAAACTAATAGGCGGTCAAACGTCATCAACTCATCATTATAAACCATGATTACATCGTCACCTATCACCGCCTATCAACCTTGAGCAGCATACATTATATATAACGTGTTGTTGAAGCTCTAACAAAATATAGCTAAGTGAGATAACCTAACATGGCTCGCAAAAATAGAGCTACCATTATGTAGTCTACGTCACCAATTCGCTACTTAGACCTATGATAATGACGTCATCACCTTACATCTTGTGAGAGAGTGTGACCTTTAACCTGCTGTGGTAGTTGATAATAAGTCATAGACTTCCGGGGTGGAGGCATGTGATATATGGTAGCTTTCATCGTATATAAATAGCTGAAAATATACATGTGTGAGTGGTGGAATACAAGAGTATGAACTCTGTTAAGTGAGTGCTCGTCTATAACGCCCAGCGAAACGGGGTGGAACCTGAATTAAGTTGCTCAATGATATTATAAGTTTGAAAGGAGCTGGCGACAATAATTGTATATGACAATAATTATATATGACAATAATTGTATATGATTTTCGAAAGCTCCTGCACTTCTGATTAAAATACTTCTCGTATCAGTCAAACGATACGTCCCGTCGACCCATCCTTTGTCTTTTTACCCACCCTGAATCTAGAGTTCATCTTGAAATGAGGCAAAGTGAGGGATACATGTATACTGTATAGTATTCTAGATGAGTAGCGAATACTGTGTACTGAGTATGAGTAAAGAATGCTTATCATTACATCAGAACATGATAATGACGTCATTCTCGAACCTGGCAACATTTAATAGGCCAATTTTGATGTCATCATATTATTGTTTATGTATCTTCGGAACTCACTTCACAATGGCCATACAAATTACAATATACATAACCTGAAACGTGCTCCAGCATCATAATAATAAAGTAAATTGTTTTGTACAGTTTGCAAAGCCCGTAACTCACTTGATACTATTTGAATATAACATTTTACTGTGCCGAGAGGTTTAGTGCCATCGGAGGGGAAAAATATGAAGCAATTTTATATGCCAATAAAATGTGAAGCCGAAGTCAAGTCTCTGAACGGTAAGGCAATACTTCCAATGGCAGCGTTAAGAAGAGGAAGAGCAATGCTCAAACGTCAAACTCCAATTACTCGAGACGGGGTAGTTAGGTAGTAGTGTTTTATAAATATTGAGGGAGAGAGGCCCTCACTTTTCTTATAGTATTCTTAGTTCAGTGTTAACTTCACAGTTCAGTGTTAACTTCACTCGACTGAATAAAATATTATGATCAACGCTGTTCCCATTGAAGCAGCAGATCTTTAGAATAACATAAATTGTGCTAACGAGAATGTAGTTTCTGTATAAGTCGGACTTTTTCTCGAGATGAAATGTAATATGACAGGTTTTGAGGTTCAAGTGCTGATCAAATAATTTAAGTTAGTTTCTTGACTTAATTAAAATTTGCTTTTTCCAGCGCTGCTATTTGATGAAATATATAACATCCAAGAGTATTATTGAGTAGACAGCGAATAGGCTTTCCCACAACTTCCATGAATTGCTTTTCGGAAAATTTAAGGCAAAATTTTTCCCTCAAATTCCTTTTTGAGATAAACTTAAAGCATGGCAATAAATAACTTATGTATAGTCCATGCTGCAAACAAAAAACACATTGTATTACTTTCACCGCATGATTTGGCCTCACTCAGTTCTCTACACAATACTTGTGTTATGACAGGTCCTGGACGAGGCAAAGTAGCTAAATGTTTGTGACGTACATGCAACTCTGTACGTCTGTCAGGTCCGAGTCACGTGACCCATATATTGGTCCAATAAGTGAGCTTTATACACTCTCTCTTGAGCTGTCACATCCTACATGTAGCGACAGCTGACAGGTCACGAGACAAGGTTGTCACGTGACAAGGGTGTCACATGATACCTGCACGTGACAGGCATTATATTCAGTGTTCAGAAGTTCGCATTAATATTATATTTTATATCAAAATATAATGGAGGTGCAATATGTGGCGCATAGAAACTGCATTTTGGCACACTGCGCGCAGTGTCGTGCGGTGAGAATGACGTCATTATCATGTTTTATAATGGTGAATTGATGGCGGAAAACTGAGCGTGGGCATATCAAATAATCTGCAACATGGTCAGCTCCGAGGGAATCAGAACACGAGTAAACTGCAGAGAATCTAAGACATGTGCAATAATGCAATATAAAATATGCTGATATTACTGCCACGGCTCCTAATTATGATCGAGGAAGCTGTCAGAGTATGAAAGGTGCAGCATGCAGGTCTGACATTCGACATGGTAAACATTATGGGAAATTGCATATTTAATTTCCTTTGCTACGTATAATCGTATTTTCAGTGAATTACCAGATTTGTGTGGCAATGCACAGTTTAAAAAAGGAGAAAGTTCGCAAATATTTCCAATATTTTCCTATTTTCATACAAATGCTCTTTCATCATTGATCTTCCAGGCTTCATTCTAAGTCCATTTTCCAAAGTAAAAGTCAATACTGTATAAGCTCTATAAATAAAAGAAATAAATTATCATCATTGATAAAGATAGATCATTCAATACACCTGACATTCATTACTCAACATTATTGATTTTATTATATTTATCTAATTCGTTCTGCTATATGTATAGAAGCGTGCTGAGTGTAATATACATTGAACAGTTGTAGCTCTGTTATTCGACACTAGGATTATCTCAGGATATATAGCTCAGGACATAACAACTCATGAAAATATCCAGTTTTTCGTCACTAGTTCCCCACTATAGCACATGATAATGACGTCACTCTCAACCCGCTTATATCATCGGCGTGTAACCTGTACATTGGTGGGGCTATGGCAATACTTTGTGAGCAGCAGCATTGAATTATAATCCGCTAGGGTGCTGGCGCAGAACGTGGAATTCAAATATAGTAGAATGCAGTTACTATTACATAGGAGTATAGGTTTGGTCCTAAAAAAGGAGTAAAACTATTGGGAGGTGCCACTGTCCCAAATTTCCCTGACCCAAAAGAGTGAATTGAAACAGGGGCAAAGAGGCATTTGGGGACCATTGGATCAAATGTGGTGTTAACTGTTAAGTGTTGTAAGTAAAGATTTCCTTACAATTTGCTTTAACACCTTGCTGTAGACATGATACGTATTATATGCGGAATGAGACACGAGTCTTCCGTAATTTGTATAATTGAACAGATTGCAGCTACATTCGAGGGGGTTGATGGTGACCAGGTCTAACTCCAAATGTTGATTATTCATGTGGAAGGAGCAGCTTAGAGCGCCCGCTTACCAAGATGTAGTCCACTCGGCGCGATATCTACAGCATGTTTTTGTAAGTCAATTGTTCTAAAATTGACGTTCGATAGTTGCTATGTCATGTATAAATTACATCGTACAAATTGGCACTTTGCTAGCTGCCATTGTCCACGTACAAAACTGGCAGTTTGCCATAATTCACCACTGAGCCACAAAGCTGATGGCAGGTACATGTTTTTTACATAATGTAATAAGTAGTAGCATGTGAGAGTGAGACCTGCATGTATCATGTTACAGGCTGTGTAGAGAAATGAACATGTTTTTGAGCTATTTATATATTTTTTGTTTTGAAAATGTAAGCGAGAAATTTTCAAGTATTGATCAATGATGAAAATATCTGATCCATATGAAATTACAATCAGAGTTTATGATTGCATGATCTCGAGTTAAAAGTTTTGCAATGAGATCACATGAAGAGATAAGGACATCTCCGTGTTTTGAAATTCTAGCATACAATGATCTAACACAGACCATCATGATAAGTATGTTTTAAGAGTATATACAGAGTTATAGCTAGTGATTTAGTCCTTTCTATACATACATTTAACCTCATTAAGCAGTGGTAGTACGAGTTCTAAAAATAAAGTAATAGGCCTCAAACAACTGGTATACCTTGACCAGTGACCACATGGCAATATGAATTTTGAAGATAATCAAATCATAAAAATTTCTATCATAAATCAGATGATAGTACGTAAGTTTATAAAATTTCTGTGATTATACACTCGATTTGTTTCATAAGAAACTGTCTAGATAAGAAACTGAGACAATGATTTTGAAAAAAACTAGAAACCTAGTCTAGAAAATCATTTTTAGAGATAGGCCTTCATGAATCGATTTGAATTCAATTATAAACTTTCACAGCATGTACAGAATTCAGAGAACAATGTACTCTCCACACTTGATAAGTCAAGTCAAAGCTTGAAGCATGGCTAATGGTGAATGGTGATGACGTAAACATAATGCATTCAGTTTTGTCTCGAGCTATGGCCACTGATTTCAATCATTGCACCCCACTCCCCAAGCCACACTTTAAGCATACATAACAATACCGTGTCAAGTCACGCAGGCGCTCAAACTGTATTGACTTCATAACAGCAACGCTCGAGTCATAATCATAGTTAACAGTGGAGTGTTAATGAGTGACGTCATAGTTAACACTGTTGTGTTAATGTCACTGAACTGTCTGTTTCTACAGCTCTAGTACACGAGCTACATTCAAGTCTGGAGAGCCCTTCATGCAATATAATAATGACAAAAATAATAATAATATGAGGGCCCCGAAGTCAAACCGTTTGTTCTCTATAGGGAAGAACAGGTTTAATATTACATTATATGCTAGCCTCGAACTTTGAGACATACTCGGGACCATTAGGAATATTCGATGGAGCACAGACATACATAACATTTTGTGAAATATTACTATTAATAAAACAGAATATGAACGAGGTATATGAATTACATGAGGGGAGATTCAAAACCTATCAATTCAAATTGCATTTGGTTGTCACATAAACATATAATATTGCCACACAGTTTTGTCACATAATATTGCCACTACAGGCCGTAAAGAGGAGGTTATGAATCCTGAGAATTCTGTAAACTGTGGTTATATTTCGCATGTTGGAGTAATTCGGGATCTGTAATGTACATAAGTGGCTAAGCGATTTGTCTGCAATGCAGCCAATCTATTTAACTATATGCTTCAAGAATCGGATGGTTCAATGGATATCTTGAAGTGAATTGTTTAATATTGTAGTTAGGCCCGGTTAGGCACTTGCATCTTATGATTCTCATATTTTCGAAAATCAGACTGGAAATCAAGTTAATGTATTCATATTAGATCATGTTCAACTATATCTCCCAGCAAATACTGAAATTCTATATTTTATGACAACAAGGGGCGTATGCATCGCAACATTATTACCAGAAGGTGCAGAGCGAACCCTGTACGAAGCCCCACGGTTTCAGTTCCTTGTTTAACGAGCCGTACAGCAAGGACATCCACCGCATTAAGCCAGGCAAGGCACGTAGGTTCATTCCACATTATAGCAATGTGCGATTGCATGAATCAGATTGACGTAAATTTCATTGTCATTTTTAGAAAAGATATTATTCGACTAGATCAAGTATGTGTCTTTGTTGAAATCACTTACCGTAACCTGCATTGTAAGCACTACGCAGTAAACACTAAATCTTAGCAGATTAACCTTAAATTGCCCCCATCGCAGCTGAATGTGATAATAAATTAATGGTACTATAATTACTGTACCTGTATCAGGGACATCTGTAGGCCTCATGATCCTCCTAATCTGTTCCATGCTCTGCAGATCCGGACTCAGACCTCCGTGACAGCAGAAGATCTTCTCATCGATGATAGCAGCGATGGGCAAACAGTTGAAACAGTCCGTGAATGTCTTCCAAAGTTTGATGTTGTACCTCCTCTTGCCTAGTGAAATAAAAGGATCTATCATTTTCTGTTAAAATCAGACCACAACTTTACACCTGCAACTTGAATTGTTGGGCAAAATCATGTGATTATAATATTACTTTGCTCTTAGTGGGTGGTCCGTTGGGCTGGCTTTTGCCTACACAGTCCAAAAGCACCTCAAGTAATGACTTATGTTTCTAAATGTGTGCTTATCATCCTATAAACAAACTAATGCACACCTGTCAGCTGTGCTGATAATTTTCATGAAATTCAATGCACAAAGTCAGAATGAAAGATCACAGACATTACAGAACCAACAGGATTAATAAGTTCAATGCTTAATTCACAGTGGGTGTCCAGACTGCAACTCAAGCCTGCGTTATGTCATATAATATATGCAAGGAGTAAGGACACAGTTAATATTTCACTTTCTTTAACTATAATCACTCGATTTAATGAATAAAATTAAAACTAATGATATGTGCATAAATTTACATTAATTCAAAGTTGAGAATTGTATGAAAGTTTGAATTGAGATGCCAGCACAGCCATCATTATCAAAATTCAAAAGGGAAGTGAGTAAAAGAAAGCATGAGTTTATATAACAATATCAAATGTCATATAACCCTCATGGTCTTATCACTTCAATTTCTGATCCAGCCAAAATTTATTTTGCACCGCATCTATACACTATGCAAACAGGGGAGTTACTTTTGATAAGATTCATGATGCAATGATCTCATGGATTAAGAGAAGAAAAATTGTAAAGGGTTACTCACATTCATCATAGAATCCATATATCCTGTTGATGCTGGCACACTCATGGTTTCCTCGCAAAAGGAAGAAGTTTTCTGGGTACTTGATCTTGTATGCCAAGAGAAGACAAATTGCTTCCAGTGACTGTTTACCTGATTATATATTTCTCATGATAAAGAGTGTCGCCTGCAATGATAATCTGTGAAAGAATATGATAATTGTGAAAATTGCCATACAATTAGAGAGGGATAACCACTAACCACCAAAATCAAACTTACCTCTGTCTACATAATCACCCAAGAAGAGGTAATTAGACTCAGGAGGAAGTCCACCATATTCAAATAGTCGGAGCAAGTCTGTGTACTGTCCATGAATATCACCTGGAAAAGTTTATAGAATCTTAAAGTAAAATACTTTGATTGAGATAAATAAGTTAAGAACATGAAAATGTAGCAAGCACACAAAATGCCCCCAGGTCACCAAAGACCTGATATAAGTGTTCCACTTGAACAATGAAACTAATGCTTGTTTAATAAGAATTGGATACAGAATATTGAATGATGGTAGTGGATATGATGAAGCAGAAGGCTTTATTTCATGGGACCAGATTATGTCTAAATCTAGCCTATATAGATAATTTAGTAACATGTAGAGCTTGCAGGTGTGATATAAACATTCAAATATAAGATGATGATCAGTAATATACTAACCGCAGATCTTGAGGGGTGCTTCTAGCTCCAATAGAATTGACTGACTAAGGAAAATTTCCCTAGACTTGAGACATAATCCACGTACCTCTCCCTCTGTGAGCTGTACATTTTTACCTGGCCTACAACCTCTCACTGGAAAATATAATATGGTACAATAGACTGAAATACTGAGAAATGATTATTTTTAAACTCATCAGCATAAAATGTTTCTTGTATATAGAAAATGTCAACTGAGATTGAAATACTGACCTTCTAGAAGACGTTGTATGACACTGTCTACATTGAGGGTCTCTGTATCACACATTTGTAAATCTCAAATGGTATGAGTGGTTAATTAATATGAAACAATAATCACATATAAGATGTTTGAAGTGATTGATCGTTAATGCAGTGAAACACAATTCTCCAAAAATGATATCAAACCAACACACTTTACATATATACCACTAATTGACTGACAGTTTCAAAGTTGAATATTTCTTTTCCAGGAACTCAACATAGTGTAACACAAGCTTCTCAGTTAAATTAATATGTGATTCAAGTATCCTTTTTAACTATAAATTATTATGTAGTAACACAATGTATATTTAAAAGGAATTAATTAATTAATTAATCCCATATGTGTGCAGAACACTCAATTGAAAAAGGCCTCAATAAAGATGCATGAAATTGTGTGCTTTTGACGGAATTTATACAGAAAGTTGAAGCAGGCAGAGAAAATACATGCATCTTTATCGAGGCTTCTGTCAATCAAGCAGTCTGCACACTATGTGTAAGTTTAAACATAACATATTCAAATTATACAAAATAATTCCCAACCATATAATCACTCAGTTTTGATAAATTGTTTTAGGTATTCTACAAATCTACACTGTGTCATTGAGCCCACATAACCATACCACCAGTACTAGCAGAATGTGCTCTCATATATTCTAAGGTAAACCACATAGCCACTAAATTAGTTTTAAACTTACAACACAACACATATTAAATTAACTAACTGAGGAACCCCAGCCAAGGTTTATAACCGAAATACCAAGTATAAAGTATTGCTGTAAAGCATAAAGCTCACAGGGAAGCACATTTGCCTCTCCTGATACAAGGTCCAATTTTGGTAGATTCTGGGGTTTCTCATTTAGGATGGTAATCTTTCAGGATCTTGACAGTTCTGCAGGAAGCAGTACAAGTTCTGATGGAATTGTTAACACAGCACCTAACCTCATCACTGATGGTCATTGTAAGGCTTGCAACACTAATGTGAATGTTGATGCTCATGGAATCAAATGTTGGTTTTGTAAAAGTATCTTTCATGCTATCAACTGCTCTAATGATAAGAACTGTGTCAGTGCTCCCACAGTGTTCTCAAATCAGCTCCAACCAGCAGTTAATAACAGTGGTGCATATGAAAAAAGATTTGGTCGTTTCTTGTTTGTTTGTGATTTCTGCATAACATGTGAGGAAGAGAAGAGGGCACTCGCCACTGTTGATCGTGTTGATGTTCTTGAAAAGAAGATTGATTCGATGAAAAGTGCTTTTAAATCTGAAATCAGTGAGTTGAAGTCAATCCTTTGTAAACCTGACACTTTGTCTGCTGCTGCTCCCATTAACACTGTTAATAGTGGTGGCACTCAGAATGCTTGGGAAGACAAACAGCGAACTGAGAACCTGAAGCATATGATGGCCATTAAAAATGATGAAAATGGCAATCCTGTTAGTGCAGCAAAGTTGGAGAAGATTTGTGTTGATAATGGTATATCAGTTCATAAAACATTTACTTTGAAACGTTCAACTGATACTGGTATTGTTCTGAACAGTAAGTCTGATGCTGATAAACTGAAAGGAAAAATCGTTACTGAATGTCCTGAGCACAAAATTGAGAAGGTGGCAACTAAGGTCCCTACCATAAATGTTGTTGGGTTCAACAGGGAATATTCCAAGGAAGAGATTTCCACTATGGTGAGGAATCAAAATCCAGGAATAACTTCTGTTATGGAGGAGTCAGATTGCACTGATGATAAGGTTATGGAGGTTATCTATGTTGCACCACTTCGCAACAATAGCAGTGTATATAGGGCAACTATCAGAGTCAGCAACATCATTAGATCAGTTATATCAAAGCAGAATGACCGTCTTTTTGTTGGATCTCAAACATGCAAGGTATATGACAGGGTATTTGTTCTTAGGTGTTATAACTGTCAGGAGTTTGGGCACCACAGCAAAGACTGTAAGCATAGTGCCAATTGTGGTTTTTGTGCTAAGGACCATGAAACTAGAACCTGTCCAGTGAAAGCTAACTCTGGAGCAAGTTGCTGTGTAAATTGTACTAAAGCCAGCCATGATTGTACTAATCATGAGACCAACAGTGTTTCATGTCCTGTCTACCTTGAACATCTTGAAAAAGTGAAAAGAACTATTCCTTTTTACCAAGGCAAGTAATTGGCACTAATAACACAAGTGAAAGAGAATCCTCATTGATGTATATGCTTTTTAATCCCAGATCATTGAATAACAAAGCCAATGATGTCATGGGTCTTATGGATGACAAGGGTATTGCCATTGCTTCTATTTGTGAGACATGGCTTGATGATGACTCTAATAATAATAATAATAATAATAAACTATGGTAGCTTAAAGACAGCAACAAAAGAAGTTAAAACTTAACCCTTTATGCACAGCTGTCTATTAGAGCTGAAAGATTACAAAGAATGTACTTCAAAACTAAGATTACATGCATAGGGCATGTTAATTCAAGATATCATAGCAGTAAATGGTACCAGAACATTGAAATTAATAATTAAATAAATTAAACTTAAATAGTGGAAGCAATGAGTGCTTTGACAGTGCTTAAACACAACATAAAAAAACTGAAAAATAATGTCAAATAATTTAAAAATACTGTAAGATAAGTTTTAACTTAACCACTGTCAGAATAACAAAACCTTTATATACAAAAATAAATTCAAACAATTGTTAGATAATGTTAAAAGCTTGAGTAACTAAATAAATATGATATGAAAAATAAAAATCAAATATTGAAACTTTTCTTGAATAAGAATGTTTTCAGTCTGTTTTTGAAGATATGAATATCACTGCATTCCTTCAGTTCAGATGAAAGGTTATTCCACAGTTTTGGTGCACATGACATAAATGCTTGATCACCAATTGATTTGAAAGATGTCTGTTTAAGTGTTGGTGCCCGGCTACCACTGATATTGTTGTATTGAAGCATATCAGACAAGTAAGATGGAGCAAGACCATTCAAGCATTTAAACGTTAGAAGGATTATCTTGAACTCTATTCTCTCCTGAACTTTTAGCCAGTGAAGCTCTTGTAGATGATCATGTACAGATTCACATTTCTTAAGTCCTAGTAGAATCCTGCATGCACGATTCTGTATCATCTGAAGTTGCTTCATATTGCAAGAGCTTAATCCATAATAGAGAGAGTTGCAATAGTCCAGGCTTGAGAAAACAAGGGCATGAATAAGAGTTTCAACTTGGTTCTTGGAGAGGTATCGTTTCATGGCTGCTATCTTCCTCATAGTTCTGAAGCAGTTTTCTTCAATTTCTTTATTTGAGATCCAATGCTCAGCTGAGAGTATCCAGTAGAAATCCTAAACTTTTGCAGTGGACACAAATCGTATACAAGTTGATGGAGTGATGAAAGTTCCATGTATCTTAAGTTCAGAGAGCAGTTTAGGTTTACCGAACACAATAATTTCTGTTTTCCCTGCATTTAGTTGTAGATAGTGGCTTTTCATCCATTTGTCGATAGCATCAAAACATGAGGGTAGTTCATTAACAAGGATTTGGTTTTCTTGCTCCTTGATGAATGACCTATATACCTGATGATCATCAGCAAAACCATGGACCAGAATGACTGATTCTTTGATGGTGTTGTAGATGGATCTAATGTAGATGTTGAAGAGGACTGGGCCTAACACTGAGCCTTGAGGTACTCCAAATTTGATAATTATTTCCTCAGATTCAAAACCATTAATTTTTTACTTTCTGGCAGCGTCCACAGATAAAGCTTTTGAACCACTTCAAGGCTGTCCCCTCAATTCCAATTTCCTCCTTGAGGATCTTGATCAGTTTGGGATGGTAAACAGTGTCAAATGCTGCACTGAGGTCTAACAACATCACAACTGTACCTTTGTTCTCATCACTGGCTATAAGAAGATCATTAACAATCCTGACCAGGAGGGTTTCACAGCTGTGGAACTTCTTATAAGCAGATTGGAGTGGCTCATGCAGATTATTGTCACTCAAATGCTTGTTTAGTCTTCTTAGAACAATTCTTTCAATCAGCTTTGATATAAAGGATAGGTTGGATGCAACAACAAGCATAATTAAATCTCATGGCTACTCAATTCTACATGAATTTAGGAAGGGTATGGGAGGTGGTGGTGTTGCAGTGATATTCAAGACTGGATTGCCTGTTACTCAATGTAAGCTTACCAGAATTTTCCAAAGTTTTGAGTTCATTGCTGTATGGATTAGAACTGAAACAACCAAAATTATTCTGGTGACCTTATATAGGACAGGGGCTCTAACATCAATATTTCCTAATGAACTTGATGTTCTACTGTCTGAAATATCTACAAAAGCAGATGACTTCATTGTTGCTGGAGACTTGAATGTTCACTTCGAGACTACATCAGGTGTTGAAAAGCAGTGCCTTGACATTTTCACATCATATGGCATGAAAAAATTAGTTTGTGAACCAACTCATATTGGTGGTGGGTTTCTTGACCAAATCTTCCTTTTCTCTCTGAATGGAACCATCAACCACTCAGCTAGTGTTGAACCTCTCAATTCCTTGGGGTCTGACCATTTTCCTGTTTTCTGTGCTTTGAATATTCGATTGAAGGGCAAGTATTTCAAGGAGATCCATGTTAGGAACCTTGCTCAGATCAATGAAAATGAGTTTTCTTCTGATCTTCAGGAGATACTAGATTCAACTGCCACTGATAGAGATTTCGGGTCAGCTGTTCATGATTTATCATCTGCTTTTAGCAGTTTCCTTGACCACCATGCTCCTATGAAGAAGAAATTCATATCAGTTGTTGATAAAGCTCCATGGTTTGACAAAGAGTACAGAGAACTGAGAAAACTTAGGCGCCAGGCAGAAAGAACAAAGAACATTTCTGAGGATGCTTTCTTGCTTTATAAAGAGCTGTGCTTGCAGACAACCATATTAGCAAAGAAGAAGAAGAAAGCCTATCTTGGGAACATTATTCAACATGCTGAAGGAAACACAAGGACTCTTTACAGCATTGTCAATAAAGTTCTTGACAAACAAAAAGTCCACTCTCTACCTGAAACTGATAATATTGAGAAACTGGCTAGTGACTTCAACCAGTTTTACATTGACAAAATTGACAAGATTCGAGAGAATTTTAAGCCTGACTCAAATTCACAAGATTCTTCCCATCAATTTTGTGACACTTCAGCTCAACTATTTGAGTTCATGCCTGCTACAGCTGAAGAAATACAAAAAATCATTGGTGAGAGTGGAATTAAATGTTCTCCTGCTGACATGTTGCCCCAACAATTACTTGAAGGTAATATTGGTTCACTTCTTCCAACCATTGTGGACTTAGTAAACCTATCCTTTGCTCAGGATCCATGGATGGGGTGAAGCTTGCTGACATCACACCACTGCTCAAGGATAAAAAGCTTGATGGGAATAATCTTAACAGCTATCGTCCTGTTTCCAACCTTACTTTCCTGGGAAAACTGGTTGAACGTGTTGTTCTGAAAAGGCTCAATACCCATATGCATCAAAATAATCTCCACTGCCCAGCCCAGTTTGCCTACAAAAAGAAGCATAGCACTGAAACACTTCTTGTAAAGATTGTAAATGATTTACTTGTGGCTGCTGATGAAAATACAGCAACTATTGTAATGCTCTCTTAGACCTCAGTGCTGCTTTCGATACTGTTGATCACTCACTTCTGTTAAATATCTTGAAGAATGAAATAGGCATAAGGGGAACTGCATTGGCATGGTTTACAAGCTTCCTTAAAGGCCGATGTCAGAGGATTAGACTTGGTGAAGTAACATCAGATACCATCACAATTAAGTTTGAGTTCCTCAGGGGATCAGTTTTTGGGTCCAGTACTCTTTAACATATATATTAGATCCATATATTTGTGTGTCAAGAAGCTTGGCTTTAATATATTTGGATATGCAGATGATCATCAGATATCAAAACAGTTTTCACCATCTGAACAGGTCAATTTATTAAAATAAATAAATAAATAAATGAATCTAAATGGCAGAGCCAGCCTCTTGTTGTAGGCAAAAAGAACCATACTTGATTAAAGTCAAATTCTCATGGGGATCATGTCAAAAAACCATTACTAATAAGTTAATATGTTAATAAATTAGATAAAAATAATAAGTTAAGAAAATAAAGTAAACAAATTAAGTTTAATAACTTAAGTATAATAATTTAAGACCCCCATTTCAGCATTTAGCAACATAACAGTCATCTCCATTACTTTTATTACAAATATCAACTACCATATTTCTGAAGCATTTCTTATCAGAAGATTCTGCTGAGAACAAGAATATGAGTTTATAAAAGTGTTTGTCAATGTTTCCAAGACATTTGAACAACTTGTCTCTTTGGTTGCCATTAAACTTTGGGCAGGTAAATAACTTGTGTTCAGGGTCATCATTTCCAGAACTGCAATCAATACATATATCAGGTAAAATTTCAAATTTGGACCTGAAAGCCATGAATCGTGATCCTTGTCCATGTAAAAAGTCTATAGTATTTGTGTCATCAGTCCTGTGACTTTCTCTGAGGAACATAAAACCTTCCATCGAATTTCTTGTCTTGACCAGTTCTTTGAATTTAGCTGGGTCAGCAGCTATTGAAAGCTTTGAACACCATCTTATTAACAAATCAGATAAATGATTGTTTTGATATGGTAAGAAAATGGATGTCAAAGTACTATCTACAACTTAATGAACCCAAGACTCAAATTATAATATTTGGCTCCAGTAAAATCCTCCAACAGATTGTAATCAATGGTGTAAATCTTCTCAGTGGAACAACCATCAGATTCCTGTCCATAGTAAAAAACCTTGGTGTTCAAATGGACCAAAAATTGACATTTGATAAACAGATAACTACCCTGAAACAGAACTCATTCCACACCATCAGGAATCTTTGCAAAGTTCGTTTTCTGCTCACTAAGGACCATATGAAATCAGTTGTAAATAGTATGGTCATCTCATGCTTAGACTACTGTAATTGCTTGTACTATGGCATTGCGGAAAGGCTGTTAAATCAATTGCAAATCATTCAAAATTCTGCTGCTAAATTAGTAACTGGAAAATATAAATATGATCACGTTGATAATGACCTCCATGATCTACATTGGTTACAGATTAAGAAGCGCATTGTATTCAAAATTGCACTTTATCATACAAAAGCAATCAATGGTCAGGCACCAGTTTATATTCAGGACATGTTCACCTACTCCTATCAGGGCTACATACCAAGATTACTGACTCCTGTTATGAATACAAGACTTGGTCAAAGAAGCCTATCATTCATTGGCCCAAAGATCTTCAACAATCTACCTATTCAAATCACCACGGCTTCTAACACAGACTCATTCAAAAAACTTTTGAAAACATATCTGTTTAAACT
This sequence comes from Beroe forskalii, assembly GCA_011033025.1. NCBI lineage: Eukaryota > Metazoa > Ctenophora > Nuda > Beroida > Beroidae > Beroe > Beroe forskalii. Next base: position 52,266 of record WFMF01000421.1, read on the forward strand.
TTCTATATCAGAGACTATGAACTTGACGAAATGATATTTTTTGGCCATTGGTGCTTTAATAATAAGCAATGACTTAGATTTCATTAGCTGTTTTGTTAGGATCATTTTGACTTGCGTGATTTTTTACAGTTTTATTAAAGGCATTAGGTTTTTGAAAGGTTAAATTATTAGTTCTTTCTTTTTGGTTTTCATTTTGGTTTAACACTGCTGAGTATAAGCTTGCCTTAAAAGCAGTGTTCCTAAATTTCAATTTATTATTATTATTATCAATTACTTGTTACATAGCTACTACTACTAAAAGTCCAGAGACCATAATGCTTTTTCTTTTTAATTCAAATATGCTTTCAGACATCTATTTATTTCTTATGATTTAAATATATGCTCATCTACTGTCAAAGCGTTTGTAAGAAAATCTCCTAATAATTAAACGACAAAATGATCATGAGCCTTGCCTTGAAATATGAACTTTTGCGTGGAGGCAAATAAAGATTGCTGCAAGTTTTCTGATCCTAATTCTGATACTAATCCAAGTGTATTGACAGGAAATATAATACTCATTTACTTAAAATTCCCCAACCAGGGTGTCACACACTCCATGCACGAAAAACAGGGACATTGTTTTACGAAACTAAGAATAAGATAACATGAGATAATGGAAGGGTAGGGAAACGCACGGCGCGTACACATACCTAATCTCGTAATCCCTGTTAGGCTCGCGCCGCGCGGCGCACTTCCCTAGCACAGGGAAGTTGCTAAGCACGTATATCCCTGTTATCGTCGCGCGGCCGCGGCGCGCTTCCTCAGGGAAGCGCCGCGCGCGTACACACACCTATGCGGGCTTAGGAAACAGGGAAGCGCCGGACGTATACACACACCTATGCAGGCTTATGAATGATGAACATGAAATTCGACGGGCGATGATTTTGTTGCTAAACACGTTTCCTAAGCCCGCCCGCATAGGTGTGTGTACGTGCGCGGCGCTTCCCTACGGGACACACTGTTTTGAGGAAGCGCGCCGCTTGCCAGGCGTCGCCTGGCCCCCTCTGCGCGCGAAGCGCGCGCCCCGACTCGCAGAGTTTGGAAAAAATATTTGAAAAAAAATATTTGAAAAAATATGGGGCAAGGAAGGTCTGGCATCCCAATGCAACGTTCTAAATTTGCCCAACAACAAGTCAAAAAAGGACGAAAAAAAGGGACGGACATCACCCGTCCGCGTCGAACGTATACATATACTCTCAGCGTCGTGCAACTGGTGTACTGATATGGTGTACTGAAAGCTAACATTGAGGCACATGAACTTGCAACCCTGTTGTGGGGTTGAATTCATTTGATGGGTGCCCAACGCTTCCCAACCACAAGGTGTAGTGTGTTTGTTTTGGAAGCTTCAAGTTCATCAAGGAAATTAAGATCTTAGTAGTCTTAGTAAAATGGCCACAGTCGGTTTAATCAACCAGGCCGGTGGCAGCCATGCTGAGCATGGAGACTATCCCTAGTACACTAGGCGAAGGGTGTGAACTCCTGGGTGGTTTTTTAGGCCACCCGACTGCCGGAGATATCCTGGGCTGAGAGTAGCCCACCCGTCCAGGACCTCACTGGACCAGTAAGCTACCAATGCCCCTGGCTTCAAACAGACTGCAAAGCAAGTCAATGCTTGCCTGCAGATTAAGTCGGAGATCAGCCAGAGGTGGCTATGTACCACCTCCCTTTGTCTGACTGAGCCACAGGGAGGTCTGACCCAACCAGACTGTGTAAATAATATTCCCATTGATTGGAGTTATGCTGGGATCAATGGGCAAAGCCCAGCTATGGGGTACTATCTGGAAAAGAAAAGAGGGAACTGATGGTTAGTTTTGGTGATGTTTTTGGTGTTGTATTATTGTTCATTAATCATAGTAATGTTGCTAAATCAGATTTATTGGGAGGGGACATCCTTTCGAAATGGGCTGCAGTTAATTGTATTTATTTCTATGGGTCTAGATGTACAGAAAATTGTTGCTCGACAGAAGTGGTGAGGTAATGAGACTTAGCTGGTTTGAAGTACGGAGTACCCAGCAGGTGAGGGTGATGAAAGTGGGAGATATAACGAAATAAAATGTTGTTTACTTATTGGATATAATATGGGAGAGTTGGACAGTGGGCTAATTTTTATAGCAGTAAGAGGGTTGATAATGCAGGGGTTGCCAATGCAACTGCTGATTCCAGAATGAAACAAAATTTATTTCATGATGGTGCTGAGGAACCTTGGAGGGATCTGAACCTTGGAGGGAGTTGTATGAGGAGAAAATTTTTATCAGGGCTTCTTGAGTGGCCTTTGATAGTTTGAGGGAGGACGCCATATTGGTTTTTTGTAGTACAAAGTGGGTTATGACTACTGGGCTGTGCCAATGTTGTTACAGTATATAATATGTATGTATGGGTTGATCATTCCCTTTGAGGACAGTCTTCAAGTAGTGTACCTGAATTATAATGAATTAAGTAAAAAGATAATAGTATAGATATAGAAAGAGGGGGCTAGGGCGGTTATAATGTAAAATCAAAAGTTAATATACCTTGAGGGGCTGGATAGTGAAGTTATGATACTTAGCTGGTGAGTGGTACTAGAGAGTACCCAGCAGGTGGAAGGTGTGGGTGATACCAACTGCATGGGGAAGTGCAGTTGGCACACTCGGGAGGGGGAGGTGCGTGAGGCCCCAACTGGAAAGAACCAGGTCCCTGCCCCTAGGAAATTAAGATCATCAATGTCTTTATCCAGTGGTCTAAGTGGTCTCTTACTCATCACTGTGTGGAACATCGCCAGTCTCCTCTGGGTTTAAAAAAGTTTTTTTATCCAGTGTAGGAACGATAAAGTTCCATCTGGTCCTGGCAAGATCAAAAGATCAAGTCGACTGTGTTTACTTGTAAACATAAATCAGGCTGCCACTCAGAAGAGACGAAGAATGAACCAGAGGAACAATTGGACTCCATTCTGGGCGACTTTACCCTTGCTTGCTAGGTTAAAAAATCTTTGTAGAAAAAATACAGTCATCTTTGTAGTCAAGCCACAGAACTAACTCTCCAACAAATCCAACTGCAGTCTTTGACAGGATCTATGAAAGAAATGCCTTCATCAGGGAGCTAGGCAGATCCAAAGAAAGCATGAGACACCAAAAATGATATGGTGAACTGAAAGCTAACACTGTGGCACATGGACTTGTGACCGTGTTGTGGGGTTGAATGCATTTGATGGGGGTCCAATGCTCCCCCAACCACAAGGTGTAGTGTGTTAGTTTCAGAAGCTCCAAGTCCATAAAGGAAATCAAGTTCATCAATGTCTTTATCCAGTGTAGGGAAGATAAAGTTCCATCTGGTCCTAACAAGATCAAAGTATCAAGTCAACTGTGTTTACTTGTAAACATAAATCAGGCTGCAACTCCGAAGAGACAAGAATGAACCAGAGAAATGATGGGACTCCATTCTGGGCGACTTCACCCTTGCTTGCAAGGTTAAAACATCTTCTTTGTAGAACAAAATATAGTCATCTTTGTAGTCAAGCCACAGAACTCTCCAACAACTCCAACCATAGTCTTTGACGGGATCCATAAAAAAATGCCTTCCTCAGAGAGCTAGGCTAAATTATTTGTTTTTATTAATACACATACTACAATGATTTCTTTTTAATTCAAATACTACAATGATGATTTAGATTTAGATGTTAGAGCTAGGCTAAATTATTTGTTTTTATTAATACACATACTACAATGATGATTTAGATTTAGATGTTAGAGCATTGCTTAGGACCCACTTACAGCAATTATTGCATGAGGGGTTGGTTGTAAACATTCACTTTTATTTGTATTTAAGTGCTGTGGAAGTACAGTAGAACTTATTGGGTTTTCTCCATAAAATTAAAATATGCTAGTGATTTACAGATAACTTGTGCAGATCACTTGAAAAGGAGTGCTTGATAACTTAAGATATCAATGAACAATTGCCTGAACAACTGTATTCAACAGTAACTTACTGTTGCATGGAGTATTGTGTTGAAATGTTTGGTTGAAATGGTGTAAAATATGAAATTCTATTGTTTTCTTTAAAAAAATCTATTGTTTTATGCAAATGTTAGTATCTAAAGTTATCAAGAACTCCATTTTGAGTGAGCTGTACATATTTATTTATTAATTCAAATTTCATAGGCCAATGGATCATGGCTTGAAAGATGTTCGTCACTGGTTAGCATCTTTTCAACTGCAAGATTATGTCCTTCCATTTATGGAACATGGGTTTACATCATTACAAAAATGCTGCCTTCTTACTCAGTCAGATTTAGAATGTATCAGAGTACCAACTGGTTTTCATGATGTTTTAATGCAAAGTGTTAATAATCTAAAAATTAAGTACCCTGATCACAACAAGCTTATGCCTGAAATCATTGATGATGATATACCTCCTCCACTACCTGAAAAGAAGATTAGAAAGAGCTTACCCAGTCCTAGAACTATTAGCAGAGAAACCCATAATGTCAATAAATCATCATCACTTCCCCCTACTGCTCCTCCTAGATCTTCCATGTTAAGAAGATCTACTGGCTATGAGCCCAAAGCCTTTGATCAGAACATTCATCAAGGTTCCCATAATATTTTGGACTTTCCAATACCAGACACATTGCCTCCACCTCCTCCCATAATAAACCCAGACCTGATCGAAATTTTCCCACCACCACCAGATCCCATAGAGTTACAGAAAGGATCTGACCAGGGGAGTAATATAGCCCAAGATATAGTCAAAATAACATTGAACGATAATGAACCAGAAAGTCAATCTGAGTTGATTTTTCCAAAGAAAGTTAAGCCCCCTGTAAAACCACGTCCAGTTGTTTCACCAAAACCTAGTATTTCAACTACAAGTACATCAACTTGCAACACTTCAACTTTCTCAAATTCAAGTACTTCAACTGCAAGTTCTTCAACTCCAAGTATATCAGCATATGAAGATTTGTTTATACCTCCAAAAAGGACAGCACATAATAATAGTTTATCAAAAGCTGGAAGTAATACACTCCCATCAAAACTTTCTCCACATTTTGATGAAGTGAAAGCACCTCAGACATCTTCAACTTTGCCTCATACCAGAGTGAGTATAGATAATATGTTTTCAATTGAAGTGAATATTTGTATCACTCCATGACAACACAAATTAGCCATTTTAAATTGATCCTGCTAATTGGGCCCTAATTTATGTATTTGTTTGTGAGCCAATGTTGCTATTCTCTCAGGGGAATTGTGCAGTTTCTGCCTTAGTCAACAAGTGAGTTATTTTATGCTAACTTAGCTTATAATTAAGAGATATATTGGGAATCCAGTAGGTTGAAATTCATTGATATGACAATTTATTGTATCTGTAAACTGTGATATAATTGTTATAACTTTGGTAGTCCACCTTTTCTAATTCTAATACTATTGATATTCAAGGACTTATTTCATAAGGTGTAGCTCCTTAATGACTTTAACTTAATATAATTGTTATCAATGAATTAGAAATACTATCCACACATTTAAGACAAAGTTAATACTTTCAAATGAATGCTTGGAAGTATTATAATTACTTATTATTATTATTATTATTTCTGTTCATGACTCTAATTTTGACTTTTCGTTCAGATTTGGGGAAGAGCAAAGGATTGAATCACATTCAGCTGTAAAAGTAAATTTCGAGGATATGCCACCAGTCCGAAAGAACACTGTAAGTTTTCATGATATCACTCTCTGATTGGTGATTATATTTCGAAGCTCTATGAGTTGAGAGGATTGCTTTAACTTTTTGTTGCTCTGAAGAAATAATTTCAGGTTCGAGATATTGCTAGAAACATACACATACCAACACAGCCCATCCCATCCATTCTTCCCGAAAACTCTACTAGAATGAGATACATCATTCCTAATCGACAAAAAATCGGTGAGAAATTGTTGCTCATATTCAGCACAGTTTTAACTCTGCAGTTCAAGGCGTATATTAGAATCATATATATTATAGTTCCACTTCCCTGGTTACACACTCATAAGGTTAAACCGTTCAAATTTTCAGCATGTTAAATATGCTAGCTAACCAAGAAATCTATTAGCATGCTTCCCTGACCAAAGTAAACTATAATCTGTATTTCAGTATCACGAAGAGTGCTTTTTTTGTTTAATTGTACACCTCATATAATTTTTATGACTTCCCCTCCCCCTAATTTTACGTTTTCCACTTTGACAATCTCCGTTGTTTCGACATGAACCCCCCAGAACCCACGGTGGTGCGTGGATTGGAGAGAAGTAGTCTAGGTCGGAGGCAGACAGTGGGAGAAAGCAGTGACGACACACTCGACACCAGCGGGGAGGAGGACAACAAGGACCCGGTGAGTGGCTGGTTTAGACACCATGGGTTGACACCAGGTTGCACCAGGTGACACCAGTTGACACCAGCTCGCACCAGGTGACACCAGTTGACACCAGCTCGCACCAGGTGACACCAGGTGTCACCAGCTGCCATCTGTTGATACCAAGTGGCACCAGGTGTTGACACCAGCTGGCAACAGGTGACACCAGGTAACACCTAGTATTGGCTTTATGATGTTAATGACAATACTCAATAGATCACACTTCCATTTTCAGAACGAAAGCCATCATCCACCGCCAGTGTTCCCACACCTCTCAGCAACCGGGACCAGGTGAGAAATAAGTGTGAAATTATTGAGATTTATTATAATTCTTCATTTCACTTCTTGTCAAACCTGGTCAAACACACTTTTATTGGCGTTTATTTTGATAATAGTAGAAGTAGACCCGCCACATTGCCAATGAAATCCGGTCGGCATCAAGATCAACTGAACATAACACCTAGAGTTTAAATCACCTTAACAATTTGGTACCTCTCTTTATAGCAAAGTGTTTTCCAACACTTAAAAGAAACAATAATTTATTTGAAGTCTCAATTCCTCCCACTATATTGCAAGTCAGAGAAACTGCATGATTTGACATACGACCAGGTGGTGTAACTCGTTGAAAGGATTTTATTGCTTTTAGAGCCCTGCAACTCCTACTGTTACTCTCCTAATATGTCCCGGTGTCATTGCATTACAGCTCCAGCTACCACGTCGCAATGGCATTAGAGCATGGCAGACCTGTCGCTATATATTGCTGTGTTTGTACTCTCGCAGTAATTAAATCTTGGAATGAAGTCCCAATGTTCATGGAGAGAATGACACAAAAACATAACTATTATAAAATTATAAGCAGATGATTTCATTTTCGAATCGGTGGCATTTCAGCCTGTGAAACTGAATTCAAACTTCCGTTAACAGTGGTTTTAGAAGGTTAAGCTGGTTCCCACAGCGTTGTCAAGAAGAACGGTAAGAATCGTACTCACTTTATCACTGATCTTATTGCTTTATTGGTTTACGTTATTCTTATTTACGTACATCTTTTTCAGTGTATCTTTTCATGGTTTTCGATTTCCCTTCACAATTTTTGAAATCATTTCGCAAGTTTGGCGTTAACGTTTTTGGTCACGTTGCATCACGCATTTCGGCCAAATCATTTTGACTGACAAACTGTGCATCCATTACATCATTTTGATGACTGCTTCAATTATCAACCAATAATTTCGATAACATGAAGATCGAAGAGTGAAGTACTTTTAGCTTTTCAGGCAGTTTGGCTTGGGTTTTGGTATTATATTCAAACTTAAATTAATCAAATATGTTGATGCAGTACACGAACAATGACTAGGTATAAACGTACACATGACTGCCTTGGACTTCACAGTCACATAATCATTTAGTTAGCACTGTACACTAAGTGATTACTCAACTGTACACTGTACAGGTGCAAATCATTTATCACATAACATACTGTATAAAGTTTAGGCATACAATATGATGCCACTTAGAACACAAGTGTTTATCATAAGATGATGAATAATACCAGTACGACTTACGCGGAATATTTATTAGTTCGACAATTATAGCAGCATTCGAAATTAAGATAGGGTGAAACAGGTTTTTCCGCCGAAAATCAATAAATTTCGCACCCCAGATGGAAGTGATTAATTAAACATGTTTTTATCATTGTGGTAAGCAGAATTTTGGTAAAAATGAAAACACGGGTATCCCTCGTAAGGTAGATAAGGTGCATGACACCTGATGCAAGCACATTCTACAAGAGATGGTGTATAGCTGTACACAGTACACCTCACCAGTGCATCGTACGCATTTGGTAGTACATATAACTCACAGACCCACAATACGGGTACATCGCCCAATGATAGCTGAGGTAGGACTAATTAATCTGTAGCGGTGGTGCAGCTAACCGTCTTACACCTTACTACCCGATATATGTGTGACTTACACACGATAATACGATATGTATACACGCCTCCTATACAGAGTCAATAGTCTTCTGTCTCTATATCTGGGGGCTGCTAGGTGGTGCTAAAAGTAACACGGTTTACGTCTTAAGATTGAGCAGGAAAGAATGTCGAATAATACAAATTCTTTATTTTTGATGGATACTCAAACTGTTACTCTCGGGTTTAGTTCTCAAGATGGGACAGAAGAACGTAATTTTGTAATCCCTATTCCTAACACGATTTAACGTCAAGCCATCAACTTGCACCCATTTGATTTCTAACTTGTCTAAGTAGGTCAGTGAGTCGCATTATTTGGAAAATTTGCTCTGGTTTTCCGGCAAGAAGTTGCAGTTTATACCACTGTTTACTCCGCCACTGTATAACGCTGTGACATCCGCTACATGATACTATTATACAACACGTTATTAATATTTATACGGGTTTAGTAGTATAAGGAGTAAAGTGGTGGTAGTTCATTAATCCAGACTTCACCTTGCCATCCTGGATCAACTGGTAACGGACTCTGGAGAGACGTTAGGCAACACTGTGTTGAGCACGATTTGATCATTAATATTGTTGGGGATGTATTAATTATTGATCAAATCGTAGAACTCTGAATGAACCGATCACCGTAAGTACCTATTGTATGAAATTGAAATACCAAGGGTTGATCTAAAGAGCTCGTGTGGAATAGAAATTCAAAAATTCAAAGCCTTGATAAGGGCCCGAACTCCGAACACTGTTGAAAATCAGGCAGTCTTTTAACTGGTAATAGTCGTATACTATCGAGATAGTGGACGTGTATTATAAGTGTGTCGGGCTACTTGGATACTGTACCGAAAATCATTTTCCAAACGTGTTCGAAACATGCCCCAATTCTCTAATCTCTCATGACTAATGGTGGTTACTGGTTAACTTTTCCCTATGCAATATGAAAGATTAGAAATGATTCACATCTATAATTTCAGGAATGATCTGTCGCCGCCAGACGAGTCTCCTCGCACGGTAAGGGAAATATTACTTGAAAACGTGATTTTATTTTTAGTTGATTTATAAATCTCACAAATTTTATTAGTTTCAAAGGTTTTTGATTTATTGATCGAATATTGAAGTATTGACGAGCTATCTTGTTCTTTTTTAAATTTCCATTGTTAATTACTAGATAAGTTAGATGCTAATTAATAAGTAAGGCTTGTCTTTTTTTTAATTTCACATACAACAACTTGAATTAATAAATTCTTCTACAGTATTGAATAAATTTGAGTTAATGCAATGAAAGTAAAAATAAATATAAGCAATTTGTAACGTATGGGCGAGGCATGCTAATGGGAGTAAATTATCATATTTCACCACAAAAGCGTGTTTTAAATCAATGTTAAAATGAACTATCTTAAACCTTTCTTAGAATTCTACATATTGTTCCACGAGTGTTCACTTAAATTCAGGAACGTAAAGTATTATGTACTGTTGTAAACTCCACGCGTAAAAACACTTCTTCAACTCACTACATATTGGGCTTTGATAAAGAGAACATCTTAACCACCTATTTCTCGTACCTTGGCATATGAGCGTAAAGTTTTGGCAGTAATTTTCACGTGGAGATTAGAACTAAGTTGCCAGGTGGTCTGAGAACCACCTCTTAAGCATTTCAAAATACTGAGAATATACCCCCCTGTACTCAGTAACTCTAAATTATGTAATGACTTCAGGGGCGTTCTGACATGTTTCAAAATAACATACCTACCCTCTGCAATAGCCTAACCGAGGAAATCCTGATTCCATTACTGAGAGAAGTAGTGAATATCTCAAAAGTAAATCTCATCCAGTTTTTTATTAAACTGTAAATACTTTGCTTCAAGAACTCATTCATTATTGTGGTGATCGTCTGAATTCTGATACGTTGTTACCCGAGAAAAACAACTTTGAGTAGAAGCAATATACACGAATACACATGATACACATACTTGTACTATGTGATAAAAGCACTAAGTCTTGTGTGTGGCATGTTTGGTTCTTCATTCATGTGATAAGGATAAAGTTTAGGAATAAGAATTGCTTGTTGCAGCCATTCTTGCTTTGCAAGTTACCTACTTTGTAAGGTTCATGTAAGATGATTTATACCTTAACGTAAGGTACGGGTTAGGTACTTTGTAAATTGTAACGAGCACTAAAATTCACGTGGTTTTGGCCTCTTCAGTATGGTCATAATTAAATTAACATTAAAATCATCATATCTCTAGTCTCAGGACAGCTAGCTGAAATCTTAACCTATACCCATCATCAGAATGTATCCACAAACAGTCATCTGATATGGTTCTGACAATACGAAATCTATTCAGACACTTATATTAATCAAATGATAACAATACCTACTCTGACTTAATAGAAATCATCAGTCTCACTTCCTCGGCTGCATACATTGGAGCTTTCTTCACCCAACTACTTTAATCACACGTTTCAGTACCTTGAAGTATGATTTAGATGTATTTTGATTTGTACGACATATAGCGCGAAGCCACACCACTTCGTTATTATTATTAACGAATCATTCTGTCATACTTCAACGAGATTCTGTCATACTTCAACAGTCTCCTTATATAGACAATCCCTGGTTATTACTTGAAGTATAGTGCGTTTCCGGTACTATGATCGGAGAGTAATTCAATGCACGTGATATTATTCTGACTCCGGAATTCTGTGTTATTCTCCAGGATAACTACGGAATTCTGTGTGTCTCAACACTGTCATGTGACCTGTATACCCACAGGGCACAGTATTGCACCAAAGTACAGTGTAGTGCACCACAGCACGGTGCACAACACTCCCACCCGACATCACCCCTCCTGTTATTTTCGTCACACTGTATCAGTGTATCGCTTATTTGTTACACGTGGTATAAACACTTTATAGTCAACATAGGTCACATGTGTGGTGTGGTGCCAAAGATTGCATTCTGATTTCATGGCATCACAAGTGTAAACCATGATAACGGTGATATCTTTAATCGCCTATATGATTGAACACAACCAACATAATATCATAGTTCATCTTCGTGGCAAGGTGACAACTTACGTTTAGTGTCACGTGACTAAAGCCGTGTAACTAGAGATCTCCTTATCAGCGTGAAGTTTGTGTGATTGTTTGTGTGTACAATGATAATATACATTGTGTATTATTCTGATACAGTACATATTATATCGTATCAGAGATCATATGTATACGAGTATACACTTTGGCCTGGGGCTTTGTTAAATGTTAATAATGCAGGTCTTACGCCAGCCTTGTGCCAACCTTATGCATGTTTGGCGCGGGTCTTGTGCCAGTCAAATGCATGTTTGGCGCGGGTATTGTACAGGTTTGGCGCCAGTGCACCGCTAGCCCTATATATTACACTGTGTCACTGTAAAGTGTATGTTTGAAGTGGTTGGCTGGCCCACGTGTCAAATATTCATACAATTTGACACACTCTGTTTATCTCTCCCCACGTGCATGAAACATAGCCCCACTAAACGTCACCAACTCACCATTCTACGCCCTGGTAATGACATCACCCCACCCATCTACCACTCTTCTTTAGGGGTGGTATTACCCGGATGTCTAACCACTCAGAGAGAATCATGGGCTCGCGGGGTGGTGAAATATGTGCACTCTGTTAAACCTCGTGCGATGGACAATATAGGTGGTTCTACGTCATCAACAAACCAGTCAAATCTATGATAATGACGTCATGTCAACTGCCAAATAGCACCAATATATACACAATATATGTTGATAATGTCTGTGTGTAGATTGTGTAGCTTCATCTCAGAAAGGGTTGTAAGGGATTCTTACAGGGCTCCATCATCAGTTAAATATAATCTCAGAGAGAGATGATGACGTCATCAAACGCTATCAGCTATACGTTCTGACTCTGTGCATGACTTTTCAGTATGGTTTAAAAGGCGTGATATGTGTATGTTATCGCTATGCACAGTATGATAACAGCACGTGTAATATTCAGAAAGTTGTTGGAATATTAAAGTTACATTATATTCCAATTTGCTTTAACCCCCGGTCTCGAAAGAAATTTGAATGAAATGTTACAACAAATTTAGGAGTAAAAGACAAAAGTGGCGTAAACCTCCACGCCAGATATGGAATTATCGAATATAAACAAACTTACTGATGATGCAATACACAGATCTTGGGTGCTATGGTAAATTTGTGGGAAAGCTTTCACTCACTTTCACGAGGGTAACCAGGCAATATTGTTACCAGGGTAACCAAGTTAGCAGGTTACATAGTAACCAGGTTACATATTTACCAAGTTACATAGTCACCATGGTTTGTTGTGGAACAGTCCGCATGGAAATACCCATAACATTACGATAGTGGATCATGTATCAGGGAGGTCACAGATATCAGTATTCTGTATAGCACCTATTTTCCTGTTGCATGTTTCAAATGATGTTTTCCTTGAACGTTACTTTCGAAGCTGTGAATGATGAAAAAGCGTCAATACCTCTCTTCTTACCAGTGTAAGATTTGTTTATTTTTCATCGGTTCAAAATTTAATTCCGCAAAACTTCCAGGATATAAAACATTCTTCGAACTACGATGGAAAAAACTGCAGTTTTTCCAAAGTTCAGTGGATAGAACTGCAATTTTCCCGCAAACTGCAGTTTATTCCGAAATTCTGCACTAATGATAAAACCGCAGTTTATCTGTTTCAGGGTGGTTTGTGTGCCATATAAACCAACTCATGAACATACACTTTGACATATTGTAATTCCAATCTCTCCGTGTTAATCGCTGAAATGTGAGCTGCTAAAATAGGTTTACAGGCTATTTTTCAAAATAGGCCATTCAACGACAGAAACTTACGGTTGAACATCATGGAAATGTAGTCATTCCTTACTGCCAATTAATAGTGTAAGGCGTCAATAACAGATTCCATATCTTGAACTCATATTACATGAAAACTAACACCGAACAGTAAAGCTGAGATTGTTTTTAAATTTCAACAAATAGGACTTGAGAAAAGCTTGGTAAGACCAGTCTGAACTTTCATTGACGGGCGTTGGATTTACATTGACAGATATATCATCAGGTGTTATCTCGTATGTAACCAATTCTATCCTCCGAGATTTGGATTATGGATAAATTTTGTGTTTACAAATTTGGTAGTTATTTGGGATCTTTCTCAAAGGGCTCAATCTTATATTTTCTGAACACTTGGGTAAAAATTGATTTTCCGAAAAATCCCCAAATGTTTATACATAAAGAACTAATTTGGACGAAAGTCTTTCGAAAATGATAAAGGCTCAATCTTATAATTTCTAAACATTATTGTAAAATTAATATAATGTTTATACGTAGAACTAATTTACGACAGTCTTTAGGGGAAGAGACCGCCAGTCATTTACACCTTCACGTCTAACTACACGTTATATATTTCAATCTGTTCTACGACATCAATTCATCATTCTAAACTCTGATAATGACGTCACTGTTTAAGTGAGAGAGCTGTAGATGATGTTGGATGTCATACATGCAGGGCACAGGTGTTAATTCCTGGGTTGTCGAGGTGAACTCTGTACAGAATAATCTGACAGATAAAATGACGACATACCTAGATATATGAGATCACAACGTACCTTATTATGGTAGGAATGGCTAATGTAGAATTGATGACGTCATTTCCTGGGATTCATAACAAGCGATGGATCTGTTGAGTACATTCTGTCGACTGATAAGTGTTAAGTGTCATCCTAATACTTTTCATACATGGTAATTACACTCAGCTCAAACACTCATTACATGTGGTATGAGCCTTGAGTATGAGCCACTTATTATGGAGTTAGGGCTGAGAGAACTTAGTCTGAGAATCTGTATCATAGATAAACTAAAGCCTTCCATAGCGTACACATGAGAATTCCTGGGGACGGAATTTGGACTAAGGGAACTACGGTTCATCAATTTTAATCTGTCATTACATATCATATAAATTATACTTATCATATATTATGATAAACCACCCAATATTCCTTATTCTCGACGGCATATCAGTTTACCCATGCGATCCCGAAATCGGAGTGATATAGACCAATGAACTCAGGAGAATACAGTAAACTCATACGCTGATTGATCAACGTCAATAAGTCCTTTGGATAAGCTAACGCGCCGCCGATAAAATAGAGTCTACTCATAAATCACTTATTGTTCTCTACTCTCACTTAGATTAAATTAAAATTTAAATTAGTTGAGTATTATTAGTATGAGGGCTGATGTACTGATAGCTATAATATATTTTAGAAGAACTGTACTATGTGTAAGTGTTAACAAGTGATAATTGATCTGTGAGCTCTGAAACCACTTTACATCACTTTGAAAAAAAGGCTTACCGCCCCATAATTATAGTTGCTGTGTAGTACATGTTTCAAGCAACGAGTCAATTAATAATTGCCAGACTATCGACTGACATCAGATATAATGGTTATGTCAAATTATTGGTTCCTGTTTGTTTTTGGTTTCTGTTTGGTTTTGGTTTTGCAAATATCATATACACTGAAAAATGTTCTTTTCTTGAAAACTGTCATCAAAGTATCCCATCGTCTGCCACTGCTGCAGGTATTTAATAAACCTATATTCCATCTAGGCAGGAAGGCTGGTCTTGTATATTTTATAATATTTATAAAACATTTCATAAAACATAGACAACACGACACCCACACTCTCATATTTTCCTGACCAGGTAGACATGAAAAATGTGGTAAATTGTTCCTCATTTATGGACCTGGTGTGTGTATGTGTGTATATATAATATTAAATTCATGAGAGGAGAGAAAGTCATGACTTATTCCAACTATCTAATGGCTGCGTGTGGGTGGAAGGACATCCAAAGTCATCAACTTACCACTTTGATCCATGGTAATGACGTCATTCTCACCCGGCTAAGACTTATATTCCTTACAGTGGTTGTATCTCATCCCCTGCTGCGGTTGCTTTGAACGAACACATCCACTTTCGTACAGGGTTGTGCGGTGTATTAAGTTGTGTTATATAGTCATGTGAAAGTTATGGCGGGTGTAAGTCTGATGTGTATATTAGTCAGATCATGTGTGTATGAGAAATGGTGAAAAGCAGTTGATCCACCCAGGCGCGCACGATGTAACTGAAAACCTTTACAAAGATACAATACGAATTCATCACTGATACAGTGGCAAGGGGAAGTCGGGATGTGTAAAGTTACTGTAGTTAGCAAGATGTAAATCCACTTTGAATATCCGATACAACTTGTCCGTTATCTCCTCTCCCAGCTCTGACAGCCATTCCTTGGCGTCTACAGCAGACGATTGTAGTCTAGGATCGGATGATCTGTCATATGACCCGTACAGGGAAATGTTCTTCCCAATCCTCTCGAACACCGCCGAACTGAGCGTGTTGGCATACTCCAGCGGGATGATGCAGTCATACCTCACATGTGGATAACACATCACTGTGTACTGGGGACTGAAGTGTTGGTTAACTCGTCCCTTTTCCTTGATAAACCACAAAGCAAATTCCTCAAATGTGGGGAAGAGACCCTCAGTCATTGCAGTTTTGACATCCACCGCTCGCATTTGGCTTACAATCTCCGCTGCCATATGCTTGAACTCTCCGGATGAATTGCCTTGCAGCGACAATCTCTCTTTGAACCCGGAAACCAGGCGAGTCCACGGATTCCTCACTACTACGAAGCTGAAAGCATCACGGAGATCGGCTGTGTTGTTTTCTTCAATAAATTCCCGTATTCTGGTGTATTCGGCTTGTTTATGAATGTGTGCCCTGTGTGTGCCAGTTTGCCCTGTGGGTTTGTCCTGGAAGCCGTCTGCCCTGAGCAGAGCATCCTTCCAATTAGAAGAACCGGTCTTGGAGGCACTGTTGTAAATAATGTTTATGGTGGGGAAGTAATGGGTGTGGCTACCACACTTACTCCAATCGCTGGGGGTGTATAAGACTTCCTAATTTCAGAGTAGGCTTGCTCCATCTGGATTTGTAACCAATTCTGTGGCGGTGGTTTCAGGGGTTCTGTTTTACCATGGGAGTTGGGTTCCAGGAGTTCTGCATTACGATGAGTGGGGTATTCTGCCCCGTGTATTGAAGAATCACTCCTCTCTAGAAATGCTGGATCACGCCATCTCATTGCAAACTGCAGAACAAACAAACCGACTGTAATCAGAATCAGGCTGATGAGGGTTTTAATCCCAATAGATTTGATGTTTTGCACTTTCACTGTCATTTCAATGCCTGCAAATGTGTTTGTGTAATGGAACTCAAATTACCCGGCCTGATGAAAGTTTGGCCGCATTTGGACCAACTCTCAGAAGCAAAGTTGAGAAGTACATTAGTTGGTCTCCTTATTAAGGCCGGTTGAATAAGGGCCACGATAAGTGTACATGAGATTTCCCATTTTATGGTTATCATTTAATGAAGACTAAAGAATTCTTTAAAACTGGTAGCTGTTTGAATGATTCTAGTCCAAGAAAACAGTAACAATGGTTCAAAATGTTTCAAGTTTTGTCTATAAGACGTATAAGAAAGACTGGCTTCAGAGTATAGAAGGCCAATAAGGCTGGTCAAACATAAGAATTTGCTAAATAAGTTGTAGCCAAGAGAGCACAAGCAACAAGAATTGCGCCTACCGGCACATTTCTTGTACCGTTGTTCCCGTATGTAGGCGCTTAATTTCCTGTTCCCTGGGGCTGGTATTAAAACACGCCGTCATTTGATCGACGACTGTTGTCCGACTTATTTACTGACATGATGAGTTGACGATAAAGCATAAAAGTGACCTTCCAAATCATGATACAATCGCGCTTCTTCTATCAAATTAGTGTCACATCGCAATAGTCAATACTAACATCATTGAATCAATTTTATAAATATTCCTCATTATACAGGCTCTATATGTTTCCCTCTCCTACGTACAAGTTTGAATTAACGCGCGCAGATAAAATATCACGTGGGCGATTTCGTTCCACGTGCCATATGTTCGCGCGCGCGTTCCCGCCATTTCGTAGAACTCTGAAGATTCGTTTGGTTGCGCGCCGTTCAGAGTTTCATAACTATGATCACCATTTTCGTTACGCGTTACGTTTCTTATGTGCTACGTTGCAGATATCAAACCGTTGCAATGTTCGCTATTATTTTACCCCGCCTTGATTGATTTTTCAAGATTGAGATACACAATATGATTACTGACCAAGATTAAGATAAAAGATTCAGATATATGATCAATCATGAACCGAGACAAACTCTCATGTCTTTCTTTCCACTCGTCAATTCTTTAGATCATTCATAACTGATTTGATAACACTGCCCATTGTAATTTGCCCGAATTGCCCGCTACTAATAACTTAATAAAGAAGGCCAAATGGCTGTGATTGAAATCCTATCAATTATTTGATTACTTCGCTGAAAATTGATAAAGGTTTGATTTTAGGATTAAAGAATTGGTATCTCTCCCATATAAACATTGTCACAGATCTAAACGTCAATTTTTCTGTATCAAATTTCAACAAAATCATCCTAACCCTGAATAACAAATCCTGAACAGAACCCTAATTGCTTAAAACCCTTAAATATTTTTTCTGAGTGACGTCATTGTCATAGATAATGAAGGCTCCCGTTTACATGGGAGACGTACCAAAGAATTGAACTTAAATTTTTGAGAAAGAATTAATTTCAACATCAGAATGAACAGAGCATTGAACCCAAATACCTACAACGCTGTTAGCTAGCTGCAGCCCAAAATGCAAAGGATGCCACTACACCAAGCTACTCTGACGCGAGTGATATTATAAAGGAGCAGTTGGATGCTTGAAAATGATCGAAAAAGTGACGTACGTACATGCATACGTACATACCACACGCGCGCATACGACCAAATTTGGTCGCGCGCAGCACCACCACCTATTTCAGATTTAACAGTACGCGTAAAGGTAGTAACCCACAACCCCACAAAACACTTCACTAAACTTGCTTTCGCGTTTATTGTGCGATTGTTTATCAAGCAAAACATTATTATATTCATTATTCAAGCAGATAAACCCTTAAGGGGGGGGGGTTCAAGCCAAATTTTTGGGTAAACACGTTTCTGGCGCCAAAAGCGCCAAATTTTTGGCAAAAATTTGGCGCTTTTGGCGCCAAAAATTTTTGAAGGCCTAACTCAAAAATCCGGCTCCATTTGTATCTGAGGAATTTAGTCTAGTTTCACGTAAAAAAAGAATTATGCAAAAATATCAATCGTAGCCGAAGTTATAAGCGTTTGAGTAAAGTGCACTTTGGAAAAAACGCGAACTTAGAAAATGGCGATTTTGTGGTTTTTTAGAGGTTTTTGGACCTCAAATCGCCCTTTTAGCAGCAATCAAGCCCAAACTTGCAGAGAATACATAATTCAACGCTACTTATCGAATAAAGTTGGTTTCATTAAAAAATATTGATATTTGCCCAAGTTATGGGCCAGAATTGGCTTGCGCAACGCGCGTATGCCCATATATGGGCATACGTTTTTCGGCCATAACTCAGCCATTTTTGGCGCCAAAATATATGGGCATACGTTTTTCGGCCATAACTCAGCCATTTTTTGAGATATCGACTTCAAATTTTCTATGGTAACTCAGGGGACCATTATCTATCGATTGCACACCTCAAATCCCGCCCAAGTTGCTTTTGAAAAATTATGCCCATTTTGTGCCCATATTTGGGCACGGCGCCACAGCGGCGCCAGTGGGTCTGGGGGTACCAAACCTGGCCAAAAAGTTGGCCCACGGGGTATACCTTTTGGGTCAACCGTTATCTCAGAAACGTGTTTTCCCAAAAATTTGGCTTGAACCCCCCCCCTTAAACAGTGTTCCGTGGTGGTAGAGAGAGGAATGGGGTGGCTGCTTCAATCATACATGTGGTCAAAGAGAAGTTCGACTTGCCCTTTTTTGAGAATTTTATAGGGTTAACTAAACAAGCTACTGCTTGCCCCTGTAACAACTCACACATTTCATACATATCAAGACTGGGTAGTATAAAGTTTGGTAACATATTGTCAAAATAACGGAGTCAAACCCTGTAACATGTGCTGAGATATTCAAGTTTGAAAAAAAGCATTCAATGTTACAGGTGCACAAGTTACAGGTTCGATTTCAGCAGCCCATATCTCTTTTCCTGAGGTCGTTAGGATTATGCAACTTTTTAGACTGGGTAGTATAGGAATTATCTTTTAAAAGCTGATTTGTGATACATGTGGCAAATTATTATCACTCTGTTACAGGTGGATTAAAAGGCCATGTTGAAAATCAGATGCTAAAAATATGATATTTTGCCGCACCCAACATATAACTAATTGAGCTAGAAGGTTGAAATTTGCCAAATTGTTGATTTTTGTTACGTTTGAAGTGTCAATTCGAAAACTTTGTTCCTAACACCACTGTTACAGGTGCAGAAACCTTTCAAAAATGCCAATTATTTCAATCCTTAAATATTGGCTAGTAAGCTTGTAAATTGCCCAGTGTCATCCATTTATAGCAGATTTCCAACCAAAAACATGTAATTGCATGAAAAACCGACTGTTGCAGGTTAATAACCTTGTTACAGGTGTTGAGGCTTCTTCATAGTTCCTCTTAGAATGCCTTTATTTCTGCCCTGTAACAAATGTGAACAAAGCCAAAATTATCACACACTGTGCAGAAGGCTTTGTCTAATTGTCTTAAGCAATATTTTCGATTATAAACTTCGTTACAGGTGTAAATCATTTGTTTAAAGTTCGTGCAAATAATCCATTTAAGATTTTGCTTTCTTAATTGGAAATTGGCAATCAAGGGGTCAATTATAACAAAACTATCATGCAATTCACATGCCTATTATGTCGTTCTGATGTTACAGATGGTTAATGAATCCAAAAACCGTGTTACAGGTGCCAAAAACATCGCTAATATGAGGAATTTGGGTGTCACCTGTAACACTGTTCAAATATCTAAGAGCTAACTAGGCTGATTGAGTCATTATCTATCTAGGTCAATTTAACCACAATTTTAGCCACCCCTAACCTCTGTTACAGGTGCAAATGGCAAAGTTTCCATCGCAGGTGACGTTGATGATTTTTATTACAAATACTAGGGTGTTCTATTCTTCCCATGACCTTGAGTAATATGTTTGTTAGGTCAGTAGAACACCTGTAACATGGGGTTTCAACAATATACAGCATGATTAACACGATATCTAATGATAAGGATGGGTTTTTAATTATAAAAACATAGATATGTAGAAACAATGTCTTAACATCACTGGTCAAAATGAATGTCTAATGATTTTTTGCCAAATTTCGCACCTGTAACAAGGTTTTTTACTCAGAATGTTTTTGCAATAATGAGTTGTCAAAACTAAGTTAATTATCAGCTTTTGACATTGTTTCAGCCACTTTAAAGAGGTGTTTTACTTACTCTAAATATGTTAAAGAAATTTCACACAGCACCTGTAACAGGGGTTGGGAATGGTTCTTGATACTGTTACTCACTTCATAGCTGTACAGAGTGCACATCTACCAAGTGGTTTCATCAAAATAACCTGTCAAGCTATCTTAAATGGTAGGGGAATTTAAGGGGTTATCAGGCACCTGTAACAAGGGTTTGGGCATCGCCTTTTACTTTAAGTAACAAATACTATATATATGACAGTAAATCAAATGTTTTTGAGTAGAGAAAGTCTTCATGTATGTTACTATATTAAATTTAAGTCAATTTATTGGTAAATTACGAAATTTATTGCCAAATTAAGGAATTTTACATAAATTGCTGCACCCAAGTTACAGGAGTGTGACTAAAATCAATTATCTCATCCTAATTATTCAATCCAATGACTTTACAAGACTCAAAACCATAATTTATAACATAAAATTAAATATCGTAAGTGTTACAGGTGATTCTAATGCACTATCTGGAGTGAGCTGTTCCACCTGTAACAGAGGGTTTCATATCACCACACTGACCATAGACCATCCATCAAGTAATAAACTACATATTGGTTTAATTCCGTATGTTTCAGTACACTAGTGACCCTGTAACATTGAATTTATAGTGATATGGTGTGAAAAAACAGGACTCATTTGCAGAGATAGGGGCAAGTCGAACTTCTCTTTGACCATGTCACTAATAATTGGTGAGATAATGGGGACTTAACCGGGGGTAGCGTTTAGTACTAATGGATAGGGTGAGGGACTAGGGAAAACAGGCGGTATCTTCAGCAGATGCCGCGGGTTCCCCCTAAACAATAACAGGGCTTTGAGGAATGGATGGAACTCTTAATAACTGGAACTCACCGGATTAGTTCGGTTTACTGGCCACTGTGTGAGTCTGCTGTGTGTAAGTGTACCTTCTGTGTGTAAGTCTCCTGTGTGTAAGTCTCCCGTGTGTAAGTCAGCTCTGTGTGTAAGTCTACCTACTATGTGTAAGTCTCCTGTGTGTAAGTCTCCCGGGTGTAAGTCAGCTCTGTGTGTAAGTCTACCTGCTGTGTGTAAGTCTACTGTGTGTAAGTCTACTTGCCAAAAATTTGGCGCTTTTGGCGCCAAAAAATTTTGAAGGCCTAACTCAAAAATCCGGCTCCATTTGTATCTGAGGAATTTAGTCTAGTTTCACGTAAAAAAGAATTATGCAAAAATATCAATCGTAGCCGAAGTTATAAGCGTTTGAGTAAAGTGCACTTTGGAAAAAACGCGAACTTAAAAAATGGCGATTTTGTGGTTTTTTAGAGGTTTTTTGGACCTCAAATCGCCATTTTAGCAGCAATCAAGCCCAAACTTGCAGAGAATACATAATTCAACGCTACTTATCGAATAAAGTTGGTTTCATTCAAAAATATTGATATTTGCCCAAGTAATGGGCCAGTATTGGCTTGCGCAACGCGCGTATGCCCATATATGGGCATACGTTTTTCGGCCATAACTCAGCCATTTTTTGAGATATCGACTTCAAATTTTCTATGGTAACTCAGGGGACCATTATCTACCTATCGATTGCACACCTCAAATCCCGCCCAAGTTGCTTTTTTGAAAAATAGTGCCCATTTTGTGCCCATATTTGGGCACGGCGCCAGCGGCGCCAGTGGGTCTGGGGTACCAAACCTGGCCAAAAGTTGGCCCACGAGGGTATACCTTTTGGGTCAACCGTTATCTCAGAAACGTGTTTTCCCAAAAATTCTATTTGAACCCCCTTAAACAGTGTTCCGTGGTGGTAGAGAGAGGAATGGGGTGGCTGCTTCAATCATACATGTCACTAATAATTGGTGAGATAATGGGGACTTAACCGGGGGTAGCGTTTAGTACTAATGGATAGGGTGAGGGACTAGGGAAAACAGGCGGTATCTTCAGCAGATGCCGCGGGTTCCCCCAAAATAACAGGCTTTGAGGAATGGATGGAACTCTTAATAACTGAACTCAATGGGATTGTCTTATTTTACTGGCCACTGTGTGAGTCTGCTGTGTGTAAGTGTACCTTCTGTGTGTAAGTCTCCTGTGTGTGTCTCCCCGTAAGTCAGCTCTGTGTAAGTCTACCTACTATGTAAGTCTCCTGTGTGTAAGTCTCCCAGGGTGTAAGTCAGCTCTGTGTGTGTGTCTACCTGCTGTGTGTAAGTCTACTGTGTGTAGAGTCTACTGTGTGTAAGTCTCCTGTGTAAGTCTCCCGATTGTGTCAGTTCTCTGTGTAAGTTCACCTTCAGTGTAAGTCTACCTACTGTGTGTAAGTCTCCTTACACTGTAAGTCTCCTAATATTAAGTCTCCAGTGTAAGTCAGCTCTGAAGAATTGGACTCACCAGGAAGAGTTTGATCTCCACAACAAGAAAGGTTGAACTCACCAGGAAGAGTTTGATCTCCACAACAAGAAAGGGTGAACTCACCAGGAAGAGTTTGATCTCCACAACAAGAAAGGGTGAACTCACCAGGAAGAGTTTGATCTCCACAACAAGAAAGGGTGAACTCACCAGGAAGAGTTTGATCTCCACAACAAGAAAGGGTGGACTCACCAGGAAGAGTTTGATCTCCACAACAAGAAAGGGTGAACTCACCAGGAAGAGTTTGATCTCCACAACAAGAAAGAGTGAACTCACCAGGAAGAGTTTGATCTCCACAACAAGAAAGGGTGAACTCACCAGGAAGAGTTTGATCTCCACAACAAGAAGAGTTGGACTCACCAGGAAGAGTTTGATCTCCACAACAAGAAGGAACTCACCAGGAAGAGTTTGATCTCACAACAAGAAAGGGTGGACTCACCAGGAAGAGTTTGATCTCCACAACAAGAAGGGTGAACTCACCAGGAAGAGTTTGATCTCCACAACAAAAGAAGGGTGGACTCACCAGGAAGAGTTTGATCTCACAACAACAAGAAAGGGTGAACTCACCAGGAAGAGTTTGATCTCCACAACAAGAAGGGTGAACTCACCAGGAAGAGTTTGATCTCCACAACAAGAGGGTGAACTCACCAGGAAGAGTTTGATCTCCACAACAAAAGAAGGGTGGACTCACCAGGAAGAGTTTGATCTCCACAACAAGAAAGTTGACTCACCAGGAAGGTTTGATCTCACAACAAGAAAGGGTGGACTCACCAGGAAGAGTTTGATCTCACAACAAGAAGAGGGTGGACTCACCAGGAAGAGTTTGATCTCCAAACAAGAAAGAGTGAACTCACCAGGAAGAGTTTGATCTCCACAACAAGAAAGGGTGAACTCACCAGGAAGAGTTTGATCTCCACAACAAGAAAGGGTGAACTCACCAGGAAGAGTTTGATCTCCACTCTACAGTCCGCGTAAAGAGCCTCCCCGTCACTAGCGAGTCTGGGGGCACGGTGCAGGGATTTCAGCATCTTGAAGCAGTTCTGAGCCTCGTCCACAGCTTGGATGATGGTCGGATCGTTGCTATTATCCGAGTTCTTGCCGTATTTGTGAGGCAGAAACACCCGGAACTCCCGACATTTCACTATCCTGCAATGGAGGCGATCACTTTCAAATTCTCGGAAATTCTAATCATCCCTGCATTATGATCGACACGAAAAGTTCAACAGATTAGTACAATAACATAATGATAATAGATGCATACCAAGCTTTATTCCTTGGGTCAAATGAGGGCTGCGTTGCACGGACGGAACTCAGCTGTAAGTCCTCTGTTGTTCGCTCCACAGCAACATCCTGCGCAAAACACACGTACAGACACCCGTACAGACACCCGTACAGACACTCGTACAGACACACGTACAGACACACGTACAGACACACGTACAGACACCCGTACAGACACACGTTCAGACACCCGTACAGACACCCGTACAGACACCCGTACAGACACCCGTACAGACACACGTACAGACACCCGTACAGACACCCGTACAGACACCCGTACAGACACACGTACAGACACACAAACATACACACGTACAGACACACGTACAGACACCCGTACAGACACACGTACAGACACCCGTACAGACACCCGTACAGACACCCGTACAGACACCCGTACAGAAACACGTACAGACACCCGTACAGACACACAAACATACACATGTACAGACACACGTACAGACACACAAACATACACCCGTACAGACACCCGTACAGACACACGTACAGACACCCGTACAGACACCCGTACAGACACGTACAGACACACAAACATACACATGTACAGACACACGTACAGACACACAAACATACACCCGTACAGACACCCGTACAGACACACGTACAGACACCCGTACAGACACCCGTACAGACACACGTACAGACACACAAACATACACATGTACAGACACACGTACAGACACACAAACATACACCCGTACAGACACCCGTACAGACACTTTCTCTGTCCAGGAAATGGCTACAAGGTGCCAGATCGTATTTAAACGATATTAGCACTGACTTCAACATATGTTAAGGAATGTTGACGATACTCAGACGAAGTACTACTTACCGTGATACGCAGTATCTGGTGAGAGTCCATGCAAAGTGTGACATTGTCAGTAATCTCCACCCTCAACAGTCCCTCACTACTCTTTGTGATGTGGAGCGGCGTCACATCCACGCTAATCCTAGGGCACAAACCGGGAGTGATGTCAAGAGGCAGTTGGGACAGGGAGCGATACCCACGTTTGTGGGTCGAATAACGACTCCTTGATGAAAGGGGGTGTTTTATCGGTAGCTTTCCCAAGGGGGTTAGGGAAATAGGGAATCTCCTCACGAATCCTATCTCGATAAAACGCGGTAAAATACTGAACTTTTGACAGAAAATCTGTAAAAAGTTAAAAAGTAAATTGCGTGAATTGTAAAATGAGCGCCTTTATCACTCCCTTTATCGCTTGATGCATGTACACACATACTGGTAAGGTAACACGCTGTAACACGCTGTAACTCACAGTAACGCGCTGTAACTCACTGTAACGCGCTGTAACTCACTGTAACACGCTGTAACTCACTGTAACACGCTGTAACGTGCTGTAACTCACTGTAACGTGCTGTAACTCACTGTAACTCACTGTAACTCACTGTAACACGCTGTAACACGCTGTAACTCACTGTAACTCACTGTAACACGTTGTAACTCACTGTAACACGCTGTAACTCACTGTAACACGCTGTAACTCACTGTAACTCACTGTAACACGCTGTAACTCACTGTAACACGCTGTAACTCACTGTAACTCACTGTAACTCACTGTAACTCACTGTAACTCACTGTAACACGCTGTAACTCACTGTAACACGCTGTAACACACTGTCACACACTGTAACACGCTGTAACTCACTGTAACTCACTGTAACTCACTGTAACTCACTGTACCTAACTGTAACACGCTGTAACACACTGTAACTCACTGTAACTCACTGTAACTCACTGTAACTCACTGTAACACGCTGTAACTCACTGTAACACGCTGTAACTCACTGTAACTCACTGTAACACACTGTAACTCACTGTAACTCACTGTAACTCACTGTAACTCACTGTAACTCACTGTAACACGCTGTAACTCACTGTAACTCACTGTAACACACTGTAGCACGCTGTAACTCACTGTAACTCACTGTAACACGCTGTAACTCACTGTAACTCACTGTAACTCACTGTAACACGCTGTAACTCACTGTAACTCACTGTAACTCACTGTAACACGCTGTAACGTGAAGTGTAACGTGTAACTCACTGGTGAGTGGGGAAGTGGTGATGTTTAGCGACGTTCTGTTGACGTAGAAGTTGACTTTCCCCATCCCAGGAGGTGTCGTACTGCTCTCCTTGGAGGAGGTGGTAGGAGCAACCCCTCGCTGGTACGTCAGCAGGTCTGAAACACGGGGTCAATCTGCAGCTGCACAATTAGCCGTGGTAAGGATACCAAACGTTCTATATTAAGAGTATCTATTAATTAAGTGGTTACATGTCTATACGTGGTGACTGTGTACTGCAAATAACATGTTTAAGGAGACGTCTGTGTGTGAAGTGGATAAAAAGGGTGAAATGAGATGAAGCAGCAACTTTCCAAAGTTTCAATTCACTGACCAGCAATACAAACGAGGGAGCCCTTGGTTTTAGTAACACACGAGTTAACAACTCGGTGATGTGTTGGTTCCCAGTGCACTGCAATGCTGCCGATCTCTCCGGACAGGGAGGCGGCGTCACGTGACACGCTCACTTTGGCAACCCACAGGAGCGTGTCTGGTTCTTCTAGCTCTATGTTACACAAGTAGATCTGAAATGTGTGGTATGAAATGCGCAGGTTTACACTTTACCTATGAAATGCGCAGGTTTACCTGAAGTGATGTCAGATGTGCACACTCAGGTTCTTTTTATAGGAAACTTAGCCTATGATTTTGAAGAAATTAAGAAACTTAGCCTAGGATTTTGAAGAAATTAAGAAACTTAGCCTAGGATTTTGAAGAAATTAAGAAACTTAGCCTAGGATTTTGAAGAAATTAAGAAACTTAGCCTAGGATTTTGAAGAAATTAAGAAACTTAGCCTAGGATTTTGAAGAAATTAAGAAACTTAGCCTAGGATTTTGAAGAAATTAAGAAACTAAGCCTAGGATTTTGAAAAAATTAAGAAATTTCAATGGTTTATTAATCTAAAGACTGAAATACTTGGTATTTCACATGAACACTGAGAACTCATTAAACAGTTGCTGGGAACTAGAAACTGTCGGCAGACTTGCCTCTGGAAGTCGCTCAATGGCATGCAGGTACATGTTCTCCAGAAGGATGGCAGTCCGCATTCCCTTCTTTTCCAGCACCAACTTGTTGAGATGGAGCAACGAGCACACCTCGCCTGATACAAGAAGTGTCAATTTGAGACACGAATCATAACTGCTGTATTAGCAAAGCAGCGTGCCAGACGAAATAAACGTACGTGCGACGCACTATGAAGATATCAACCGACACTTAATATTTGCATCGCGCGCTACAAATTCTAAAAGATAAAATTGCGACATTTTTATTCGGCGTAATTACCTTTCATATTGAAACATTTGTATTGGTACACACATTAAGTAGACAACTTAATCGACTGGGAATGCATCAATCTTCAAAGCGAATCAAAGAACAGCGACAGTGAATGCTAGTTTCTACCTTAATTTCTACCTTAACAGGCCTACATCAACTGGCCCTTTGGACAAAAATCTCAAAGTCTTTTTTGACATTTGAATTTGGGCCAGTAAGGTGGACAATTAATTCATCGGATTGGACTGTACTTTGCAATTAATAAAATATGTATATTGTATATTATATAAGTACAAACGCTCACTTACCTTGTTCATCGGACAGAAGGAAGACGTTTAGTTGCTCGATTTTACAGTCTATTTCTGAAATAAGATAACAATAGTTACCTTCCATTTCTCAAGTTTTATTGGAACGTCTTTGGGCATGTTTTCATGCGTTAGAGGGGTGCGAATTTTAAGCCATATTTATATCATTTAAACTTTCTGCTTGAAGGGCATTGGATTATTGAAAGCACTGATAAGCTTAGAATTGAGAGAATGAGAGAAGATGAGTCTCATGTAACAAGATGTAGTGGATCATATTTCACAAAAGGGGTGGTAAAGAACAATCGGCATACGAATGCTTTTAAATTCATAAAGCGTTTCTCATTTCATTTCCTCATTGCTGTAGTGTATATATAATAACGCAATATAACATTAAAAAGTTTGATATTTGCTTCCTTGGAGAGTTACCAACCTATTCTCTGAGGATTAACAGGGTGCGAGGTTGTCCTAACAGGAGGTTTGTTTGACTTGGGCAGCATGATCAGGAACTGTGGCATGACCTCCATTACTAGGTTACTGAAGTGGTAATTCCACTCAAACACGGAACTCTGCATGTCCACTTCCACCTTTACTTTCTCTCGATACTTCTGAACCTGCACCAATGACATGAGGAACTACTGATATGTTCAATGTACAAGGAGCCTGAGCATGAAGGTTTTTACGACGAGTCAAAATTTGCTTCTAATTTTGTCACAAATTAGAAGAAAACCAGAATTTATTTTGGTATAACGATGATGATTGAGTTAGAGTATCAGTTAGTCGCATTCTCTACCACCTCTTGAATAAGCGTAAAAAACCCTCCCCGGATAGCACCGTGTGTTTCGGCCACTACAACAGCGACGAAAACTTGAAAAGTGTCGCCGTGTGTTCTCATGAAATGAGAAGGTGAAATCTAATTTATATTTTACCTTGAGAGTGAGGCACTTGAAATCCAGGACCTGCCCCCACAAGTGGTATTCCTGCACGGCAGATAACCTGTCTCTCAGCTTCTTCTTAATGTTCAGAGGGATAGGTAGTTGGAGGAGCAGCTTCTTGGAGGTGATGCCAACACTCAGCTTATCAGGGGAATTACTGGGGGAGACACGTGATGCCCTTATATGGTTTAATGAGGGGGAATTACTGGGGGAGACACGTGATGCCCTTATATGGTTTAATTAGGGGGATAGCAGACACGTGATGCCCTTATATGGTTTGATAAGGGGGAATTACTGGGGGAGACACGTGATGCCCTTATATGGTTTAATTAGGGGGAGAGCAGACACGTGATGCCCTTATATGGTTATATGGTTTAATAAGGGGAAGAGCAGACACGTGATACCCTGATATGGTTTATTAAGGGAGAATTACTGGGTGAGACACGTGATCCCCTTATATGGTTTAATGAGGGGGAATAAGAGCAGACACGTGATGCCCTTACATGTTTTATTAGGGGGAGAGCAGACACGTGATACCCTTATATAGTTTAATAAGGGGAGAGCAGACACGTGATGCCCTTATATGGTTTAATTAGGGGAGAGCAGACACGTGATACCCTTGTATCTTAATTATAATTTCGTAAGAGCACGTGAATTATGTCTGTCTGTGCCGCCGTACACAATCAAAATTTGAGCTTGCCAAGAAAATATCAAGGAAAACGAAGGCTAAACAGGGCTAAGTCCCGCCGTTGCTATGGATACAAGTATTCTGCACGTGCAGATTATGATCAGTTCTATGCGAGCGCTTTCTGATACGTTGTTGACTGCTGCATTGTAGCGTTTGATAGAACGGCCTGTTTACTGTTCTTCATTTGAAATTCAAGATCTGAAGATAAAGGACGGGTATGGCTGGCATCGTGGAGGCTATTCCCGATAGCATCTCTTCATTAATCTTTGGCCGACGTCGGTCGATTTAAATCAATGCTGAGTTGATGATAACGGAAAAATGTTAATTTAGAGAAATTTAAGGTTGACTAAAATCAAATTGAATCGAATTTGGGCATAGCAGATAGCACATTGAGAATTTGGAGGACTGCTCTTGGCGTGAATCAATACTTTAATTCAACTTTCAGTATGAGTACGATACTCGGTTTAATGATTTTCAGATTTAACTTCATCATACAAGAGCAAATTATAACAATCACAACTTGCCCGGTCCAGCATTATTAAAAGTAACCAACGAATTATGTTAAATTTGCTCCTTCATAAACTTTTTGTGAGCTTATTATTTGATTCTGTATTATCTAGCAGGCCCAACGGGCATTTCTAGTGCTTTAATAAGGGGGAATTACTGGGGGAGACACGTGATCCCCTTATATGGTTTAATGAGGGGGAATAAGAGCAGACACGTGATGCCCTTATATGGATTAATAAGGGGAATAAGAGCAGCCACGTGATGTACTTATATGGTTAAATGAGGGGGGACAGACACGTGATGCCCTTATATGGTTTAATAAGGGGGAATTACTTGGGGAGACACGTGATGCCCTTATATGGTTAAATGAGGGGGAATAAGAGCAGACACGTGATGCCCTTATATGGTTTAATAAGAGGGAGAGCAGACACGTGATTCCCTTATATGGTTTGATAAGGGGGAATTACTGGGGAGTTCAAGGATGAGAAGCAATGTTGTGAGGTGACACCAAAGTTATTTAAACATAAACTGTACAGGGGATTCACTAGGGAGTTACAAGGGAGTTACTAGGGATTTACTAGGGAGGTTCTAGGGAGTTACTAGGGACTTACTAGGGAGTTACAAGGGAGTTACTAGGGAGTTACTAGGGAGGTTCTAGGGAGTTACTAGGGAGTCACTAGAGAGGTTCTAACCTGTGCTGAATGTCGAGGGAGGGGAGAGTAAGAGAGATGAGTTACTAGGGAGTTACTAGGGAGTTACTAGGGAGTTACTAGGGAGTTACTAGGGAGTTACTAGGGAGTTACTAGGGAGTTACTAGGGAGGTTCTAACCTGTGCTGAATGTCCAGGGAGGGGAGAGTAAGAGAGATGAGTTAAGTTCTCGTACCTGTGCTGAATGTCGAGGGAGGGGAGAGTAAGAGAGATGAGTTTCCGGGCAGCCTTGCTATCCTCGAACAAGTTGAGAGAAAGACTGGTAAACCTTGTGACTGTAGTCACAGTAAGAGGAGTGGGTTGAGACTCTGTCACATCTGTGGTATATCATTGCTTACATCTCATTCAATAACAACTCATTAACTTCAAACCATTATCACAGACATTGGAGCTTTGGATAACACAGTAGTAATAAGCACGGATAGATCAAAACTTGGAATTATGAAACAATAACGTCAGTGAATTCTATGAAATACACCATGTTCATTACGATAGTATAAACTATAATGAATTTTATAGGTATTCTTCAAGTGTACCTGTGTTTGTGTGTGATGTAGGAAGGGGGAGAGCAGTAGCCCAAGAAATGAGTTCTGTGTTGTACCACTGCATGGCTAGAGTGTCCACTAGGGTAGTGAGACTGGCAGTCACTGTGTTGCCACCCACCACTGATACCTGCAGATTGTAATCTGGTCGAGAAACACACTTTGTATAAACCAACATTGGACACAATGGCTGCTTTTTTATTGGGAGTTTGTAAGTTTGTAGTACTGTATAGGTGAATAGTTGAGTGTGTTTACGAATAAGCTTCAAAACTAACTGCATCTCGCTTCCCACCAAATAAACTGACGAAAAATATTTGAGATTTTCAATGTGAATCTTTGTAGTATACAAAAAGTACAAAACTTTTGATGAAACCTCGGCCTTCAGCCTCGGTCTTATTTATGTAAAATTAAACACTCGGGCCTTCGGGCTTCGGTCATTGGTGTGTAATATCTCGGTTTGTACTTTTTACTCGTTAGGGGTGATCCATAAAGGACGTCCGCAAAGAGGGGGGAGGGGGCATCTGGCCAATGCGGACGTTTGAGGACGTAGGGGTTGTTTGGCTTAATGCAGACGTCAACATTTATGAAAATTTTGGTCGATTTGAGTAGTTTTTCACTTGAAAATAGTCGATCTTTTGGATCTTGACTATGATTTTCTACATTGAGTCAAATAATAAAGTTGATTTTGTCACCATATTTGAAAAAAGGGCATAAAAATGATGACACAAAAGATTATCAATGAAAATGCGAACGTCTGGAGGGGGTATTTCAGGTTGCGGACGTTTGCGGACAAGGGGGGAGGGAGGGGTCTCAAATAGCCGGAATTTTGCGGACGTCCTTTATGCTTCTATGGATGGCCCATTACCACTTTACTTACCACTTTACTTACCACTTACTATTGTTTATCATAGATGTTAAGATGTTATGAGTATTATGAATCAAGATTTTTTTCTTGATTTCCTGTACCTTTAAAACTTTAAAAGTTTAAAGGAGATAACTAAGTAACTAGGGTGAATTGATGGAGAGAAAGTCCGTATTGATAGCAGCCAGAATGTAAGGAATTTGTGACATTGGCACATTTATACATCATTTTTTCAAAAAGGTTATAATGCCGATTTTTCGTATAAAAAAGTAAGTTTGGACATCTGTAATGGCCAAAATTGTTTTTGAATAATATTACCTTGTTATTTGTAGCATTAAATGCCACATTGTGGCATTAAATGTGGCATCAAATGTCACAATTAATATTTAATCTCACAAATTTTGTGAGGCTAAATATGAGGCTGACTACAGTAGTGCAAATAATGCTCTTTTACACAGCTTTTGGCCATCTAATCCTAACGAGATAGAATTATATGGGGCAATAGTTCTGGGGGTCGAAATTTTGGGTGTTCGAAATTTGGGGATATTTTTTGGGATATTGCACATTTTGACGTATGATGATGATGTCATATTGAGATTGTGGGAACGAAAATACGGAATTTTTTTCCCGAAGAATCCCCATTCTTCATGTTTCATACCTTTAAAACATGTCTCGTAAGGTATGTAATCATTTTTGACCGAATGAAAACCCCTCTGCTCACTATTCATTACACATCAAAATATTTGGACATTGGAAATGGTTCCATTATACCACCCTTTGACAATAAATTGTATGGGCACATGTCCATTGGACATGATTTACAACTCTTGTCCCACTTTCCCATAACGATAGAAGGCGTTACTCCGACACAAACCAGGCACCAGGCACCAACCGTCCAACCAGTCACCAGACACCAACCAGGAACCAACAAGGCACCAACAAGGCACCAGGCACCAGGCACCAACCAGTCACCAGGAACCAACCAGTCACCAGCCCAGTGGGATAATATGAGGAATGTTGGAGCGACAATCCCAGCCAAAATTTGTCCAAATCGAAGCAAAAAAGCCCATTTAGGTTGACAGAAACTTGATATTAATATTTGGCTATTTTACGCCGCGCAATAATTATCATGGTCTCAACTCGCTAGTTTTGATAAAGGAGCAATTTCCAAACTGCGTCAGAATCAATTAACGCGCACAAAACGCGCGTCATTCATTCCTAAAAGCTACCAGGATCCTAATCTAGCCAAAATATTCCCAAACTAGTTGCCAGACTCCAAAAATAAACTATGGTAGCTTAAAGACAGCAACGAAAGAAGTTAAAACTTAACCCTTTATGCACAGCTGTCTATTAGAGCTGAAAGATTACAAAGAATGTACTTCAAAACTTAGATTACATGCATAGGGCATGTTAATTCATGATATCATAGCAGTTAATGGTACCAGAACATTGAAATTAATAATTTAATAAA
The DNA here is from genome assembly GCA_011033025.1 of Beroe forskalii. Lineage (NCBI taxonomy): Eukaryota > Metazoa > Ctenophora > Nuda > Beroida > Beroidae > Beroe > Beroe forskalii. The sequence continues at coordinate 86,127 of WFMF01000421.1, forward strand.
TTAAACTTAAATAGTGGAAGCAATGAGTGCTTTGATAGTGCACAAACACAACATAAAAACTGAAAAATAATGTCAAATAATTTAAAAATACTGTAAGATAAGTTTTAACTTAACCACTGTCAGAATAACAAAACCTTTATATACAAAAATAAATTCAAACAATTGTTAGATAATGTTAAGAGCTTGATTAACTAAATAAATATGTTATGAAAATTAAAAATCAAATATTGAAACTTTTCTTGAATAAGAATGTTTTCAGTCTGTTTTTGAAGATATGAATATCACTGCATTCCTTCAGTTCAGATGAAAGGTTATTCCACAGTTTTGGTGCACATGACATAAATGCTTGATCACCAATTGATTTGAAAGATGTCTGTTTAAGTGTTGGTGCCCGGCTACCACTGATATTGTTGTATTGAAGCATATCAGAAAAGTAAGACAGAGCATGACCATTCAAGCATTTAAACGTTAGAAGGATTATCTTGAACTCTATTCTCTCCTGAACTTTCAGCCAGTGAAGCTCTTGTAGATGATCATGTACAGATTCAGATTTCTTAAGTCCTAGTAGAATCCTGCATGCACGATTCTGTATCATCTGAAGTTGCTTCATATTGCAAGAGCTTATTCCATAATAGAGAGAGTTGCAATAGTCCAGGCTTGAGAAAACAAGGGCATGAATAAGAGTTTCAACTTGGTTCTTGGAGAGGTATCGTTTCATGGCTGCTATCTTCCTCATAGTTCTGAAGCAGTTTTTCTTCAATTTCTTTATTTGAGATCCCATGCTCAGCTGAGTATCCAGTAGAAATCCTAAACTTTTTGCAGTGGACACAAATCGTATACAAGTTGATGGAGTGATGAAAGTTCCATGTATCTTAAGTTCAGAGAGCAGTTTAGGTTTACCAAACACAATAATTTCTGTTTTCCCTGCATTTAGTTGTAGATAGTGGCTTTTCATCCATTTGTCGATAGCATCAAAACATGAGGGTAGTTCTTCAACAAGGATTTGGTTTTCTTGCTCCTTGATGAATGACCTATATACCTGATGATCATCAGCAAAACCATGGACCAGGAATGACTGATTCTTGATGGTGTTGTAGATGGATCTAATGTAGATGTTGAAGAGGACTGGGCCTAACACTGAGCCTTGAGGTACTCCAAATTTGATAATTATTTCCTCAGATTCAAAACCATTAATTTTTACTTTCTGACAGCGTCCACAGATAAAGCTTTTGAACCACTTCAAGGCTGTCCCCTCAATTCCAATTTCCTCCTTGAGGATCTTGATCAGTTTGGGATGGTAAACAGTGTCAAATGCTGCACTGAGGTCTAACAACATTACAACTGTACCTTTGTTCTCATCACTGGCTATAAGAAGATCATTAACAATCCTGACCAGGAGGGTTTCACAGCTGTGGAACTTCTTATAAGCAGATTGGAGTGGCTCATGCAGATTATTGTCACTCAAATGCTTGTTTAGTCTTCTTAGAACAATTCTTTCAATCAGCTTTGAGATAAAGGATAGGTTGGATATTGGCCTATAGTTTTTCAAGTTTGAGCTGTCTAGAGATTGATGTTTGATGAGTGGTGTCAGGTGGGCGGTTTTCTCACCATCAATGCTGCCACAAGATAAGGAGCTGTTGACGATATCACATATTATAGGAAGTAGGTCTTGAAGATTTTCTTCAATGATAAATGCTGGCAAGGGGTCATTTGATGATGTTTTGATCTTAGTTTCCTCTATGATTTCAGTGAGTTCATCAATGGTAGCAGGTTCAAACTCACTTAGTAATGTTCCTGTGAAATGACATGAGGTTGATTGGCTTTCTTCAACAGTATTGGAAAAAGACTGGTGGATTTTGTCAATTTTGTCACTGAAAAAGGTGTTGAAGTCATTGACAACCTTTTGGAGGGAATCTGCATTGGGAAGTGTGATACTTTGAGTCTGGTCAAGAAAAGTATTCACAAAGCTGTAAAGACTCTTCTGAGAGTTGCCAAAGCTAGATAGTTTTGTTTTGTAGAATAACTCTTTCTTCTTTGCAGCTATCTCATTGCATTTCTTCCTCAGGAGACAAAACATTTGATAGTCAGAGTCACTGCCACTTTTCTTCCATTCTTTTTCAGCATGCCTACGTCGAGCTCTAACTGCTTTGTAGTGTGAGTCAAACCACTGAGATGATTTGAGGTCACGGATGGTTTTTGTGAGTAATGGTGCATGGGAATCCAATGTTTTTGTACATGCTTTGTTGAAAGAGGATACAAGATGTTCAAATCCTTTGGTGTGATCAATATTAGCTAGGTTGGTAGACAAGTCAGCTTTGAATATTTCAGGCTCAATGGTCTTATAATTTCTGAAAGTGATAAGTTTCTTACTACTATTGAGTGCAACATTACAACTGAATGAGAAGACTATGCTGTAGTGATCACAAGTTGGAAATTCAGTAGAATAGTTATGAAGGACCTCGACTGATTCATCTTTGACAATTCCATGTGATGCAATTATTACATCTAATATATGGCCAGACTTGTGTGTTGGTTGTTGCACATACTGAGTCAGACCATATGATTCAACAATGTTAGTGAATTGGGAAGTTTCTGAAGAACTGACATCAAGGTGGATGTTAAGATCACCACAAACCAATAACTTGTCAGCCTGAATAAATAAGTCACCCAGGAAGTTATCCAAATCCGAAAGAAATGAGGGTATATGTCCATCAGGACGATAAACACAACAGCAAATCATATGAGAATTGTCTCCGAGCTTCAATTTAGCTGTCACAGACTCAAAAGAAGGGTTATGATGCAAAGACACCTTCACAACTTTCAGCAATGGCTTGTAAATGATAGCAACTCCCCCTCCACGAGAAGAGTCACGGTAACAATGATGAATATTGTAGCCATAGGACTTAATAGTGGCAGTTGTATTGTTGACAAAATCTGTAAGCCAGGTTTCCGTGACAAAAAAGAGTGAAATTCCTTTGTTACTAACAAATTCCATTACTTTGTCAACCTTGTTGTTAAGAGATCTTGTATTCCAGCATATGCACAAAGGCTGAAATTGGCTGATTTCCAGATCTTTCTCAGCTAGTTTTTTGAGTTGTAGTACATAATTGATTTCTTGAGCTTTTCCTGTGCTTGCTTGTAACTACCACAGCTAACATCAGAAGCCTTGTGTTTGTGATTAACACTGATCTCAGGATTTTTAGATGATTTACAATTAGAACAAGTAGGGTTGCTACCAGCATTACAGTCCTTGGTCTGATGATCATCAGAAGCACAGTTACCACATGTTGGTTTTTCTGCTTTGCATTCACTAACAAAGTGACCAAATTTCTGACACCGGTTGCAACGTTTTATGAAAAAGTGATCATGAACTTTGCAAGATTGAAGACCAATATAAAGTCTATTACCAATATTATCAATAAATTGTCTCACAGCATTACTGACACGAACATTGGCCTGGAACCTATCATTGTTATTCTGTTTCCTGATATGTAGAACATTGAAAGTACCACCACTATCAATGAGTGATTTAATTTCAGGGTGGGATCTCATAACTTTATTTGCCAGATCCTCTTTGGTAAGTTCACTTTGTAAATTGGCAATGGATATAGTTGGCTGTAGATCATCCTGATTCTTAAAACTCACACTTGACTGGGTAAGTTTTTCAGCCAAAGCAGTCCTGTGGTTCTGTGTTGGTAGTTCCACAACTGTGTTACCTGAGCGGTCCTGGTAGATTTTGTTGACATGAATACCATTCTCAGTTACCATATTTTCAAGATCTTGCATGTTTCTGCCAGAGCTATCAGCTGTTTTGTCAATAACCATAGTAGCCTTGGTTATCATGTTCTTCACTTTTTCTGGGTCACTCCAAACATTTCCAGTGACAGGAGCTGGTGTTATGTTATCAGCTACAATGGGATTGACAGGTTTATTTGTGATTACCTGCTCAAGCATGGTCTTGATCTGAGAAACATCAGATGACAAGTTCCCAACATTAGAGGTGAGCGTATTGACACGGGCATCCAGTTGTTCAACTTTGTTTTGCTGAGAAGAGCACTTTTGGATTTCAATAGTGGTTCTGCAGGGATCACAAAGGAAAACAAAGCTGTGGGGCCGTTTTTGGTATACCTGAGAATCAGTGTTACTTTTGAATGTGTTATAGAATGACCTGGTACAGACTATTTCATCACTTTTCTTGTCAATCATTTTTTCAACAACAGCATCTCTACAAACGGCATGTATTTTACTATCACACCAAAAACAGGCAAGATGAACATCCAAAGCATGTGGGTCATTGCAAGATAAACAAATACCGGAATTGGCATCAATGAGTCCATGGGAGTTGCAGAGTTGTTGTTGTTGCTGTTGTTTTCACTGCTGTCTCTAGACATACCAGCAGTCTCGGAGTCATCTTCTGCCTTGTCATGATTGTGTCCTGAAACACAACCTGAGGAACCCGACATGCCTATACCAAATTTTGATCTATCACAGCAGAAGGATTCTCTAAGCTCTTGCAGAAGGCAAAAGTTAGATCCAGATCTTTATACATCCAGGAACTCATTATATCAACTTTGCAAAAACCTCCTAATACTTTTTGCTGAAGTAACCTCCGCAGAATTTCATTTTCCAAACATACTAATGCGCGGCGCAGGTAAAAAAAAGGATTTCAAAATTCCATTTGTACTGTTATTTCGTAACGTCATCGTTCTATGTTGCCTATTGAAACGAAAAACCCTTCGAAATGAAATAAAGGACGGTAGTTTTAGACACCCGAACAAAAAAAAGCCTTTTTTCCCGAAACCCCCTTCCCAGCCATTTATAAAATTTTTACGGGGGCCCCGGTAAACCAGGCCCCAGACACCCCAGGCCCAACCGGGAAGGAAATCCCACAAAAACCAGGACAGGCCCAACCTGCCCCAGGCACCAACCAGTCACCAGGCACCAACCTGTCACCAGGGCACCACCACCAGGCCCCAACCTTACCGGAAAACCAGTCACCAGGCCCAACCAGGCCGGCCCCCGGGCACAGGCCCAACCCCAAAGGCCAAAAAGGCACCAGGCCCAACCAGTCAAAGGCCCCAAACCCTGTCCCGGAAAATAGGCAAACCGTCCCAGGCACCAACCAGCCCAGGCACCAACCAGTCCCCAAACCTAAAGGCAACAACCAGGCACCAACCGGGTCCCAGGCCCAACCAAACCGGGACGGAACCGGAACCGGGAACCGGGACCAGGCTGATGACGTCAGAAACAATGACGGGACAGCTTCGTGAGTTTTTTTTAAAAAAATTTATTTGAAAATTTAAAAAAATTACTAAAAACAGTTTTTTTTTGAAAACAGTGGTTAGTGGCATCACATTCTGACTGACTGAAGAGGCCCCAAAAAAAGTTTTAATCAAAAAATTGAAGGGCGTTATTTTTAGAAATACAAAAAAATTTTTTTTCCCCGAAAAAAACATATTTAAACTTTTTGAAAATAATTTTTAATTTTTGAAAAAATAAAAAATGTAAAATAGTCACAAAAATTTTGATTGATGAAAGCGACCGGGAGTTTTTATGGAAATATTATGACAATAGAAACAGTTGATATCTTTAAAACTAAAACGACGAAGAAATTCTCCATTTTCAGATGTACTCCAGTAGCCCAGCAAAAAGTCAAAAAGTATGCAACATTCGGAGTGGGCCAAAAGTTGCTCAACGGTTTCGGTACTTCCAACTGTGCTTCATCGAAAAACACTGCCCTTCCGTGAATCGACGTCATGGTGGTGCTACGCCACGCCCATTTTTCTGCATGTTTAAACTGTTGGGCTGTAACCCGGTCTTTTGAGTTGGGAGCAAACGTTCCACCTTAAAATGACCGCAATGGACACATTATGCCAGGCGGATGATGGTTTTGAAGCCCTCAGACCTTTCGTTTTCGAAAGCCAAAACTGATTTTTCGTCACCATGAGCCAACGCGAAGGTAAAATCAACTTTTCGTTCCTTTGGAGTTCAGCATGAAACAACCAGGTTAAAAATGACCGTTATTCACCAATGTTGGGGGAAGATGATGGTTTTGAAGCCTTACGACCTTATTTTTTGTAGGAAGACACAAAAATAGGGATTTAAAAGCAGTTACAAAAGCCATCGGACCTATCGAAACTAAATAATTTTTCTCCACATCCCCGGATAAAGCTATCCGTTACAAGGTTCTCCCCTTAAATCGGAACGTGTAGCCATCATGACATCTGATCTTTTATCTTTAAAATTATAAACCAGCCCTTTTTTAAGGTCATGGCAGGCTTGTTTTTTCATAACTTTTAAAGGTTTTAGGACGTAGAGACTTTTTTAACCCAACGAAGCAAAGGTTTTTTAACTTTTTCTTTAAAATGCTTTTGAAATGTTAGGGAAGTTTTTGGGGAAAACTGATTTTTTGGGGGACCAGGGACATAGCAGAAATTTTGGGTATATTGGGAAAATGTTGAACTTCGTTTTTCAAATGAATTTATTTCCAGTTTTTTACAACTTTTTAAATGATAAACATTAATTTTCCCCAACATGTTCACAAAGGTTTGGGGGAAAAAACTATATTTGATGGTGTCCACAGGGCAAAATGGGGGTGATTATTGCCTTAAAAAGAGATTTGTTTGGGGGCATCAAAAACAGAGTAATGGCCCTGTTTAGATAGTTTTGTTTTGTAGAATAACTCTTTCTTCTTGCAGCTATCTCATTGCATTTCTTCCTCAGGAGACAAAACATTTGATAGTCAGAGTCACTGCCACTTTTCTTCTTATGGAATCCAATGTTTTTTACATGCTTTGTTGAAAAGGATACAAGATCAAAGTGTGATCTTACTACAAGTATTGAGGCTCAATGGCAACATTACAACTGAATGAGAAGACTATGCAGTAGTGATCACAAGTTGGAAATTCAGTAGAATAGTTATGAAGGACCTCGACTGATTCATCTTTGACAATTCCATGTGATGCAATTATTACATCTAATATATGGCCAGACTTGTGTGTTGGTTGCTGCACATACTGAGTCAGACCATATGATTCAACAATGTTAGTGAATTGGGAAGTTTCTGAAGAATTGACATCAAGGTGGATGTTAAGATCACCACAAACCAATAACTTGTCAGCCTGAATAAATAAGTCACCCAGGAAGTTATCCAAATCTGAAAGAAATGAGGGTATATGTCCATCAGGACGATAAACACAACAGCAAATCATATGAGAATTGTCTCCGAGCTTCAATTTAGCTGTCACAGACTCAAAAGAAGGGTTATGATGCAAAGACACCTTCACAACTTTCAGCAATGGCTTGTAAATGATAGCAACTCCCCCTCCACGAGAAGAGTCACGGTAACAATGATGAATATTGTAGCCATAGGACTTAATAGTGGCAGTTGTATTGTTGACAAAATCTGTAAGCCAGGTTTCCGTGACAAAAAAGAGTGAAATTCCTTTGTTACTAACAAATTCCATTACTTTGTCAACCTTGTTGTTGAGAGATCTTGTATTCCAGCATATGCACAAAGGCTGAAATTGGCTGATTTCCAGATCTTTCTCAGCTAGTTTTTTGAGTTGTAGTACATAATTGATTTCTTGAGCTTTTCCTGTGCTTGCTTGTAACTACCACAGCTAACATCAGAAGCCTTGTGTTTGTGATTAACACTGATCTCAGGATTTTTAGATGATTTACAATTAGAACAAGTAGGGTTGCTACCAGCATTACAGTCCTTGGTCTGATGATCATCAGAAGCACAGTTACCACATGTTGGTTTTTCTGCTTTGCATTCACTAACAAAGTGACCAAATTTCTGACACCGGTTGCAACGTTTTATGAAAAAAGTGATCATGAACTTTGCAAGATTGAAGACCAATATAAAGTCTATTACCAATATTATCAATAAATTGTCTCACAGCATTACTGACACGAACATTTGCCTGGAACCTATCATTGTTATTCTGTTTCCCTGATATGTAGAACATTGAAAGTACCACCACTATCAATGAGTGATTTAATTTCAGGGTGGGATCTCATAACTTTATTTGCCAGATCCTCTTTGGTAAGTTCACTTTGTAAATTGGCAATGGATATAGTTGGCTGTAGATCATCCTGATTCTTAAAACTCACACTTGACTGGGTAAGTTTTTCAGCCAAAGCAGTCCTGTGGTTCTGTGTTGGTAGTTCCACAACTGTGTTACCTGAGCGGTCCTGGTAGATTTTGTTGACATGAATCGTAGATACTAAAAGCAGGAACTAGCGAAACCACCCCGAAACAAGCCGAAACAAGCGGAACGACCCGAAACCACCCCGAACCAACGCAAAAACCTTCCGAAACAAGCCGAAACAAGGCGAAACGAGCCGAAACAACCCGAAACAACCCGAAACAAGCGAAACAAGCGAAACAACCCGAAACAAGCGAATCAACCCGAAACAACCCGAAACAAGCAGTTTTGTATTTTCCACTTGTTTCGGCTTGTTTCGGCTTGTTTCGGCTTGTTTGTTGATTCGCTTGTTTCGGGGTTGGTTCGCTTGTTTCTGATACGACGACAGAAAAACACGAAACAACCCGAAAACAAGCCCGAATCAAGCCAAATTTTTTACTAAAACCTGGAACAACCCGAAACAAGCCGAATCACCCCGAAACAAGCCGAATCACCCCGAAACAAGCCGAATCAACCCAAAACAAGCGACTCAACCCGAAAAAAGCGAAACAACCCGAAACAAGCGAATCAACTCGAAACAAGCAGTTTTGCATTTTCCACTTGTTTCGGCTTGTTTCGGGTTGATTCGCTTGTTTCGGCTTGTTTCGCTTGTTTCGGCTTGTTTCGGGCTGATTCGCTTGTTTCGGCTTGTTTCGGGTTGATTCGCTTGTTTCGGCTTGTTTCGAGTAAATCAACCAAATCAAACGATTCAACCCGAATCAATATCGAAACGAGCCGAATCAATCTGAAGCCGGCCATGATCAATCCGGAATAAGTGTCAGAGTCAAGGTGAATCAACCCGTATAATTATGGGACATAACTAATAGGATATTTATTGATATTCAGTTTGTCAAGAAATATGTTCTTCTAGTCATCTAGCTATCTAGGCACTCTTAGAGATGTGTATACACAAATCTTATGAACTTATAATTGTATCTCCTTTTCATGATAGGCGACTTTATTACTCCAATCCCAACTCATTCGGCTCATTTTACCTGTCAACTGTGAAACACTGCGTACACTGCACATATTTGTATATTATGCTTATCCCGATCTCACAGATCTCTATTTTTCTATTTTCCCTTTCCAAGTAACTATTTAGAGTTGACTGCGGATCCTTATTAGCACTTCCGTACTGTAGTATGTAGATAAAATACTCTGGCTACGTTATCTATTTTCACCATTCATCACCACCCTATTCTTGATAACTGATCAACTGTGTCTGACTGATAATTACATAATAACGTAATCACTGAGAGGTCGAATGTTTTCAGGTTCCTATCACTCGTTAACTCATTAAGGCACGGTACTTAACAGTCTTTGTTTTGCTAACAGTCATCAAATTATGACAATTATGATCTTTCTCAAGCTGACAACAAAATGATACTAATGATATCCTTATTCGTGGTAAAAAATGATCATTTTAAATGCAACGTCATTAATCATTATAATTAATCATGTTATTCCCTTAATCTGCAACAAAATGAAATGCAACTCACAATTCGTAATGGAGAAAATTATTTGCGGGTCAGTTATCATTCATGTTTGACTATATAACTCATGAATTGGTGTTTAAAGTTATGACATTTACTAAAACTTATGTTCGTATTATCAGTATCATCGTCATCCGTGTTTTAGTCTCAAAATGACACGACTCAATTCGGACAACACTCGAATCAATTCGGAAATTGTCCCACTCGATATCAATTCATTCAAGTTTACCGGGCGAATTTATTGGGCCATGTGGCATAGAGATGCCAATTTAGAGATGCTTCTCGAGTTCTTGCATTTTCACATAAAGACATAGAGGTGAATAAGATGAACGTACGGTCGAATTACATGAAAGCGATGGAGATAAGTGCACGGGCCGTATGAGCAATGAACTTACTGTACTGCAACGAAATGAAGGATTCTCACGCAATCAATGACACATTTGCGACATTTCCCTTACTGCCGCTGGAACCTGCCTGGTATGTTATGTGTCGCGCGCGAACAATAGGCGCAAGAATTTATACTGTCACTGACAGTGTCAGGGGCATATTGTTTGTGTGCGACTTATTATTTGTGTGCGATGCTACCCTCGGCAAAATCTTCCATCATTTCAAACAAATGTCAGATGTTTCGTTGTGAATTATATTATGATTGTTTTAATGAATCAGAATTTGCACATTCGGGCCCAAGTAAAGTGATGCAATCATAACGTTGTTTTAAGAACGTTATGGGTCAAAAAAGTGTTACCATGCATGGTTTCAAAAGTTCAAAGCACCTTTGTTAGTTTTTTCCTTTACTCTTTTATTGAGCTTTTGTGACTGCCTTAGCTCTAACGTTTATGGGTCTTCATTGGTCGAAACTAACAGTTTAAGTAACGTTTGCCGTAGGCTGTAGCCCCAGTTTGGAGGATTTTCTACAAGAATAAACAAATTTTATGTTTTTACTACCTATTTCCCTATTTCTCTTGTAGATTAAAAAAAACCACCATATATGCAATTACCCGGCCACTGAGGATCTTTTCTTTCTTTTGCACTTTCAACTTATTTTACAATCTGATGCCTCTGCCCTATGATTTATGAAGATACATATCAGTAACGAGCTTGAACTTGGCTGTCGGGCTCGTACTTCGTAGCTCAAGCTGCCACAAGTCATTAATACATGTCATGTTCCTGATTTACGATTTTAAGTCGAACTCAGTGTTCAATCCATGTTAATAGTGATATAATAGTGCTGTTATTTCTCCAAACCCCGCTCTTGCTTTGATAGTCATTTTTTGCCACAAGAACTTTCTGTTCGTTTTAAAATTTTTTGAAGATTTATACTCAAACTTTCAACATTTCCTTTCTAGAAGAGCAAATTTCTCAAAAAGCTCCTCGAGAATGAATAGGTATTGGATTTAAATGGATATATCGCAGTAAAGTAATTGCCCAGAATAGAAAATCTGCCCCAAAATTCGCTCTCCAGGTATTATAAATTGATACACGTATGGATTGGGGATGCTATATTTGAGCGGGGCCGTGGAGTGTGGACACTAGACATATCCATGAGGAATTTAAATTTTACTTCGCACACAAGAAGTGAAATAGCCCATGTCAGTGTCAACTCTGCAACATGCTGGAGGATGGAAGTCAAGCTACTAATACAGTACTACAGTTATACAAACTTTTACCATGGGCTTTCCTTGAATTCACAGTTTATCGTGTTGATTCGGGTTGTTTGGGGTTGATTTGCTTTTTTCTGTGTTGATTCCGCTTGTTTCGGGTTGATTTGCCTTGTTTCGGGTTGTTGTGGGTTGATTCAACTTGTTTCGCCGAAACAAGGCGAAATTTGGGTTGATTCGCTTGTTTCGGGTTGATTCGCTTGTTTCGCTTGTTTCGTTTTGTTTGGCTTGTTTCGCCTTGTTTCGGCGAAACAAGTTGAATCAACCCACAACAACCCGAAACAAGGCATCACTGAAACAAGCGAATCAACCCGAAACAAGCGACCAGAACCTGAAACACCCGGATCGCTTGAATCGACATGAACTACAAGCAGTTTTGCATTTTCCGTTTGTTTCGGGGTTGATTCGCCTTGTTTCGGGTTGGTTCGCTTGTTTCGCCTTGTTTCGCCTTTGTTTCGCTTGATATGGCAGCAAAACACGAAACAACCCGAAACAACCCCGAATCAAGCCAAAATTTTATTAAAACTGGAACAACCGAAACAACCTGAAACAAGTTGAAACAAGCCGAAACAAGCCGAAACAAGTGGGAAATGCAAAACTGCTTGTTTCGGGTTGTTTCGGGTTGATTCGCTTGTTTCGGGTTGTTTCGCTTGTTTCGCTTGTTTCGGGCTGTTTCGGGTTGTTTCGGCTCGTTTCGCCTTGTTTCGGCTTGTTTCGGAAGGTTTTTGGGTTGGTTCGGGGTGGTTTCGGGTCGTTCCGCTTGTTTCGGCTTGTTTCGGGGTGGTTTCGCTAGTTCCTGCTTTTAGTATCTACGTGACATGAATACCATTCTCAGTTACCATATTTTCAAGATCTTGCATGTTTCTGCCAGAGCTATCAGCTGTTTTGTCAATAACCATAGTAGCCTTGGTTATCATGTTCTTCACTTTTTCTGGGTCACTCCAAACATTTCCAGTGACAGGAGCTGGTGTTATGTTATCAGCTACAATGGGATTGACAGGCTTGTTTGTGATTACCTGCTCAAGCATGGTCTTGATCTGAGAAACATCAGATGACAAGTTCCCAACATTAGAGGTGAGCGTATTGACACGGGCATCCAGTTGTTCAACTTTGTTTTGCTGAGAAGAGCACTTTTGGATTTCAATAATGGTTCTGCAGGGATCACAAAGGAAAACAAAGCTGTGGGGGCCGTTTTGGTATACCTGAGAATCAGTGTTACTTTTGAATGTGTTATAGAATGACCTGGTGCAGACTATTTCATCACTTTTCTTGTCAATCATTTTTTCAACAACAGCATCTCTACAAACGGCATGTATTTTACTATCACACCAAAAACAGGCAAGATGAACATCCAAAGCATGTGGGTCATTGCAAGATAAACAAATACCGGAATTGGCATCAATGAGTCCATGGGGAGTTGCAGAGTTGTTGTTGTTGCTGTTGTTTTCACTGCTGTCTCTAGACATACCAGCAGTCTCGGAGTCATCTTCTGCCTTGTCATGATTGTGTCCTGAAACACAACCTGAGGAACCCGACATGCCTATACCAAATTTTGATCTATCACAGCAGAAGGATTCTCTAAGCTCTTGCAGAAGGCAAAAGTTAGATGTGATGTGAGCCTAAGCTTCACTTCACTGCTTTATAGCGGACTTTTGGGGAATTGGTAGGGTTCCTCAAATTTGATTGTAATTAGTAGTGTTGTTAAGTTTAAAGGTGTTCAAGGTGTTTCAAGGTGTTCAAGGTGTTGTGATCATATTCTATTCGGTTTTCGTTGATTGGATTCCAATCAAGGTGCAGTGACTTTATTCTACTCGGTGTACGTTGACTGGATTTCAATCAAGGTGCAGTGACTCAGTGTTCATTGGTTGGACTGAGGACTCCAATCAAGGTGTTGTAACCGTATTCTATTTGGTGTTTGTCAATTGGATTGTGCAGTGACTGTATTCTAACCTCCCTGTTCTAAGGGGACGGCGACATTTTTTCTTTGACATTTTTTCTGGCACTTCTTTGCTCGTTTTGACGCTTTTCAGCATGTTTTGACGTTTTCATGGGCATTTTTGTCGCCCACCCCCTAGAAATGAGGGGTCAATAAAATTAGTTATAAAATAAGTTATGATGTCCCGCGACAAACCTCATGTAGAACATCATTAGCATGGCAAAAAACATCCCAAATACCATCAAGTAAGTCTGGGTCATGTCAGTGTTGGTTGCAGCTGGTAAGTTGGGCACTGAAGAGTAGCGGTTTTAAATCACAGTCAAACCATAACTTCAGAACTTCATTTTGAATTTTGATATTTCATTTCAGATTCCATGTCATGTATATTTTGTCCAAACAGAAGTGTTAGGGCTTCTTTGGGCTATATTTGTTTAATCCTGTTTAATAATCCAGTTTATGGCTCACTTTTAGTTCTGATATTTCACAATGACCTGGATACACTGATACAGTGTATCCGATACACCATTAGGATAACTGTCTACTGAAATCACTTTCATGAACTCTTATGTATTAATCTGTAATTATTTTTGAAAGATGACTACACTAATGAAAATCTTAGGTATATGTTCATGATACAGTACTCACTGTTTTCACATTCCGTGTCAGTACAGTAAGATTGGCTTTGTCTTAACTGAAATAATATTCAATAAAGATATAAATTTAATGACGGAGGAAAGGATTGAAACCCTCGTAAGGGCTTGCCTCATTTACAGTAGAAACAAGATTTACAGAAATACATGATTCAGGAAATAAACATACATGCCACATGATAGACAAATACTGATATTTGAGCCAAAACATTCTAATATCTAATAATCAATAGCATTTGGTACTATTTTTTATAAACCTAGCTCTAAATTCGACCATAGCCCTTCTTCAGATCTGCAACCCTACCTTAGCCCTTTCCCAACATTTAGCAATAAACTAGATCCAAGCAATATGATGACACAATAAATCTAACCCTAGTCTAAGCCTTCAGAGTTCCAACCTTTTCCTTACCCTATCTTTTTCTACAGCCCTTTGCTACCTTCCTTAAACCATACCCTACCACTATAAAACTAAACTGATCCCAAACCCATACTTAAAACAGACCCTAAGTTATGAACATGAATCTTGTAACTCTAGTTGAACTACTACTACCCTAGCCTAAATGTGGTTATTAATCATATCATAAGATAAAAGACCTGTTAACTAAACCCAACCCATATCCTTAGTTTAACCAAAACTTAACCCTACCTCTGACCACAACTCTTACTCCAGTTCAGCAACCCTTCCTTAATGACCATATCTCTATATTTTTCCATTTAAACCAGATCCCAACACTGTAATAACACTGTATATCTGTTTGAGGGTCCAGGAACCCCCTTTGCCATAAAAATATAAAAACCATCAAGCATATTATCACCCTAAAACAGTTGAAAAGGCACTCACCAGAGAAAGGAGACGCCGCATGGCAGCCTCCTGAGAGAAGGCACATTCGCATGGATCAAAACCCCCACTCATATCTTCATATCATAATATAACTAGCCATGAAAGAAATGATTATTTAATGAAGATTTCATTTACAACACTACTTAATACATTAACATTTGAGGATGGTGCTTATCACCAAATGGAGTTTTCTGAAGATTAGAAATAATATACCCATTTTCAATGTTGTATTCTCGAAACTGGCAGTGAAGTGTAAAGTAGTTCTGATATGAATCCAGTTTTGCAATTCAAGTGTTTCACTAAGGGGTCCCTCTCAGTCAATGCTATAATGCATATGTGTGCAGACCCCTTGATTGACAGAGGCCTCAATAGATGTGTGGATTTCCTCTGCACGCTTCAACTTTCAATATAAATTCCATCAAAAGCACGCCATTTCGCGAGTCTGCTCTGCACACATATGGGTAAGCAATCAAGTTCAACAAGAAATTTATAGATTTTTTTGTTTTTATAGAATTACTGCAAATTTCAAATTAACACTGAATGAAATACACCTATTGATTTAGTAATAAGCCAACATGTGAATGGTGTTTCTAATGAGCTATATGGGGGTTTGTAAACTGTAATGTAATGTAATGTAAAGACTAAAGATTCTGCCATAAAGCAACTCAATTGAACAGTACGGTGCATATCTGATATATGGACAAAAGCTTGACAAAGCATTGCAGCAAGTTTATCCTTTCCAATTGATTCACAGTGGTTAACAGTCAACTCTTTGGTACTCGGACAACAAAAAAATCTTCAGTTTTCTCTTTATCCACTTATCCCACATGTCCACATTATCTTCGGAATGATCCATTGCAACAACAAAACTTTTCAAATTTTCATGCTCCAAGTGGAAGTAGGGTATGTGTTGTGACTATAACTTTTAAAAATTTACATTTGTAGGTACACAGCTATTCTGGTTTTGCTAATTATGAAATTTATTTCATGGTTAATCGATTTAGTATCCATCCAGTTACCACTTAATTACCATTAGTTACTGAATTTGGGTTCCAGTGTCCAGTACAAAAATAGATATTAGATTTTCTCCAAATTGGTGGTAACTGGTGGATACTCATTAGTCAGCAGATACCGCTGGTGGATACAAATTGGTTGGATACTTGGATGAACTCAACATTGATTATTGAAAAATTAGAGGTAAATGATTGTTATCAAGTAATATCAAAAATCGACAGTACACAGTATACACACACAGCAAAATATGCATGTACAAACACTGGAAAATACATTTTTGTCTCAAATGTAAAACAGCATGTGAAATGACACCTGCTGCACCAAATGAATGTATCGGATACGAATTTGGAATTTTTCGTGCGATGTATGACTCGCTGACGCCTTACTCTAATTACCAGAGCCCTCTTTTGCGCGCGGCGTTTAGGTGAAGCTGACGCCAGCCGCAAATGAGATTCTTAAGCCAGTAAGCCTGCATAGGTGTGTGTACGCGCGCGGGCGCGCGGCACTTCCCTGAGGAAGCGCGCCGCGCAACGCAAACAGGGATATACGTGTTTAGCAACAAATGAGAATCAGAGCCGCGCGCGCGGCGCTGATTCTCGAGAGGGTCTGTCAACGTCGACAGTTCCTAAGCCCGCATAAGTGTGTGTACGCGCCGCGCGCTTCCCTGAGGAAGCGCGCCGCGCGACGATATAGATAACAGGGATATACGCGTTTAGCAACGTCGACAGGCAAGATACGAATCAACAAAATAACAAATATAAGCGCACGTTGTCGGCCATTGACAGACCTTCAGCTTCGTGGGAGTCAGCTTTGCTTTAGCGGGCCCGGGCCGTACAATTACATCGTACGACAAAAGCGCGCGACGCACGTCTCCAAATGATCTGTGATTTGTCGCTTACTCTTCCTAAGCACGCATAGGTGTGTGTACGCGCCGCGCGCTTCCCTGAGGAAGCGCGCCGCGCGACGATATAGATAACAGGGATATACGCGTTTAGTTGCCCTAACCAGGGCCCTGGTTACGCGCAGGGCCCTGGTTAGGGGAACGCGTTTAGCAACGCTTTGCTAAACACGTATATCCCTGTGTGGGAAGCGCGCGGCGCGTACACACACCTATGCGGGCTTAGGAAAGCAACGCTTACTCTTACGAAAGCCCTCTTTTGCGCACGCCGCGCGCCTCGCCGTCGTTTCACTCGTCAAAAGAGTGCGTTAGCACCTGGTTAGGTGAAATTTGTCACTGTCAGGCGTTGCATTGCGGGTTTGACCGGCCCTGACGCGGACGACGTTAGACAATCCATTTGATGCACTTTCAGACTAGATTTTCTGATGAAGCTGAAGTCGGAATCATTATTTCATTCAAACATCAAAATAACCAGATGCCTCTTTAAGTTTAAGTTAAAGAACACTCCTGAGTCGTCTCCGACCCAAACTTGTACTTGGGTGACGTCTGGGCCTTCGCTGGCCC
This sequence comes from Beroe forskalii, assembly GCA_011033025.1. Taxonomy (NCBI): domain Eukaryota; kingdom Metazoa; phylum Ctenophora; class Nuda; order Beroida; family Beroidae; genus Beroe; species Beroe forskalii. The sequence goes on from WFMF01000421.1 coordinate 103,373, forward strand.
ATCCCCCTTCTAGTTTAGAAGTACTAGTAACAAAGGAAAAAACGTGTCTGAATCTTTCTAAAAATTGAAACTAATACAGTTTAACATAAAATACTCCGTTTATCTTGAATTTGATACAAAAGATTTGCATTCAGTGTTGCAGAGTATCAGTAATAGTATCAGTATGACTTAGTAAAAACAAGCAAGGAATAAATTCTGAAAATGGTCCCTCATTATTAAACGTGAGAACAGATAGCATGCCAGGCAGAAAAAGAGTTTTTGCTTACCACACTGTACTGGTAGTTGGTACATGAATTACACTGTACATAAATCCATAATCCATTTCATCGTATACGATTCCTAAATCTCAGGCTTAAACTAAAATTAAAAATAAACACCTGTGTTATCAAGTTCAAGTTCAGAAATGCTTTCAAACAGTCATTGGCATGCATTCAGTAGGAGCTTATATTCAGATCAACACCTTTAAAAATCTAAGTGAATCATTCGGACATCTTTTGCAGTTCGTTTTCGATTAATGATTATAATACCAAATTAACAGACAAGGTTAGTAATTAACAAGTCGTCATAATTAACAAAATAAAATAACTATCGCTCTTTGTCGAGCTATCACATTCTGTTGATGTGTCACCCCTTTCTCATTCTGATTTCAGGAATGTGGTATTTTTAATTTTCTAAAACACATTCAACAACAGCTATAGTAATTCATCGTTATAAAACCTTTAAATACAGTAATAATGATAATAATAATAATAATGTTCAATACACATTTATGTTTTAGGTAACATCTCAAAATATGAGAATATATAGACTGGGAAAGAATACTCTGGGACTACAGGTTAACCTTTTGATCAAAGAATATTAAGATGAGTGCTGTCCGTTTTAGTAATGGTACTGGTAGACATTTTGCCAAATTTAATTTAAATTCCAAAATAACAGTTGGCGTGGATGAAATAAAAATGGCTGCATTTTTCTTCAGCTTTGCTTATGGGGTAACATGATCAAATATTTGAAAGGAACTCCTGTATCAAGTATTAAGCATGGCAAAGATGAGCTCAGAGGTCTGTCTATGATATAAAGAATCCATGAAAATTATCTTCGAAGGATGAAAAAATATCATGAAGGCAATCCCGTTTTTTTATATCAGCAACTATTTTATTTTCATAAATAATAAACTTTTTGATTATCACTATTAGTATGAAGTAAAAGAAATTTGTTGAGAAGGCCCATCTTTAAAGTTTTCACGTACGTTATATAGCAGCTACATTGAATTTCTTATTGAGATACCTGTAAACTATAAATTTGCGATATTAGCGTAAAATTAGGTCAATTTATATACTTATACTGACATCCAGTCGATATAAACAATTATATTTACAATACTTCAAACATCAACTGTTAAAATAAACATAATTTTTGAGGATGAATCGGAATCAATTATCATATTAAAAAGAAAATCCTCAAAAATAATGTGCTATTTGTTTCCACCTGATGTCTCTTTTTTCCTCCACGCCTTCGACTCATTACTACTTAGTAGTGGGCAATATAAAAGTGTAATTCGTAACGCTCCCCTGCAAATCACTGTATAAATTAACTGTCCTGACTGAGGCACTGCGGACCCGTCCTACCAACTACACAACAACATCACCATGATGCGCGCATCAGATGTCGGAGTTCTGGGCCCAGGACGGTGATATCTGTTGGGGTGGCGACCCTGATTGCAGTCTATTCGGGGGAGAGTCTCGCCGCATTACGTCGTAGTTAGAACGTTCTGGTATTCGAGGTGGCGTGTTGCCGCCGCTCGACGGCTGAATGATTGGGGGCGTCGCGCGCGCCGCAGGCGGCGACATGAGTCCTGGGACGGTGTGGAAAGTGGCGTTGTAGCCGTTGGAAGTGAGGAGGTCCGGCCGGTGGTGGTGCTGCTGCTGCAACATGATGTTAATCTCGTCGTACTCATGCTGCTCGTGCTGCTCCATGGGCAGGTGCGCGATGAGATGGGGGTGGTAGGGCGGCGGGGGCTGCTCCCCGTAATCCATCAGCGACCCCGGGAACCCAGGAGAGCCTCCTGAAGGAAGAGGGGTAAAGTTGGCTTAACAAGCAGGGAGTGGGTTTAAGAAGCGACGTTCCCTTGAAATGCCTAGGTTTGATAAGATGCAGGCAACTAGGATTTCAGAATAGCAAGTTTTTATAACTGTCAAGTTGAGAAGCATTTTACCGTTTGGTTGTCGGGAAGGAATGGCTATGGTGCTGGGCTGGAAAGGTATAGGATGACTATACATGTCTGAGTGGAGGTGGGTGGGAAGGGAGGATCCAGGAACTCCAGGACCACAGCGCACCGTGGGGTACCGCAGGGCGGGGTTCTCGGCCCCCTCTGGAACTGAACTATACTGCGAACCACCCTGAAAATTACCATACTGTAAAATGACGATTTAAATTATGAATTTACACAATACGATGTTTGATGATTGCATTTCAAACCGCCCCAGACAACTCAATCTCACATACATAATACAATCTGAGGACTGTACCTTCTTGTTGTTGGTCCGGTGGATGAAGACTTTGACTCCCACGACCAGGAAGAGGATGACAATGATGACGACACTCACAGCTGCAGCTATTATCGTGATGTCGTAGTTGTCTCCACCATTCATCTTACCTTGCTCAGGGTCAGAACCTACAACACAGATAATATGTTTGTAGTACAGATACTATGGGTATATTATGGTTTCCCTCGAATGATACGTAAATGTAATAATTCATTATTTTCAGATGAGTCCATCTGAAATCTGATGCAAAGGAAAAAAATTATAGTTTTCAGACCTATCAGATGAACAAATCTATAAAAAGCAAAGCTCCGTTCAACTGACCTATAACTTTGACAATGATATCCTGCGAGACTGAGCTGACTCTGTTAGAAGCAGTGCACCTGTACACCCCCTCATCCTGGTTGATAACCCGGATCAGCTTCAGGTCCCCCTCAGGGCTCTGAGTGTTGCCCTCCGGCAGCTCCCCGTCCACCTTAGCCCAGTTGTACACGGGTTCGGGGTTTCCCGCCGCGCGGCACGTAATCTGCACGTCCTCGCCCGCACTCACTGACACCGTGTTGTCGGTGGGGAGGGGCGTGAAGTGTGGCGCGATGCGCACGGAGAGACACGCGACACTGGAGACGGTGCCGGAGACACCGCGCAGCACGCACTGGTAGCATCCCATGTCGGAGGAGGTGGCGGAGGAGATACGGAGTGTGGCTGCGTCACTCGTTATGTCGTAGGGGAGGTGCCCTTTAACCTTCTCCCACCTGTGCAGGGGGGGGGGGTGTTAGGGGCAATTACACTTTACAGGGTGGGGAGGTGCCCTTTGACCTTCTCCCACCTGCGGGGGGGTGTTAGGGGCAATTACACTTTACAGGGTGGGGAGGTGCCCCTTCTCCCACCTGAGGGGGGTGTTAGGAGCAATTACACTTTACAGAGTGGGGAGGTGCCCCTTCTCCCACCTGAGGGGGGTGTTAGGGGCATTTACACTTAACAGAGTGGGGATGGATGAGTGAGAGGGAGGAGCTGTCAGGGGTCAGGAGGGAATGAGAATATCGTTCTGAGAGAAGGACATGTCCGGCCCTGTGGATGGATTGTGCTTAAATCTAAAAGGGAAAGTAAACATTACCGCAAGTATCGAGCTAAACTTACCGTCTTCTTATAGCCATCTCATTCGTGGCAGAGCAGTGGAAAAGCGCTGTTTTCCCCACATCTATTTCAATGTCCTGAGGTCGTTCTGCGAAATCGGGTAACGCAGGGCAGGAAGAGAAGGGACCGTAGAAGTTTTTCGTGGTTTTGTCACAACTAGAAGTCTTGTCACACTTGCCAATCTGAGGAAGAATTAAGGAATTAAAGGATTATGTTTAAGACTTGAATACATTCATTAAGTCATTACTTCCACTTTCCAGCTCTTGAATGTAAAAACTTTTTGAATGAATCATCAATCAAGATCCTCGATGCAGGGATGGACATCTCTTTAAAAGTGTCGTTAGCTCGATAGTAAAAACACACCTCCTGACGGTGTAAACCCACCTCTCTGTTGGGATCGTAGCACCACCCGCACCCCGGATAAGCATCCTGGCAGGACTGACAGGTGGTGTAGACGCTGCAGTCCGAGTCGAGGGGAATGTGGGTTACTGCGTCCTGGGACAGCGCGAACACGGCCCCCGGGGAGTTGTCATCGTTATTGAGGGCGGTGATACCGCCCGTGTTCGTGGTAAAGGTACGGATCTTGGTGGTCTGGATCTGGAAAAGGGGTTGTTATTACAGGGTGAGGAGGTGTTATTAGGGGGGCGGTTACTAGGAGGTGAGGGGTGTTATGGGGGATGAAGGGATTGTTAGAGTGTTATGAAAGCAGGTAATCAGTAATCACACACTGATCAGTGATCATCATACTATCATAAGCCATCACTTGTGTCAAATTCACGGTGAATGATTGGAAAAAAACACTTTATTAAAAGTGTAAAAAACTTACATCTTCAAAGTTGTCAGTAGAAATGCCTAGCTTGAGTATTTGTCCGTCTGAGGAACCAGCGTACACCGTAATAAGACGTTCTCCGGCCATCTCAATCTTAGAGGCGACTGTGGCCCTGGAACACGGTGATCAGTCAGGCACTCGATAACGTTGGCTAGATCATTTCAGATTTGCAATAGATTTGCCTTTTTTGTAAAAAAACTGACTATAAGAGTCCTATTGTATTTTGGATACATGATTTTTTGAAATACATCAATAAAGCAATAATTTTAGAAATATTACACTACAGCAGCTATACCAAGCTACTATCCAACCTGAGATCGAGGTGTGAGTAGAGCAGGACGCGGTGGTTGGCGGCTATGCTCTGTGTCATGAGCAGACCCTGTTCCTGGATGTCATGGGCTGCTCGGGTGTCTGAACAGGTGAAGGGTACTGGGTTTTCCTTGTTCTGCCAGTACCCGTTCTGGAAGTTCTGAGGAGGGGGAGGAGGGATTAGTGTGGAGGAGGAAGGGGAGGAAGGGGGAGGAGGGATTAGAGTGGAGGAGGAGGAGGGTGCGAGAATGGAAGGAAATGGCATTTCCTTCAAAATTTCAAGAGAGGGTTGTAACTTGGAGTGAGGCATGGTAAGAGCTTTTAACCGTTAGTTGAAAGAAGGGCGAAATGATCGAAGTGAAGACAGCACAGTAATTTCAATCAATCTCTTCTAATGATAGACACACACCTTATAACTACTAGTGAATGCTCGTCTGACGTTATCAATGCCAAAGGTACAGAGCACCGAACCAGTCTCTACGATACTGTTACTACTTGTAAACAGGACATACAGCGTTCCGTCGAGGTAGTAGGCGGCAGCTGAAAGAGAGAACGTTAGATATTAGAGATAAGATTCGTTTTGTGACTCATCCATGGTATTACTGTGAGGAATAGGATTGAAATACATACTTACATACCAAATAAATACAAGAAACTTATGAAACAATAAAGAAGCTATTAATCATGAAATTACTTACAAACAGAGTTGAATTCGTACGGGGGCGATCCGTCTCTGTTGTAGGAGCAATACAGCCTCGCCTTAACGAAAGTCAGGAAATTGCCCCTGAAGAAGGTGTTCTGGGAACCCTCGTCGGTTTTACAGATTCTCGCCACACGAGAGAATATCCGTTCGGGATGTTCTTCCGCCGCTATTTCTTTGAAAAGGATGTACACGAAATCACCGTCCTCAAATGTGTAAATGAAATCCGGGGCTGAAACGGGTTCAAGGTTTAATGAATAAAAGCTGGAAATTTTGGTGCCTAGGTAGATCGAGATACTTTTCTGGCAATTCTGATTGAGAAGTATCGCGGGAATAATCCGCAAAACGTGATTGCGCGCGATTATTTTTTGCGCGTTCCTATGTTGCATCGCGCGCATATCAACTTTTTTAATCCCTTGAAAATTTGGAGTTGGCGCGTGCGCAACATGTTTACTATCCTTCGGATTGACTGATTGGATAAGGGCTGTTACATGAAGAAAAGAGAATCTTAGCATGTAAACCAATTAGCGACCCATTACCTGGGAAGACTTAACCAATAAACTCAACTGAGTGGAACGTCTCGGCAAAAAGGAGGACCTTACACGCAACAGATTTACTTAAATGCACCGGTACATTGTACATGCATATTGCATGGTGAGGATTTCATGAAGTATCGATCAGTCGATTCGGAATGCATTTCGCTATTGGGAGTTGGGACAAAAAATGTTCATTCTTGCCAGATTATAGAATCACGTTTGTAGGAGTTTCAAATCACAACACCTAAAATCTAAATACATCATCCTCGTTCGACTCTTCACACATTAAGTGAGAATTCATCCCATTTTTCCTAATCATTACTCACATTTGAGCCAGAAGTCGTCAGATTTGGTCCTTGAGATGGCACCAAAAGAGCCGTACTTCAAGTCTATCCTCTGTATGGCATGTTCCTCGCCCACCACGTCAATAGCACTGGCCGCAAAGCCAACGTTCTGCACTGAAACAAGTAATAGCGTAATATTCTGATTATATGCCCTCAATAACAACAGGTGCTTCTTATTGATTAATCTCATTCTAATGAATCGAAACAGAGTTCTTTTTGAAGTACAAGTGACTTTGACACACTCAGATGAGTTAGAGTGTAAGACTTACGTACCTAATTTTATAGAATTCTTCAGTTTATAAATAAAAGAGAGGCCGAATTCTTCAGTTTGTCAGACATATGAAGGTAAATGGTGACAATGGTTTGTAACAATACTGTGTAAGTTGTCAAGTTACATGAAATGGTACCGTCCAATTGGTAGTTGACAAGCACTTAACAGGTTTCTGACAGGTTTAATGTTTAGAAGGGCTGGTTTATACTTCATGGATTTAACCGCTGGTCAGGCAGGAGACCACACTCCACATTTTGCTAATCGCGGTAATGATTGGGTATCAAACTTTCAACTTTTTAAGGTTAGGATCAAGATCTTCAAAGTTTTTCTTTGATGAGCTTGGCTGTATTGAGTATTCACATAGTAAAACCGATTATATTAATTTATTTGGACATCATAAAATTCCATGATCCAACTTCGCCTGGCGTTGCTCAGGACGATCTAAAATAATTGTAACAATATGTCACATAATTTGCATTCATTGCCTCATCTCGGCCCTGCCCCTTCGTAAACGGACACTACTCAGACTGAGTCCTGAGATCTCATAGAGGATTAGTTCATTGGAGCCAGAAAGGTGCGGGTGTGTTACGGCTTGATTCCTGATTCTGGAATATTGTCAAGGTATTTCACCTGCTCCCACTCTTATTAAAAACTTTACCGCATCACCCGTCAATTAAAAATAGTTACATGTATCCGAATGATTCACTTAGATTCATTGTTTATTCAGCAGGCTGAACCCCCATTTGTCAGAGATAATCTGATTTCATTGTTAAGGAAGTAATGATTACACGTCAGCAGGCGCTCACCATATCACGTGATAGGTATTCAGATCGCTCATTGGCTGCAGGATGAAAGCTGCCCTCCCATTGGCTCCCTCTATACACCAGACAGGATTCTATTAGCTCAGCGCAAGTTTTTGCGATCTCAAGGCCTTTGTAAGTGATATCCTTATTAACAAATCACACGAACTTGAATAATTCGAATAATATTCGTTAAAGTAAGAAATAGCAACATTGTAGCAATCTCGTAATAGCCATGCATGGCAAAATTTTGTGTTTCTTTATTTTTCTGCCCCGGAAACCGCAAAACGATTTCGGAACCGTTTCACACGGCCGGGGGAAGGAGGAATGAAAAGAGATGTAATAACATGTAATGAGATCTATACATTCCGTACGGTGTTTTGGGTTTCACACCGGTGAAAACACCCACACACACATTCCGAATGAGTGTGGGACTGCTGAGTATTCGTGGTGTTGGGCCGGAGTTTAAAACTCACTAAGTTAGACTGAGCGGAGCCTGGTGTAGGGTGCACCTTCCAAGGCATTACAACATGTGGTGTTATTAGAGAACGGAGAAAACAGGGGAGATAAGGGTGCAGAGATAAGGAATACATTATCCGGGCATTATGAGAATATTGTAATGGTAAAAGGGATAATGGACTTAGTGCTTTTATTGAAATCATATTATTTTCGTGTTATGGAAGTTTTCATTAACTGATAATAGAATACACTTGTAACAAGTAATAAACAAAGTTCTGGAATTATGTAAATTTTAATGTGGCCCACAACAGAACTGATTATTGGATCCAGGAAAGAAAATTATAAATTAAATCCATTAGCACGCATTCACAGATGTCACAAAGCCACAAATGAAGCCGACAAATTTTCTGGATAGATGATCGACGATTATCATAACAGGCAGATTGTTGTTTTTTATGGCAACTAACTAATCCCCGATATATGTGTTGTTAAATTAATTTCAATAATGAAAAAATATTGACGCGAAAAATTTTCAAATTATTTGAGGCTCATTGGCGCACTATGCATATGTATATTTATTATTTTCTGTAAGTCTGTTACGGCCGAGCAGTCCTCCATCTGCCTGTGGTCTGGGTGTGTAACCAGGGCACTCAGTAGGAGACCAAGGACCTTGGCACCAGAAGATGCAAGGGTTGCGGTTATATCCCCCCAGATGTGTGGTCACACACACAGAGAGAAAGATATAACATGATAGAATTATATCTAAATTATAGATCTCTTACAAGAGTACTCTTTGTAAAGATCATCATCATATTCTCTATCATGAGCTGTCTAAGATTGAATCCCATGTCTCCCTAGTATAAATCCTCCTACTACTTGTGTATAACATATTGTTAGTGGAGCTGCAGACATAACGTCGCTCTCTTACATTTCTATACTACACACACCCTCCCTCCCTCTCTTGAATCTTTAGGTATTATATATTGTAGCAACGTGTCCTTCGTCATCACTGTGTTTTCGACTTAACATCTACCACGTCTCAATGTAAAGCTCAAGGAGCTCTCAGGTTTCAAGCAGTAGTAGTAGTAGTGCACAGCTCTGAGAATTCTATCAGTAAAAGGTTATAGGTGTTATTTATAACTCCAAATGTCTAGGACATCTAGGAAATGATCTTAATTCTTATAACAGTTGAAGGAGGTTACAAGAGAATTATATATCTCGTTTCCTTACAGAGCGGAGGATATTGCGATCTACTGCAGCAGCAGTGTAGCAGTATGTTAACTTGCTACTAGATGAGAAGAATATTCTCAATGAGGCAATGGAACTGATTTTGGAAGCTTTTTTAATGAAATCTTAATTGTCGGGCCTCTCTTTCAAAAAAAGAAGAAAAAAAGAAAAGTTATGGTCCTATTCGTAATATCCAGTTTGATACGAATTACGATACAGTACGTTGAAAATGCTTCGACACAGTGTACCCTGTCTCAAGCCCATTTTATTTTCAAGTTCTAGAGTTCTAGCACAGTTTTGATCTCCATACTTCCATAAGGAACACCAGGGTTAGATCAAGGCTGTAGTTCTGTGAAACCAAATAATTCCTGAGATTGCTACAAAGGTCCCGTGATGATGACTATAACAGATTAATAACCCCAAATTACCAAATCTCTTTGAAAGGCACACGCCGGTCAGAGAAAATTTAAAAGTTGCTTGCGTTCCATTGCAACAAAGTAACAATATTTTGTGTGTGAAGCGGATAGTGATAGATGATCACACACACTCATACACACACATACATTCATCCGAACACCGGCTTCCTATTGGTCCGTCACGAATTACGATAAATGAATATCTGCGCCAAGCTGTACGCTCTGCACTCGAATATATGCACATTTTTAATTCCCGGATTCCTTGCGGAAAGCAGCGGAGGAGGCCCTGGGAAGAAAGAGAAACACTCTCTTCCTGTGTACGTGTAAACAGTAAACAGAGAGACTTGGCGGAGACTTGGGTCACGTGACATTATAAAGTCACGTGACAAGGAGTGACGTATGCTGCGCGCCCTTGACACGCACTTCCTCACTTCACACGAGAGTATTTATAGACTTTCCACCCGCCCGAATGGCCGGCTCTCACGAAGAAACACCATGCACCTAATTCTCACATCCAGGATAGGAGAGAAGATATCAGAATGGTGGAGAAATGAGAAATTGGTGACAAGTTGAACTGGGTTCGAACCATCTCTATCAAGAATACTAACGTCCTGATGGTAAGAAGACATTATACCCCATGATACTCCCCGCATGATAGTGAATATTGGATTATTCGAGTCTGACGATCCAAAAGATCATTTTGAAATCGAAGATCATTTCTGTGGAATACATTACGTCAGACGCAGCACTATATGACGCAATGATTCATGTTGTAACAATGTAGCAATTTCATTCAGATGATTTTTAACATGATTTCACTCTGTTGCATATTCTTAATCATTGCATCAGTTTAATTGAATTTGTTAATGGCATTAATGTTTAAACACAAATAAACAGGAAATATAATTATGACCTTCTTATGTCTTATGAAAATATTCGTAACCCTACCTCACATACTTCAAAATAACAGAACTAAGTTTTCCACTGAAAGGAATTACTTGGAATTTCACAAGAGGTAAATATCGCGCTGTCGATACATTTTGGTCACGGCGAAGAAAAGCTGTTGTTCAATTCCACTCCCGTGGAATCAGCTTGGACAACTGTGTACTTGGGCAAGCATATATAATCTGGAGGTGCTAGTAGGAACTTCTGGTGGAACATAATAAACCCTTATCTGGTTAGGATTTGATAATAATATACTGTTACTACCCACTATTGAGGCGTGGATTTGGAAAAATTCCTCGAGGTGAAGCCGAGTGTATTATGGAAAATCCACACCGAAATAGTATGTAGTAACTCTGTTATTTTATGATAAAAGCGAAAGATACGAGTCCGCTCCGTAAACTGGATTTCAAACTCAGCAAACGAGCCTAGAATTAAATTGTACTCACTGTCAGATAGTTTGATGTAAGTAGTAGGGGAGTGAGGGGACGCAGGACAGATTCCACTCAGATCCTGATTGTATGTGGAGTAGCTGAGGTCATCCAACTGAAAAAGGAAGATAGAGTTAGATAATGGGGGTTCAGATTTAAGGTTGTAGCTTAGAAGGTTCGAAAATATAAAAAAAAAGTATTCCTATATATTAGGGCGTTGGGGAATAGAAATTGAGGTAAGAACAGGTCTGAAAAAAGTTGAGTGAGGACAAATAACAAACATAAAAGACAAACGTATCAATAAGTGTTATGATGGGAGCCGAGAAAGGTTAAGACTTGAAAGTCGACTCTTCAGACTCCAGAGTCATGAGAAATGTGTGAACTACCAGATATGTGCGCAATTTGCAAATTTTATGTCAATGTTTATCCCATCAAAGAATCATTATGATCTGTACATCTCTACTACAATAGAGTGTTAGCAAACCACTTAATAAACCTTTTTAACACACTCAAAATCGGTGCCCGCTAGTTGAGCAGAGTTTGAAGACCGCAGCTGGTAGCTAGTTCTATGCAATTTTATGCATTTAGCTCTTTAGGAGTCAGGATGTAAGCATGTAATAAATCAGTTCGTTTCTCAGGAATACAGGGCCAAATCCGATTAATTCTAACTTTCTAATTAGGAATTCCGTGCGGGAAATAGTCACAATTCCAGAGCTTTTAAACGTTTTACTGCTTTCACCGCTGTCACAAATGGTAGTTTACAACATTCCAGTTTCGTCAATTACAGTTCAACTTGATGCCAGAAAGAACCAAAATCACTGGAAATCAAATCTCTACATCTTAGATTAAATATTCGCTGCCTAATTCTCAAATTAATCTCGTGATTCTTTCGAAGTCAGTATTAAACGCATGTGTAAGAACACATTACATTACCCCAGAATGATATTATATCGTCAAGGCTACACCATTGTGGGTGGCAAGTTATGCAAGAAAACCATTAGAGCGACCACGTGACCTTAAACTGAATTTGATTGGTCGGGCGATGGCACACAAGCACCACCAACGTTTTAGCGAATGGTACCTGCGCAGTTTTACTGGAGAGAGTGTTTGACGTTTAGGCGCATTTCTTTGGCATGTAGCACCAAATGTCCATTAGAAATCCATTACCAGTCTCCCCAATACCACTGTTTATTATAATGGCTCGGGTTGTAGACGGCAAATCTACGATATAAATCAAATCACGTATATGCGTTTATTAAATAGTAGGTGTCCTGTATTCTTGGATCTGGTATAACTCTCAGCCACTAGCAGGAAGTGACAGGTCGCTGGCAGGACACCAGAAGTAATTACACAATAAAACAAATAGCCATGCACATACCCTTAAACTTGCTGATTTACAAAGGATTTGGGTTGCATATTTTACAACTTTGTTCTTATTACCTACAAATCATCCGTACACATTCTACATAGACCGGGCGTACACGTTGAATCTTTTTAAATTCGTGCTCCGTTAATGCAAGCAGTTTTAATGCAAGCAGTTAAAATACAGCATTCAGCAAGTCACGAAATACTTAAACCACTTAAATCTTAATCATGTAAGTTTTAAAAACTACCATAACCCCGCGTGGTAAACTGGCCCTATAATTTGCTTCTTGTTCATAGGAGACAGAACTAATTAATCACCTAATTGGGAGGTGTTTCAAACAAACTACATCACAAACAACCAATTAGCATGTAGCGCTGAACTTCACACTGAAGTACTGAGCTCTAAGTCTAAAGACTACTTAGCGGGTTTAGTGTGTCTAGACGAGGCCTGGAATAGGGCGCGCGGGTAAAACAAGCGGTAGAGAGTGACGTTATTATTGTGAATCTGAGAGGGAATTGATGACGTAACAGCACGACACGTTGAACCAGGGTTGATATTATCATAAAATCTCTACAGAGAAGTTCTCTTATTCCAGGTCTCAGGAGAGTTGTTATTGATGCTATCGTCTGCCTGTAGCAATGTAGCAACCATTGACAATTCCATTATAACCAAGGAGACCCACCATCATTATAGGCAGCATTGTGTTTCTGCAATCTCAAATCAGCAATTAAAGTGGGCGTGTCAATAGGTACTCAAGTTGTTACGAAGTACTAAAAAGCCCCACGAGAGAAATAGTCGGTAAAGATGTCGTCATTTCCATAGCGCAATGTAGTAAGTTGATGACATTGAAAGCCCATTTTCCGCGCACAGTGCTTACACCTGTACCTCAAATACGTGAGTATTATTCTAATACCCCTGCAGCTGCAAAACACATGCAAACATTACCAAACACTGTCAGAGTATAACAGCTACACATTAATACTTGATTACTTCCCAAACAGGCTGCTATTGACAGTCTCCAACTCAAAACAGAAACCATCAGAATAGTGCTTTTCTATATACTGCCAATTATCATGATTCATTTGTGCCGTGCGCGCGACCCAAACCGGCCCAATGATCAATTAAACATTTCAAAATACCACTTTAACATTACGGCTTACGCGCAGTTTTACAGGAATTATCGACCATTAATTTTATACACTACCAACACACCACTAACACGCAGTTTTACACACAGTTCAGGGACAGCTGCCACCGTACGGTCACCTCATCATGAATATGTTCCAATGTTAGAATGTGGCTGTGTGTTTGTTTCTTCACCCTCACTCTAGTTAAATGTAGCTATGTGTGTCTGGCTGTGTGTTTGTTTCTTCACCCTCCAGTTAATATGATTAATTTGTCCACCATGTTACCCTGTCTCTCTCTTAAACCCGCTCAAATTCATACAACACGATATGTTATAAATTCATTACCATATCCGGACAATGATTTACCTTGATGTAAATTATGAAGCAGCGGCGCGCTATTTACCGTAAAGTCCTCCGTTAAATAAACACGCTAAATGGCACGCAGTATGTAATAAACACGCAGTAATGTGTTTAATATTATGATGAAATCTATAGTGTTTGGCGAGCTCCATCCAAAAAACCTTGCCACTTAATGGGGTCTTTTTGAGAGTAACCAATTATATGGCGGGTGTTTTGCCATCAGAGCCGCGGGGGATTTTAGGGCAACCACTCAAATAATGCAATAATATTCTAAATATTGTGGTGTGGAGCGGAATTCATTTCCATATAACGCCAGACACAACCTGTCAAATATGCCGGGCATTTTCTAACATTTATACGGTGACTGGTGAGTGAAGCAAGACAGTAAGATCCCTAATTTCAGGAATATTTCGTGAAATATTCTTAGGTTTTGACATGGATTTTGAAATTTTATTGCTCAGAACAGGGAGAGAGGAATCAGATTTAATGTTCGCAGTAGAGCATAGGCGTTCAGTGTCCATGTATGACAGTACAGGACCTATTATTTACCTAAAATTTAGGTTCGTGTTCAAGTAGGTTCACAATTGCACGTGCTCCTAAATACGTAAATATAGGCTAATTGTACCTCTATAGTTACTATTCCTACCTCCTCGTGAGAATTTCACGTAAAAGACGACCATTAAAGCTTTACAGTTACTGAGTTGCGACTCCAGGACAGGTTAACAGCTAATTGGTTGAATTAAGGGCACTTGTTGGGGTTTCTAATGGGTTAACTTACTGAGAAAAGCAGCAAGCTGTGAGCTCTAATAGTTAACCAGCTATAGAGCACAATATTCATTATTCCGACACCAAGGTGGATCAAATTCGATACTTTATTTACATGATGTAAAGCTGAGATCGTGAAAGTCATTATATCCGCCACATCAGTCCTTTCATGGAAGAAGGCAATCTCAGAACCATTTATGAAATGTAGTCCGGGATGAAAAGTGGGGATCTAGCGTGTGAGTTTATAATTTGCTTCTGGAAGATTATACTGCCTATAATAGCATTGGGCAGGAGAAAGTTCATCATATAAATCACGCTATATAACATAGTATGTGGGTAGATAACAATGTTGCTTACCAATGTAAAGGGGAGTAATAGCTTTTAAGCAAAAATACCAATAATAAGTGTCTCGTTGCTGAATAATTCACATGATAGTTTGCGTTGCTATGGCTACTAAATGTCTTCTTCACTGTAGTGATATAGTGGCTCCCACCACAAAAAACAGGTATCCGAGACAATTATAGCATTTTCTCAGGATTACGTTCGTGACAAATTACCAGCTTACCAGTGTTTTCGTGGTGTGCTTTTATGCTTATAGAAATGCGGTAGAATCAAAGATACAGTTACTGTACCTATCTCAGATCAATCAGCATGAAATAGGCAAATCTGAGCATCAGAATCTTGAAAAATTTATATTCATCAGAATCAGGTCTAGAGTGAGTGTACACTGTTATAGCCATCAGATGCTTTTCTCAGGGGTGAGCGTCGAGCATTGGGCAAGGCACTATGCACCAACACCCTGAGCAAGGCACTATTCTACTGTACAGGAAAAACACACCCACCCACCTCGTTAAGTCATAAATACCACCAACATTCTCCCATGTCATCACTGCGATATT
Source organism: Beroe forskalii (assembly GCA_011033025.1). Classification (NCBI taxonomy): domain Eukaryota; kingdom Metazoa; phylum Ctenophora; class Nuda; order Beroida; family Beroidae; genus Beroe; species Beroe forskalii. Next base: position 118,828 of record WFMF01000421.1, read on the forward strand.
ATATACTAATTATTTGATAAAATTTGCTTTATATCTTCTTGTGCGCGTGTGTTATAGTGGGGCCGCCAACCCATGCTACATTAGCCCTGAAAACAATAGCACAATACAGATCATATCAATTAGAGCTGATAAAATGATGCGACGCGCGTGACACACATGTGACGCGCCCACGTGCAAAACACGTGACACTCAGGTGTGCGGTGTTCGTTGCTAAGGAAACACTTGGACAAAACGTCTGGAGAGGCTGGACCACGTGAGAGACGAGGATGTTATGTCTAGTGTTTTAGTGTATTATATGATGCTAATGACGCAGTGAATATGACATCATCACGAGGAGATATTACACTGCTGTCTACCGGCCAAGCAGATTTGGGAATGTGTACCTACACACGGTTATGACACACACACACGGGTCATGTACTCTTTTGTATATTACACAATGTATAGAACTCCGATAGGCAAGTGCCACGTCTTTGTCTGAACAAGAGAAAATTTGAAGGAAAAACAATGTCAAGATGAGTGTTCAAGCCAGAAGCTAGGTTGAATTAATTGGACATAATTATAATATTTTGAATAGAAAGAGGTTTAGAAGTTGAGAGCCAAGAAATAATTCAAACCGAGAGTACTTAGTTCGAAAGAAATTGTAAGACATCTTTGATGGGCTTTTCTGAACACTATAACGTTATCATTTTTCAACCCCTCTTAGTGTACTAAGAGTCGTTGTATTTGTTGAAATAAAATATAGCGTTATCCGTTGACCACCCATCCCCTCTTACGTCAATTGATGGTGGCGTAATGATATCAAATCCGGGAAGCAATCCATGGATAAGTTTTAACTCAAGAAATAATTAACCATTGAGTAGGATCGATGATGGTCTTAGTCATTTAAGTCACCAGACCAGCTCAGGCCTCTGGAAACATTCGTGTCAGGAGTTGGTTTTCAATAGGTCGCCAATGTGCAGAATGCACAAAGTTCATTGGTGTTGTGATTTAGGAGTTATTTTAAGATTTCAATCCTGAAGAAGACAGACTGATCTACAGAAAATGAAAGACAGATTATTAACACGTACTCATGATAAGGGGAAAATGTGTTAACAGTTAATTTGTAGTACTATTGACTGCAGTCGAGGTGTTAATTCGGAGCGATCTATCTAATAGGGGCCTGGGTGTCTTTCACGAACGCAAATCCTTGCACTTAGCAAAAACTTAAGTATAAATTTAAGTACGGCTTGCCAATTGTTGTTCACGAAACTGAACTTAAGTACAACTTTTTACTTAACTTTTTTTTTACTTACAAGATGAAATATTTAAGTGCAACTCCTCCTCTCGCACTTAACCTGTACTAAACTCTGCGTGACACTCTTATATGGTGCGTTATGATGTAATGGACACCACTTAACTCCAGAAAAATACGCACTCAACTAGGAGAGATTTAAGTAAAAAGTTAAGAGCGGTCTATACCGCTCTTAAACCGTACTTAAATTGCAAAAATGCAAATTTCACAATTGAAAGCCTTGCTGCATACAGCATACCTATTTAAACAAACACGGATGATTTCAAACAATTTAATTAAATATCAAAAGGTACCTATACAGTAGTTTCATGATTAAATATTGGGAGAAATATTTTGTATCAAATTCGCGTCTGATCAATCCTTAAATAAGTAAAAGATTAAATATTATGAATAAGATAATGAATTATCACTATGACCAATGTTCAGTTAAGACATGAAAGAATTTATGACGCTATCTCTGGCAAGCTGTCCCAGTTTGAGAGCCACTCGTGTTTTCTTGTTGTTTACGAGCTGTTACCAAAACAAGCGAGAAGGTTACCGATATCTCGATGATAGGTAAAACTAGAAACATAATCACGCACCGAGGTTTCCCAATTCCCGCTAACAACAACTTCCTATTTCGAGCTCTCATTGGTTAGTGTTTCGATCACGTGACCTACGTTACCATGATCATGTAAGTTAAGTGCGGTTGGTTGAGGGCGTTCGTGAACACCAATCTTTTGCAATCTTGTACTTAAGTACAAGTCTCTCCGATAGGATTTTGTTTCGTGAACAACAGAATTTAGTGTACTAACTTTAAGTGCGCACTTAACTTTTAAGTAAAAAAGTTAAGTATAAGTTTCGTGAAAGACACCCAGGTCCCCAAGTTGATCTTTATTATATGCACGTTAGTACGTTGTCGTATATCTTGTGATTTCACAAATATTCCTAACCTATGTCGGAAGTGCACTTGAAACGGCGGAAACATGATATCCCGGGAGCCAAGAAGTAGCAAGGTAAACGGAAGTGATCAAGAATTGGGGGGGGGGCCAACCCCCATAAACCCCCATAAACCCCCAAAAATTTAACCCCCATTTGCCTTTTTCGATATCCACTTGGGGGTTTATGGGGGTTTAATTTTCCAGAAAAAGGTCGAAAATCTTCAATGAAAATTGGTACCATTTCAAATAGGGCCAAAAATCGTCAACAAAAAATGGTACCATTTCAGAAAAGGCTTGAAAATCGCCAACAAAAAATGGTACCATTTCAAAAAAGGGTCTAAGATTGTCAACAAAAAATGGTACCATTTCAAAAAATGGCCGAAAATCGCTGAAAAAATGGTACCATTTCAGAAAAAGGCCGAAATTCATCAACAAAAAAATGGTACCATTTCAAAAAGGCCAAAATCGTCAACAAAAAATGGTACCATTCCGTAAAATGCCAAAAATCGAACAAAATCAGTCATAAAACAGCAAAATTCGTTAAGCCCCATAAACCCCCATAAACCCCCAAAAATGTCCCCATTTGCCATTTTTCGATATCCACCGGGGGTTTACATCCTTTGCCAAATATTTGTACAGGCCATACTAATCCCCTGTCTGGATATATGAGAATAAAAGCCATACTTGATCACACACAGCACAAAACTTATTCCAAAACTCTCAAAATTCAGTGGTGATCCAAAGAAACTTAAAAGACCAACTTTTCAACTTGAACCTGAATGAAAAACATTCCTCATTCGAAATCCTTTGTTTCTTTGTTTCTCAAGAGAGAGTGTTATCAATGTACATTATAAAATGTTCATCAGCTCTAGCCGTTCATGAACGGCTACATTGCAACCTACGCAATATTCCGTAACGCCCGATGTGCCGTACTTTTGTGATACTTTTCACGTTCCTGATAACACGATACTGACTGAAAATGTCCTCAAATTTCACAATGCCCCCTATTCAACTAAATCCTGTACAACAATGGATTGGAATTCTTTCACACGTTCATGAGCAATCATTGGGAATGAATTTCACAACAAAATCTTACATTCTGAGAGGAGGTAGGTGTACGTTATTTCAAAACATTCCCTCGTGAATGATTGGTTGTAAGGCATTTTCAGATTTTCTCATTTTACATCCTCCTACTGCAGTCCTACAACATCCTTACATCCTTTGTACGTTTACAGATCAATGTAGTGCTAGGAAACAGCGTTTAATATGCTAATTAATGGCAATTGGCATGGCAATCCACATGACATCAAAAGACAAAAACAGCGGTGATTGTTAATCAAATTAGAGGGGATTGATTGACAGACTCTGAAGGTACAGTACATAACTGTGAGACAGAAGCATCACAAACTCACAAAGCTAGAAGATGGGCTTCGAAATAATCTAATAATAATATGGTAATATCATGCCGACCAGTCATGAAGATATATGAAATTTACTACCAATCCAACTTAGCAACTGGGTTTGAAATTTGAAGGCTGAATCTTACCAATCTAACTAAGCTGCTAGATTGAAGGTTACAACTCACTAACTGGTTAACTTACCGATCTAACTGAGCAGCTGGGTTTGAAGGCTGAAGTGCCGCATATGAGGAGATCGTTGTTCCGCAACTTCAGGATTACCTTGTAGTAGTTCTGGCAATCTTCCTGAAAAACAGTGGGGTTTATAATTTATCAATAATTGTCAATTATGTTCCATCAACATCAACTTAGCACGTTATAATCTCGCAATGACGTAAACGTAACCTACAAACACCCGAGTACAGTTGACTTGTTGAGTCTGCTTTCGGAGAAGTATATTTCATCTAATTTAGCTTTACGAAGAACAAATTTTACATGGACATGTCAAATTCTGGATGTATGACAATTGACACAGAAATTAGCGCACCTCTGGTCTATCAGCTGTAAATTGAGATGAAGCCAGCTCTGCCAGGCAGTGCGTTTTTTGCTGCTAAAATTCCCGCAACCCTCAACACCTAGACCACATGTGATACACCACACTAAACAAGGGTAAAGGTCTAGACTATTACTGACGTCATTATCATATCATGACGTAGTGAGTTGATGAAGTATATATACGTGGGGTACAGAAAGATGCTTGCGGAGAGGAGGAAGTATTGGATTGGATAACAATAATTTTACTAATATGAAGGAGTAATAATCATTTTAGCATTTCATATTATGCCGCACTGGGTAATGAACTAGAATTAGTGCTGCACTGTAGCGGTATTTCATTATTTGGTAGTCATGGATCTCAAATCAGAGTTAGAGGATTTGAGTGGTTGGGTGACAAATCATGTTCTATAACAGTGCCGTGTTGTTAAGGAAGATTTTAACTACCAATGATCAAACACGCGCAAATCATGGCGATGTATTTGATGAAGGAGTAGGTAGTTTAATACCCCTCATGTTTTGCAGGTAAAAGAAGGGAACATTCTCCGTAATGAGATCACCCTGTTAGATTATCAGGGAAAGGTGGCTAAGGGGGTGAGATGTTATTTGATGTATCATGATCAGAGTTTATAATATATTGTTAACTTTATACGCGTATACCTACTCATTACTCATGATGTACATGAGTTGTAGATCATTGTATATACACACCCGTGGTAGTCACGTGACACCAGATCATGAAGTTGATTGGTCAATGAACTTGTTACATGATGCTGATTGGTCAATGAACTTGTTATAATACTACATCATAAATGTATGTGTGTGTAAGTAGCTTTCTGCTACAAAACTTAGTATTAGTATTATGACTTGTACTCAAATTCTGGGGCTTAGTGAGTATAGCAAATTGATACATCGGAAAATTCACAATCATGTTCTGTTCAGAGATTTTTGAAAATAATTAATAATAAATGATTGGTTGATAGACTGTAAAATAAATGAAATCGGATAAATTGATTGTTCTAAGAATCACAGAACTACGTAGGTGCTGACCCTACGTAGGTGCTGACCCTAGGAGGATCACCAAACCACCAGAGAATTTGGGCAATTTACATCTTGGGTTATACTCCAAGGTAATATAACTAAGATATTACTTAATTGAGGCATGTAAAAGGGGTCTGAGTGGAAGTGGACATGATATTAGATTCAGCTGAATGGATGTACTACACTGCGTGTAACCGACCCTTTGACTTGCATTATGAATTACTCCCTAAGCAGTTTTATTGTCTTCTGGCTATGTCTAGACTAGGACTGAGGACCCTAAGTTGAAGGGAGGTAGGCTTGGTAAGCGAGATCCCCAGCCCTCACCAGAGCACTATTCACTAATAATGCGTCTCTGGGTGGGAAGCTGTAAGCTCAGGAAGCGACAAATTCTGTGTCATAATCAAAGTGTCTTTCATTAGTGATAGATAAAGCAGAGTGACCGGCCCCGTAGGATCATGGCACCCTATCAGGACATGTCATGGTCCTCTCACAGAGTGATAAATTGACAACATGACATGGTCATCTGTCAAGCTCACAAAGGCCTCCAGGCAACATTAATCACAACCTTCAAGTAACTGTGTACTGTGTAGTACTAGTTTGTCTAAACACACCTCTATTGCGGCCGGGAACACTGATATAACCAATCCATAACACCAGTCAAAAACACCGATCATGGATGTCCTAAGCAAAATTCCCAAAAACAATAAAGAAATGTTATACTTTTCCAATCGAAATAACTTTCAAGCATAACATTTAAAATTCAAAAAGGTAAATAAGAATTGCAGCTGTACCTTGTTTTGTCCGTATTCGTTCGTACATGTGTCAAACGCTTCTGGGGGTATGATCTGAAATAAATAGAGGTATTAAAGTAGTATAGTCCGTTAGATTAGGATTTGTTACTTTGTTTATGAGTATTGTAAAACATTGATATCGGCATATCAGCTTACCCAAAGGTCCATTTAACAGGTCCTACGGGTAAGCTATTACAAGTCAGTAACTATGCTTCAATCTCTCAACTTTCATATTGTCCATTGACAACTTTGGACTGGAAAGAACTCCTTTCTCCCCAAAAAACATTATTGCCGCAAAATAAAATAATAAAAGTAGCGATGGTGAGTATAACACCCGCCTCCGGGACCTCAGATAATAGAACACCCGACATCATATTTCCATGATGATTTGCATAACAAGGCCCCCGATACACTGCTTTCTCCTCCTACTACTACGGCAGAAAACCACTGAATGTATACATGTTTGCTACTCCCTCTGCGGGTGAATGGCGGGTGGCTGAGAATGACGTCATTATCAGGGTTTAGAATGGGAAATCACTGACTTCACAATGTCTATTTCCTGTGACCTTTACAACTCTCTGAGAGTGTGGAGACTGAAGTAGTAGCGGTTATTCCAAAGGAGGATCAGAGAGAGTGAGGCAATGAGTACGAGGGCAGGAAGGAATCTATATTGGATTCTGATTGAGAAACACATTTCTCTTTAATATATACAGCTTGCGGCGTGACAAGCTCCAAATACCAGGTATACTACAAGGTGCTATCTGGGGCGGAGTTATTACAAGGTTCACTACCGTGATATTACTGTGTGGTACTTTCAATACAGGTGTAGGAGGAGGGCACACTGCTAAGTACTTCAGTAGTAACGACACAAGGAGTTGAAAAAAGATACGGTGGAGAGGCTGTCAGCCGACGAGGCTCTATTCTACGAGTTTCATAGTGCGATCTTAGTCTCTTCCATTCGAATTTTAGGGTAAACAAGAGGAAATTGAAATCGTACCAAAGTTCAATCATGCGACTAAAATCTAAATAACGTAAACAATAGGACCCCACAGCTCCAACAATAATATCTTACAAGTATAATTGGGAAATATTGTGCTGGTAATTCTGTTAAATCTTTCACCATCATCCAAATACTTTTAAATCTTGGCCGGGCAATGATATTCTAATGATATAGCAATTTGCAAAGATATTGCGCCTTATTACTAGAAGGCCCGTTGGGCCTTCTGGGTCACAGGACACCCGACCCTTTCAATGCTGGCTACAGGGCACCACCATGCCAGCATATAATTGCCCTAGTCAGGACCCTGGTTTCTTAGACTTGAAAAGTTGAAAAAATGGACATTAAAGTACGCAGTATTTTAAAAATTCATGAGCCACAACGCAATTTTCTTAAATAATAATATTTAATTATGAAAATTGATGACAAAAACAATTGAAACGTATGAAATTGGAATAAAATGATCAATTGCGGTTTTTCTAAGTGTCAAATGTAATATCTTACAATAAGTTAGTCATTGATGCAATTTTTTGTTACTGGGGGTGGGGGTGCCCACCCCCATAAAGGCTTTGAAAATAAATGAAAATATAGACCAAATTTTACGATTGCATATTAACCTCGAACAAACAGCTGTTAAATAAGAAGAACTCAAGAATAATGTTTTTTAATCTTAAGTTCAGATTAGGAGAATAGATGGGCAACAAATTTGAATCCGAGCTCATTAAAATCAAAATTGTTTGCATTTTTATCTGTTCATAACCCACTTCTAGCTTCAGTAAATAATTGAATTCCTCATTCCGTCGAATTCTTGCAACAAACCATCGAATTTCTTTCTTGAAAGAATTACCGCTAATTTTCATAATGGAACAACTCTTACCAATACCATTTCTCCTACGACGGTGATTAGAGTTAGTCTTCGGTCAAAAACTTTTTACCGAACTCGAAAATTCTATTGGGAACGCATAAATTATGAATTTTAACAGTGGAAACGTTTCCAAAATACACAACAACGAAATGGCAGATTCTTCGTGAAAATGCACGCAGTTTGCGCGCTAGCTCATGTAGCCATAGCAACGCGCGCAACTGGTGAATCAAACCTTTAACTCAATCTTGTTTTTCGCGACCCTTTTTCCAACTTTGAGCATTAATTACGGAAAATCTAAGGCCTTTACGCCAAAAAGAAGAATGTAGCAATACGAAGACACCTTTTTTCTACCACCCTGCAAAAAATCGCGGTTTTTCAACTCCTAGTTTGTCAGATTTTCTGGGAGAGCGGAGGCTCCTACCTTGAACTACCTCTCTCGATTATAATAATAGATTCATGAAGGATACGTCTACTCCCATTGTCCAAATACCGGCCAATAGTTACTTAGTTAGCACGTGTCTCTATTGTTGTGTAGATTTATTACAAGTACCACTACTCATCTCTCCTGACCTATCCCCAAGGGAGAAGTTGAGAAGAGACTCAGGGTACTTACAAACCAGGTTGTAATTAAGAGAGACTCCCCCTCTCCTCTCTATTGTTACTGGCATTGTTACAGACAATGAAACGTACTTAGTACCACATTCACTACAACACAGTGATCTGCCATGAGGTAATACAATACACAGTAGCAGTAGTAATAGTGTTGCTATATGATAATACATGTAGGTATATATATATAAAAAGTTAGTAAATATGTCGCGCGCACATGTTCGCATGTGGGTACCAGCACTTCATTCCATCTACGGACACAGGAGAGAGACTATGACGTCATTATCAGGCTTTAGAATGGTGAATTGAGGACATCATACAATAGGGGGGTATGGAGAGTGAGAGATGCATTATTCGAAGAGGTAGCTATATAGTAGGGCTAGACAACATTGACAGACTACTCACAGTAAAAGGTATTTAATGATGCCTAGTAGACACATCACAAAATGAAACTTTGTATTTTAAATCTCTTCTCTCTGCAGTGAGAGCTGTAAGAGAAGAGCTGTACTATCCACTATCTACTAATTGGATACATAAAAAAGAGGAGTAAATATTATTTTCCCACGCCTTTTTTACTCAATATTCGATATGTATAAGGACTAAAAAACTTTGTTTTTTAAGAAAAGAAGTTATCATAATTTGAAATTTCGATGATTTTCCACCATCAAGATCAAGCAAATTCATTGATCTAATAAACCTTATCCTGCGCGCTTAGTTTCTTGTTATCCCTAAAACGGTATAAATTCATAAGATCATGAGGTCTATATAATCCACTACATCTTAATCCCACTACCTCACTACATCCTAAGTAGGTGTCTCAATATACTGTACCTGCAATGAGCGGGGTACACACAATTGAGGGTACTACCCGCGGAATGACCTGCTGCGGGTATATTCATAAGTCCGGCATTGTGGGTTTTATAGGAGTGTTATTATTACAAATATACGAAATGTATAACCATGTTGTGTACTTAGTACTACTTGTACCACTACTATCAACTTCTAGTAATAATAATATGTTCAGGCTCATTAATGTGAGTAACGTCAGTGAAGAACGTGCCATTTTGACAGGTCGTGAAAGCTTATTTGTGGAGAACACGCCCATTACTCATAACTTTCTAAGAATACTAAAAAGTTATAGAGCTGGTGCTGATGAACTTGACTAAAGTGACAAAGTTTTAGCCAATGTAAATTGTCAAATTTATTCGGTATAATTTTCAATTACAGATAAAGCCCTTCTGCACCGGCTTCATCAACAGTATTAATATAATAGGCTTCTTTCTTATCGACAATAAATATTATTACTTGATAATGAAAGTTCAAATAATTACATATCTTAGGAATCAATGTAGCGTATCATTTAGCAGCCTCACATGACGGAACAATTGATAATTTACTCGAGGATATATTGTCGAGTAATTTCATTATTATCAAATTTTATAATAAAATGGCGCGTGTGTAAGCATGAAATTACATTCGAATATTATCATGACATATCATAAAATCATTATTGAAGTTTTATTATGCTTGAGAGACGGAGAGAAAGAGGACGCAAATAACTGAGTGATGTCACTATCAGGGTTTAAAGCGGTGAATTAATGAGGTAAAACCGTGCGCGTGATATTATTTCATTTATCCCTCAATTCAAATATTGAATTTAACTCCTAGTAAGCAATCAACTGTCCTACTGTAACATCGAGTGGTCTTGAGATTGATAATTGCCAGGTATGAAATGATACAGCCAGGCATAGTGTAGATACATTGAAAATGCGGTTAAATCAACAAGTTTAAGTTTTACACAATATATAACCATAAGGGTTCATTTCCAGAAAGAAGGAAGATTTGGTGAGGTGTAGTCACAACATCACCAGAGTCAGTCACTCTATCACAAGCTTAATCTTTTCTCTTGTCTTAATTCGTGCTTGAGCAAGTTGAGCAGTAGGCGATTGATTTTGGTGGTAAGACAGTTTTGAGATCGAATTTATTGAAATTGATTAATTTTATGAAGTTCCACAGGGAATGATTTGTATCACTGTAAAATGGTCCAGCTTGCACTAATAAACTTATATGACGGCGTGTTACCTTGCTGCAGGATCACAATCGCGTCTTGACATTGGCCAATCAACGTGCAAATTCACATTTTGACAATTTGGGCAAATGGGTTTAGCTAAGTAGCTAATACTCTAATATGCCATCGAAAGTAACTGAAAAGTGTTCTTTGACAATCCAGCAAGTTCCAGCAATAGTATTAGTAGCTTCAGGCGAACTGAGACTCAAAATATTTAGGAATTAGGAATTTCATTCCGGATTTCTGGGAACTCAGAAGAACTCTCTGATCTTCTAATTGGTTTTCAAAGAGTCATGTGTCAAAATACCTTGCTTTTCATTGGGTTTCTCAGAACAGTCCCCATTGGTTGAGGGGTTGCAAGGGTTAAATTGAAGAGCTCAAGGACAGTTCTGACAAAATCCGTTTAATAAGGATTGGGGGCATTTAAAAGGTACATATTTTATGTCATGCCATGAAAGTGCCAAGGAAGAATGTCAAATAATGATAGATTTCCACAGTAAGGAGAGATTTTGCCTACGATAAAAAATCTTCGTAAGTTGTAGGTATAATTGTCCACGTATTGGCAGCTCATTTAAATGAAAAGGAATTCTTCTAGCGTCAATAATTACCTTTTTCAGAGAAATTGGAAAGTTCTTGCAGTAAAAATTTATAAACATTACTTAAAGTAGTAATATAACTTTTAGGTTAGATAACTGCGGACCAACGTGTCTTTTTTTGTGAACTGCTAATTAATTATCGGTTGCACAATTCACACTACAAATGTTTAAAATATAGACGTAAGTTGACTGATAAGGGCTGAATAATCACATGCTGCTGCTATACCACGATGATTTGTTGAAATTTATCAATTCTACCCTACCAGGGTGAATCATATTAAACATGAAAATATGTTAATACTTCAATAGCAACAAGGGTTTTAACATCTGTTCACACAGATACCTGTCATAAGGAATTCCTGGCATGTCACAATCATACCACAATACGGTGCTAGCCAATGAGGTGGAGTGAGGTCAGCGTCATGACTTGGAATGTGAATTTGATGTCGCCAGAGCGTCGAATCTCCGTGGCCAGCTCACACGTGGAGAATAGGCCGTTCAACGTCATCAACTTACTGCATTGGGCTATGATAATGACGTCATCTTCACCGCCTATTTCTCGTGTGAGGTAAACTGGTATCAGCCACCAGACAACAGACAACAGACATCAGGCACAGACAAGAGAGGAGCAGATTGTTCTTGTTACTATCTCTCTCACAGTGGATACACTGAGATACTGGCTGCATTTCCCACGGTACTCACTTGCTCCACACAGGTAACAGTTTAACTTGTTAATGATAATACAAACTGTTGTTAAAACGTGTTCTTTTTAATTCTGTCAATGATATAATGATTACAATGTGTGTAGTGATGTGAACCATGTTAAGCATTTTAATTAATAACACGCTACCTTTTTAAAAGTAATAATATCTTGTATATATGTCACAGGGATTCATCTGAAGTATTGAATTCCTCCTACCACTGGCACACTAAACTACTAAACCACTTCGTAGCTAGGACCTAGGGATCCTCTGGACCTAGGCATACCACGTTCAACGTGGCACGTTGTAGACAGTAGATTGGTAGCGTAAGTAGCAGCTGATAACGGACCTAAGTTCGTGACAGTGCTCTAAAGTAGTAAAGTAGGTTGTTTTTTACGTCATTGATTTAACACTTTAAACCAAGGTATTGAAGGCATTATTAACTGCTTATCATTAAAGTGGGGCCGATATATTGGTATATATATACAGTATACACGGGCCTTGAGACTGAGAGACGGGCTCAATTGAGTGTTCAAATTCCACTGACGACCTTCAGACTGATTTTATGAAGGAGTACCGTACATTTATTCTTTCTACCTAAACTTGATACTTGATAGGAAGTATAAGATTTATGAAGGAATAAATGGTTCGTCTGTACGCCCGTATTTGGGTCTTCCTGAGTGAAGTCCGAAAGACAGAACACATCATGTATGTTCGGTTATCTCTCTTGTGTAGGTATACTGATTACCATGTGGGATGTGCGTATCTGTTTTGTGTTTGTATGCATATAATAATATTATGTCAAGACGTATGTCAGTATGTCAGTTGTACATATCACCCAACGGGTTATCAAAAGGGCACCGAATGTTTATCATAACTTCATAATAACGTCATGTTTTCACACTCACTTATCCCACCATGTGACAGAGAATGAAGTAAACACTTAAAACAGCAGGGGTCCCGGGTATACATCATGTCCCCTTTATTAGTATTATTACTACCACCAGTTTATACCGCATGTTTTACATAGGGCGCCGCGTGTTCACCTGACCTGGAGATAAGAGAGAGGAGGAACTTTAGGTGCTTCCAAAACACACACAGACCCTGCTTTTGTACTATTATTACGAGCAACAACGAACACCGAGTTCTGTATAATTACTAATTTAAATTACAACTTATGAGATAAGGCATGATAATCCGACTCCTTACCGTGTCACTCATACGGTGGTAAGAAGTGTAATTGGACATGTGAGTTCCAAACTGCACAGGAAAACTAGAAGGCTTGACCTAGTCAAGTGTATATTCTACGTCGTGATAGTGACCTCATAACCCACAACTGCTTGTTTTTGAATTTAACTTAAGTAGGACAGCGAATATTCAATATAATACCGTCTGAAGTGACTTAATCTCGTTAATCATCGACTTGGTACTCAAAACAAAAAAGGTACTGATTCCTTACTTTCACTGATTTGATTTTTAATTTCAGCTTGAAATTCACGATAATTTCTGGAAGACATACTAAAATAGAAACCTACACAGAATTCATTATAATATTGTGATGAGCAGTGTTTTAAAAGTTTAAAACTGCGAATGTTTTTGTAGGAAGAAGATGTGAAGTACACATTAAACATGACACCAAGCTGACAAGACTACACAAGATGAGACAAGGGATCATTCACCATGTTAGAAGTTAAGGTAGCTACTTACTTAGCTAAAATAATTTCTACACTGGAGACCTGGGGGTCCTTTCCGACACAGATTCAAATCAATTTGCAATTAACTTTTGATTTAAGTCGTTTTTTTACTCTTAATTCTGTTTAGTAAAGGACCCCCAGGAGATAAGATAGCTCACTAAAAAGTAAAAGCCAACACTTGTTTTATGCGGGCACAGGACAGCGTGTCAACTGTCAATAAAGCAACCAAGTCTCATCTGTCACTGTGTAGAAGTCAATGTTAAGACTTAGTCCAAGTTTTAGGGGTAACCAGGGGTTTATTCTATCAGTTATTATTACCATGATCACCAGCTCTGATTAAACTACTATCAGAGAGATAGGTCCCAATTATCCCTTTTGAGGTAAAACTATCCTAATATTAGCTTACAGAGAGCCCCATCGCCAGACGTTGCGTTGGAGAGTTTACAGGCGTGCACCTGCACAGTGATTGGTTGATTGAGTCACGTGACAATTCAGAGGGAGCAATGTGATTGGTGGGTAGCAAAGTTGAGAGGATAAGGCGAAGGGAAGAAAGAGGGATGGTTTTAATAGTTTGAGTTCACCATCCCAAACCACTCGGGACGGTTTATAGCATCTAAGTTATACTGCACTCAATGGTATAACACCATCGTGGGAATGCACTGTCTAAACCACAACTTAGCACTGTTAATGGAACACTGTCGGGAGAGGTATTAATTGAATCTTGCTGTCAAGTTTCATGTGCATTAGTTCCCAGCGTTTTATGCGTAAAACTACTGTGGTGACTAGACAGATTGAGATAACAGCCATGCAGTGATGCATTGCCATTGCTATACATTCATATTATCTTCTGTTGGCTAGAATATTCCCAGAAATATCAAGCTACTCAATAATATAGCAACAATGTCAGTGATTCATTAGACAGGGATGCAGCGTCAATCAACAGTTCCATTTGATATGGCTTCCTACTTACAATATACTAATATAGCGACTACAGTAGCTGATAGTAGCAAATACCATTTCAGTCTTAACTCTCACCCCTCGGCCCTCTTTCTTAATTCTCACACTTTTCTTAGTTCCCTCCTCTCTTTCTTAATTCTCCCCATCTCTTTCTTAGTTCCCCTCCTCTCTTTCTTAATTCTCACCCCTCTCTTTCTTAGTTCTCACCCCTCTCTTTCTTAATTCTCACCCTCTCTTTCTTAATTCTCACCCATCTCTTTCTTAGTTGTCCCCATCTCTTTCTTAGTTCTCACCACTCTCTTTCTTAGTTCTCACCCCTCTCTTTCTTAATTCTCACCCTCTCTTTCTTAATTCTCACCCATCTCTTTCTTAGTTCCCCTCCACTCTTTCTTAGTTCCCCTCCTCTCTTTCTTAATTCTCACCCTCTCTTTCTTAGTTCCCCTCCTCTCTTTCTTAATTCTCTCCATCTCTTTCTTAGTTCCCCTCCACTCTTTCTTAGTTCTCCCCATCTCTTTCTTAGTTCTCACCCCTCTCTTTCTTAGTTCTCACCCTCTCTATCTTAATTCTCCCCCCTCTTTCTTAGTTCTCATCCCTCTCTTCCTTAGTTCTCACCCCTCCTCTTTCTTAATTCTCCCCCTCTCTTTCTTAGTTCTCACCCCTCTCTTTCTTAGTTCTCACCCATCTCTTTCTTAGTTCTCACCCATCTCTTTCTTAATTCTCCCCATCTCTTTCTTAGTTCTCACCATCTCTTTCTTAATTCTCCCCATCTCTTTCTTAATTCTCCCCATCTCTTTCTTAATTCTCCCTCTCCTCTTTCTGAACTCTTCCTCTCTCTTTGTTAATTCACCCCCTCTCTTTCTATATTCTAATTCTCACCCTCTCTTCATCTTCTTAACTCTTGAGCTTTCTCTCTATCCCTAAATTCTCTAAGTTCTCTAAATTCTCTCCCACGAACCATTTAACGTTTACTATATAAAAAACAGTGTATGTAGTAGCAGATCATGCTATACCTCTCAATAGTCAGAGGTTTTTAGCAGAAAAGTTATCTAGTAGAAGGATAGCTTTCATAGTAGAGCCATAATAGCTAGAAACTCAAATATTAATTAAACTTAAAGAGTTTTGAACGTAGCTTAAAAGCTTAAATACCTGTGAAGTCTTAGAAACTTGTGATTCTCTTTATTTCACATCAACCAAAATAAATAAGATACAAACTTCATATTAACATCCAAGGGATTTTACCGATTCCTTGAAAAAAAATGTACCTACATTAGAAGCACACAAAATTACCCATAAAATTGCCCACAAAATTATGCCTTTTTTGAGATGCAATAGCCAAAAACGCAAATCTCTAGAACTACCATAATACTGATTACTACTTCTGTCATAAAAGAACTCAGCAACTTTTACCATCTCACATTTAATTTTAGAGTAATTTCATGTGAGTTGCGCTGCAGCCATGTTTTATGTCTTAGGAAGCGAGACCCGAGGGTATCTAACATGATAATTTGCTATATCAAACTCAATAATTTGGTTGTCAAACATGTCTCGACTATGATATTATGTTGTAGCAGTCTCCAGACGCGCGAGACAGAAGCTACCAACGAATATCATATAAAATCTACGTGTTGTATTTATTCAGTGTGTATATTAATCAATATTTATAAAGTTATAAAGTTATAATAAAGATAGGGGAGATTTGAAGATTTAATTCCAAAGCTCTCGGGGAGCATTTGAATTGAAATGTTTACTGAAACCGACTGTTACTACAACATATTCTCCTGATAAATTACATCTACTTCAGAGGTAGTGAGAACTTGTGACCAAGGATTAAATTATATATTCGAACCGAATATGTATTGCTTTTATCCAGAACCAAAGCAGTATTAAATCCAAGATCAAAGACAGTATTACAATAGTATATCTCTTACACCTTCAATTGGTTCTGAGAGATTATGAGCCGAAGCTCCAGGATTGGGATTATCAAAACTTTATAGTTATTCACTGCCCTGTATCCGCTCATCACCAAACATAGCTTTACAACAACTGCACATCACAATAAAACTGAGTGTCGGGGTACCCTGGTACATTCTACTTCGTCAAGTACACAATTTCACAGGACTGTGAGTGTAAAGATCGTCAAGACATCATGGGAGTACGTATAACGACCACTCTCTCATCACCACCGCATGTCAACATAAATAGACGGTATAGTCCACGGAACAAGTCTAAAACGAGTATTACACTATCACGTGTTCTTGTTCACACTCTTTCAATCACTCTCATGTGACAATCACTGTATCTCCCGCCTAAAACGCACTACCACCAAACTCTCACCTACCATGGGAACTATCTATGGTCTGCCTAGCACGACACCTATTTTAGACCGGGTTGTTGCACGGAACGATCAGGTGACGATAGGATGGGGAATGAAAGTGAAAGTCAATGTCGAGTGTGACAGAAGAATGGTTTCCGGATGCAGTTCATATCAACACAGAAGCCGAGACTCTATCTTTCTCAATTTTGTGCTTTGAAGAGATTGTTGATTTGTTCACTAATGAGTCAGTATTTTTAGGTCGTATGATACCATGATGGGAACAATATTGGATCTCCTAAGTATCGCAATAAAGGAACTGGGCTATGCTGGGCTATGGGCCGCTATGGGAACAGTTACGTTAGGATTTGGCCTTCTATTAACTAATATCAAGGAGAACATCCCACGTCGAGGAATCGCTGACAGATCATTCTCTCGAAATAAAGAGGGTGTTGATGTGTTTCGATTATATTTTTAGCAAAGATGTAAATTGGATATGATAATAATTGGTTGAGATTGAGATCATGGACAATATTTTGAAAACTAGAGAGTTTTCACCGAAACCTGAGTGTATTTTATTATGTTTAGATGAGTAGATGTTCATATGGAAAGTTGTCCTTCCTGTTGCAACTTTTAACACACATTATCAAACCAGCTGCATCAGCTTCAAATGGCGAAGTTTATTCATAAAACTGTGTGCTGCATTTAATTTTGTGAGACGTAGAGCCATGGTAATCACGTGAATAAGAGGGACTAACAACGGCAAAGTTTCATTGTTTGTAGAGTAACGACCAGGTGCCAGAATTCAAACCTCAGAGTTCCAAACATCTCCTTTCATGTAGCTGTATCGATAAAACGTAGCATTTACCGAGCTACCGTCGCCATATGGATCAACGTGAGGAAAAGGAAAGAAATCTCAATTTTACATCTGTGTTGCTTTACGTAAAATTTACAGTTTATATGAAAACTGGAAACTACCTTTCATAGAAAATGCACAGGGACGAAAATAATTGAAGCTACCTGATGATTTTTATTTCGAAAGCAACACCAATCATAACTCGACAAAGCTGAAATAAATAAACATTTGAATGTCGACAGTCGATCCTTTGAGTTGATTATCTCTTAGACTTAGCGATTCCCTTGACAGGTACCCATCACGAAATGCACATCATCAAATGAATATAATGACGATCCAAACTATGATGATATTATGTTGAATATTATAATCCACTGGATTACAAGTCTATGATTTGACATACTATTAATATTTCGTTATGGTATTCTCCCTATTTGCTCATCAAACTGACAGGAAAAAGAGCTGACATTTGCTAAAATAGCTCGTATAAATTGTTAACAGTCCACATTGTAAGCCTTTAGTCCCTGGCAGGAATGATTATTAACATCACCACACACTGGGTGTACTGGGGAGGAGGTGTGTACTGGGTCAGGGAGCTAGCCATTGGTCCTTTGGTCTGTCAGCGATCAAGTTACGAGTGTTCCCCCGATAGTTTCATTAGGTCATGTGGTGGGAGTCCTCTCAGGGAGCCTGCTCCAGGTGTCCCCTGCCCCCTGATACTACCTAGCAGTGCAACATGTTCCCGCCCCCTGACTCACTTCCACAGTCCATATCTTCAGTGCAACATGTCCTCATCCTCCTGTTATAGCAGGATTAGTCCGACTCATCTGATATCAACATAAAGCAAGTGGAGACAGCTGAAGTCGGGCTTAGGGTACAAACATATCCTCTTTTTCCCCTCCTCTGTTACTTCTGACAAATCATTTCTTTCCCATCCCCCTCCTTCTTTCATTTCTTGCCCTTTTCCACCTCTTCTCCTCGGCCTCTTCTCCTTGGACATTTGCACCAGGTGGTTCCCAGGTTTATATATTTCTAATAATGATTTATGTAGTAGTAGTAGAAGCAGGTGTTGGAACAGGACCTCCCACCACCAGTGCTAGCTATTAAAGCTAGGTCATGCCACAGACCAGATTACAAGTCTACAACTGCTGCAACCCCAGTCTCCATTACAATCTATAGAGTTGATAAAGGAGTAGCAGGTTATTAGGATCATCATGTGGGTAGCCAACATACCCACGTCCCACACACACTTACATGAAACCCAACAGGGACACGTTACAGCCAGTGTTGGTACTAAGACCTAGGTTGTATATGAGTCGTGTTATCTGCAGGGTTAGGCCGGGCTAGGGGCATCTTGGTGCTGAGACTATGGTGCCGGGAGCAACATTGCAGAAAGACTATCTTGGTAACACACCATCACCGGAGGACCAAGAGATGCTAGGTAGTAATGGTTCGAAACGGAGGTGTATTGAGCATTATTGGTCATTGGTTGGTTTTGGGATGGTAAGAACAGGATTGGAGATTACTTTATATCAGGAGACATCATGTACGGCTCGGGAGGTTATCAATCAATTCCAAAGACCAAATTTGCTACATTTTCACGGAGCCTGCTATACCCTCTTTCATTTATCCAAAGACTGAGCCGTCAGCAGTCCAGCGCTTGTACCTAGGGTTGTCAACTGCCTTTGATTTAAAGCGACTAGAAGACTCTTGACTTGATACACCAGGTTACTGATTTGCTGGAAATCGTTCAGATTTCAAGTCGAAAGTATTGTTCAATTTCTACTCATTTCCTTTACATTTAAGCATTTAGAATTTGACTATTGATTGACTTGAATATGAATTATACCCATGTAAAATCCATGATTTGGTTCCAAAAAGCCGGTCTAGAGAATATCCTTGGTGCTCTAATCAAGATACATTATCTAAACACGGAACCTGTGGAACCATACTCACGATTACGTAAACAGTGGTATCTGGTGTCACGGTGTTTATTATTCGTAACAGGGAATGTTTAATCGAATTGTAACGATTATTTGAGACCTGTCACCTATCATCTACCTTAACACGGGCATGTTGTCACTTGATGTCACTCCTAATACCGATACCATCGACTTTACAGAATACAGCGGTATGCAGTACGTCAGGCAACCAAGCAAACATAGGAATTGGAATGCGCTAATTATTCGGTTATAATTCACCATTTACGGCAGCTAACGTAGGTTTATTTTTAGGTACCGTGTCAATCACAGTAAAAATATTTTTCCTGGCTTAGAGGGTAGATCTGTCCAGAAATAATTAGAGAATGCAGAATCATGGCAACGCTAAATTTGTGATGTAGCGCTATAAAATTTTCTAAGAAAAAAAAGGCAGCACACTTTTGGCTTTTAGTTTTTTCGGTTTTTTAATGTATCATGTATTTTTTTCATTTTTTTTGTTTTTTCTTGAATTTTTTTTCAAATTAAAAACCCAACACAATTATTTAATGGGGGGTTTTTAAAAAGTTTGAGAACGGTTCCCCCAAAGGGTAGGGCCCTTTTTTAGGTTTGGGAAACCAGAAAAAGGGGCCCTGGGGCTTTTTTTTTCAGAACCGGGGGACCTGAGGTGCAGAAAAAATGGTCCCCTGATTCCCATAAAAGTCCCAAATTTTTAAAAAATTTGGGTTTTGGGCCAAAATTTTTGAGGCCAAAAAAAACGGCTCTTTTTTTTTTTGAGAATTTTAGTCAGTTTCATAAAAAGAATTATGCAAAATATCAATCGTAGGACGTTAAAAGGGTTTTGGGAAAAAGGGACTTTGGAAAAACGCAAATCAGAGAATGGCGTTTTTGGGGTTTTTAGGGGTTTTTTGACCTCAAGCCATTTTTGCAAATCAAGCCCCAAAATTAAAAATAATAAAACGTTTTTAAAAAGGGGGTTTTTTTAAAAAAATTGGCCTTATCCCCCAAATTTTAGAATTTTTTCCCAATTTAGGGAAATTTTTTGGCCATAAAAAAATTTTTGAACCCAAATTTTTTTTTTTAACCCTTATTTCATACACCTTTTTTCGCCCCAATTTTTTTTTAAAAAATTTCCCCCCCCTTTTTTTTAAAAGCGGGGGCCCCGGGGGGGGTTTTGAAAATACCAAACCCCCAAAAACCCAGGGGGCTTTTCCAAAATTAAGGGGTTTTCCAAAAAAGCCCCCCCAAAAAAATTTTGTTTAAATTTTTTAATTTTTTAAAAGATTTCCCCGGTTTTAAAATGGGCAAGGTAGAATTAAATTGGGTTTTCCAAATTTTTTTTAAATATTAGGGCCCTTTTAAAACCAAGAAGGAAAAAAGTTTCCAAAAAACATTAGGTCCTAATTTTCGTTTCATTTTAAACCCCAAATATTCAAGGGTTTCTATAACATGTCTTCCAACGGTGGGAGGTGGAAGGGGGTTGCAGGATGATCAGGAGACCTTGCCAGATTTCGAAATCGAGGCCCCCCTTGGGGAACTAATACACGGATGGGAAAAGGAAAGGGAAATATAGTAATAAACCGGGGTTCCTCCCAATTTTTTTTTTTTTTTTATTTGTACTGTCTTTCAAAAAAGGGTTTTTAAAGAAGAAAAAGGGAACATATCTGTATGAACAGGGGGTCCCCGAGAGGGTCGGGGACTGCTATTTAAAATGTGCCATATAGTTGGTTACTCGAATTAGTACCGAACGTTATTGAACTGGAGACAGCATCATTTTTTACTGAACTTCGACCTTTCAATGTAACAAAACTAGGCTAAATATTAGAGATATTGTGAGCAAAAACCTTTCTTATATACACACAGGAAGGTTAACCGAACTGCGTGGGTAAGCACAATGTACGACTTGAGGAACAGGGATGTAACTTCTCAGCAAGCTTTCTGGAGTCTCTTCATGTACATATCAGGGTACAATGACAAGTACATCCAAATACCAATGACCGCACCAGTCCTATCTTCAGTGAGTAATTTTCATACATTGAAATTTTTCTGAAATCTTAACAGAAATCTTAACTGAAATCCTAACAGCAGAGACGTTCTATGCGTATTCTGTGGTCACTTTTCATTGCACGGTTTTTTCATCATATGAAGGTTTTTCAATTTATTCCAATAAACCTACAGTGGGGTATCACGAAGGGCTTCGAAACAAATGTATAATAATCACATTGCGTCTGTTATGATTTTTCAAGATTTAATCTCCAAATCTTTCTTGACTTCTTATTTCATTTTCAGGGAAGTCTGAGATTACATTATGTAATTTGATGTAATTTCTATTTCTATTTCTGTCTATCCAGGTCTTCCTGGACCCTACCACCATGAAGCCTGAAAACTCAGCCTGCATGAGTTTCTACCTGGGAGCTGACTACCAGACCTCCCCTCCCTCCCCTCTCAACCCGGAAGTAGATACTGACAAGTGGGAAGAGGTGGTGGTGTACTACAGGGCTATTGGAGGATCCGGTGTTCCGTCCGACGAGAAATGGGTGAGTGATTCCCATCCACAGTCCTCCAGCCTCCAGGTTTCATGGGGGCGTCTTCTCTTGGGGAGGCGCCTCCTACTTGCGGGTTTATAGTAG
The DNA here is from genome assembly GCA_011033025.1 of Beroe forskalii. NCBI lineage: Eukaryota > Metazoa > Ctenophora > Nuda > Beroida > Beroidae > Beroe > Beroe forskalii. The sequence continues at coordinate 141,044 of WFMF01000421.1, forward strand.
TAGAATGACTCATGAAAATTCAAGTTTTTGATGCAAATTCCAACTGGCTACCTCTCCACTGACACGCCCCACCCATGGGAGGGTGTTGCACGGTCCTTACTATTCTCTATTCCAACTCCAGTTTCTCCCAGGCAGATGAGTTTGATAAGCTTTACACAGCGGTTACTGCAGCTGGACTGAGTGTTGATCCTGAACGGATAATGACGGCTGGTTACACTCGGCCAGGGTACGGACAACAAAGATGGGAAGCGTTGCTTCTGGCGTCGAGAGAGTGAGGATGAGGGTTGGAAAAGGTGGGCTGCAGGAGAAGGGTGGGATAGGAGAGAAGGTGAGAAAGGACGGGGGGTTGGAGAGAACCGAGAAGGATGTTTTTTATATGAAAGGTGTTGAACAATAGACTTATAGAGACACGAGCGGGAGGGAAAGTTTTAGGCAGAAGGATCCTGCATGATCGCGGTTTGAAGTATGGTTTTGAATTCTGAAATTAAAATTTAATTTCAGAATTCAAAATCATATTTCGGATTGCGATTCTGCAGGATCATTTTGCCTAAAACTTTCCATCCTTTAATGATTTTCAACTTGGATATCAGATGTTATAGCATTGAAACCACGAACTGTTCGTTTGATTTTGAATTTTCATACAAATATCAGATTTTTATCGAGATATGATTGACTTTAATCTCTGATGACAGAACTTTCGCGAACGTTTTAGAGTCCAATCACATACAAAAGGGGATAAATTTGCCTTTCCAACAAGATTAAATGACTGATTAAATACAGTTTCGAATGAATTCCATGCAAGGGAAATCAAGTGATTAAATTGACCATTAAGATTTGCCCTGTTCAATGAAATGTCGTCATTACTGCTGGATCACATTGAGAGTACTAAAGGACTACTATCGGGCACCAATCAAATTGATGAGTTTGTGACCTTGTTTTACTTGTGCGTGTTAGATATTTTAATGTTGTTAGAGAGATATAAATGTAAGGACAGTGGTTGTCCGAAGTAAACGTTTTGTTATATTAATGGTATTAGACAAGTTTTGTCGTACTCATAAAGACAAGTCTCGTACTGGGTCTAAGTGACGACCGGAAATTTCACTTTCATTGAAAATTTTGCTTTTCTTGAAAACTTAACTTTTCTAACATAAGCGTTTCGTCTAAGAAGGTTCAATTTTGGATTGATTTTATTGTAAAAAGCATGAATTAGATTTAACAGCAATCCGTCCTTTGAATTTTATGAGTTGGAAACAAGCATCTGTGTACAACTGTACAAATTCATTGCCATGGAAACCAGATATTAATTATGAACGGTTATGATGAATAGTGCCTAATTTGATTCAAAAAGCACAGATTATAGTAGATTCATGCTTTTTCTATAATATCATAGAAGGATATTTATATTTCTTTGAATATGTAATACGAACATTATGTGTACTATCGTTATACTGTAATAAAATTCTGTAGCGCCGACTGTATGTGCTTCTAAAGTTCTAAGCTGCTATACAGTTTGCATCAGCAGGCAATATATAGTTATTCAACCGCTGAACAAAGAAAATCTCTGGGTACCGGAGATCAACGACCACAGATTGCTTATAATCTTATAGTTACGCAGGTGTCGTGAGTTTGATAGAAATGAGAATCATTCTGAAATTCCTGAGCCGCGCCATATTGCGAACGTTGATATACTGTCATATGAATGTGTGGAAATGGCAGTTGTGTGGAAATTTTTCAGAAGGATATTTCTCAAAACTCGCAACATCTGCGTAATATCATTCTTGAGAACGTAATCATGCTTCAGAAAGTATGCTCTTGAACAGAATTTGACCGGGTTTTCTCATTTTCCTGAAATTGCAAAACCTCTCGAAATTATTACTTTATTATATGAGATACTTAACTCCATCTAACGGCTTTCATACAAAAGTTTTAATGACATGACGCGAACCAAGAATCTTTGCAGCTTTCAGATACTACGATCACACCATGTGACTTTTATCACCGATATAATCACATGACTTTTGAAAGCTTTTGAAGCAAATACATTTCTCGAATCCATTATCCATTAACGTTAAAACTTTTAAATTTGTACCCTTTGAGATATGATCTAGTAAGTTTCATCGAATCCTCTGGAGTGGAGAGACTCTTCATGTAACCACTTCACCCCTATCTGCCCGTAGTATGTCTTATTAAGGCAGACACTTTGATCACGATTACGGCCCTTGCTCTCAAGATTTAGGCAGATCAGTGTCATCAACTGACCATTTTAAGGCATGATAATGACGTCACTCCGAATGATAATTATTCCTGGCCGGTGATATATGTTTAACACCGGTTTAACAGGGTGTATACCGTATTATAGGCAGAGTATGGCAGCCTCTTCCGTAGCAATCTGTTTGGCAGGTCCGTTTCCTAATGCCTTCTAGTAAATTTCACGGCATTCCTTAGACGATCAACTTTACAACACTACTTTATACAATCAAATTTGAGATTATGACAAGTGCTGATGATTAATTCGGTAATTCACTATTTTGTTATGAAAGCTTTGCTTCTCACAGTCCAAGAGCTGCGTGTTATTAGTTGGAACACCAAGTAGCCCTACCACTAGTATAAATGGATTGGTTCGTGCTTTGTTATAACACATTATAATGGACTTTGCAGACCAGTCTCGAGTCAGGGTCAGGGGGACACCGCCCTGTCTAAGTCTGTACTCTGTGACATAAAATCGCCCTGTTTGTGACATAAAATAACAAAAAGAGGGGCAGACTGCCGCTATTGTATAATTTACGGCTTCCGTATTGTGGTGTATTTGATTTTAGAGTTACCGACTGCAGTGATCAACGTATTTTTAACCGTAGTTCAGATTTACACTTTTCCGACTAAAATTAAACTACCGTCAACGCAAGCTGTTTAAATTCCAGGATAATGGTATCACTCCCCAAGCCCTTTTGCAATCATTCTTGTAAAAGTCAACCTTAGTAGTTAGTTGATTTACACATCATAAGTGTTTACATGGACTGATAGAATGAATGATCGATAAAGGCATGCAACAGTAAATTGTGTCTTTATCGATCCCTGATTCCTGGAGCACGCATATAATGCATTGATTTCATCGACAGAGACGATGAAGAAATTATTTAGCAGTAGCTAGAATTGGTTTTCATTTAATCATTAATATAATCGAGAGGTAGTTATAAGTAGGAGCCTCCGCTCTCCCAGAAAATCTGACACACTAGCAGTTGAAAACCCGCGATTTTATTGCAGGGTGGTTGAAAAAAGGTGTCTTCGTATTGCTACATTCTTCTTTTTTTTGCGTTAAGGCTTTAGATTTTCCGTAATTAATGCTCAAAGTTGGAAAAAGGGTCGCGAAAAACAAGATTATAGGTTTGAGCTCAGATTAAAATTTCTTGGCTTCTTGCCCATCTATTCTCCGAATCTGAACTTTTGATTGGAACACCACTGTTCTTGAGTTCTTCGTAATTACCAACGAGGTGAATATGCAATCGTAAAATATTTTCATCAATTTTCAAAGCCTACGTGAATATTTCGCAATTTCGTTACGTTGCACCCCCACGGCGCCCACCCCCAGTAACGAAAATTGCATCAATGACTTACTTAGTGTTAGATATCACATTTGAAACTTCCAAACTTTAAAACGCAATTGATCATGTTTCGATTTCAGACGTTTTACAAACATATTTGTTTTTGTCATTAATTTCTATAATTCAATACGGGTGGGCGACATCTGATCTCACGACATTTCATCTCAGGACACTTCATCTCCCTGTCCTGACCTTAACCATAACCCTTACCCAAACCCTAACCCTGACCCTAACCCAAACCCAAACCCTAACCCTAACTCAGACCCTTACCTTTGCGTAGAGCTGACATATTTCGAGATAAATTATCCTGAGATGAAGTGCCCTGAGATGAAATGTCGTTCCTCTTCAATACTTATGAAATCTACGTTGTGATCCATGAATTGTGAAAATACGGGTTTAAGAAACCAGGGTCTTGGTTAGGGCAATAAGACAATTATATGTTAGCATTGTATGGGTCTGGTGCCCTGTAACCTAAAGTCCTAAAAACCCAACGGGACTTCTAGTTCCTTTATAATCGCAGCCATAGTTATTATATTGGACCATATTTTCATCTATCTAAACCTTTTCTTCTTCTGAACTGCTATTCACGATGGTACGCCGTCATCAAGACGAATTAAAAGTGGGCAGTTGATTGGAAAAGGAGCTCGATAAAGACGCGCAAATTTAATGTTAGTGCGTCAACTTTCGATTTAAATTCCATCGAAAGTACATCAAAATTGTGAGTCTTTATCGGGCTCTCTGTCAATCGAGCGATCCGCAGACACATATACCTTAGGAGGTGTATTTATTTGGGATAAAATTTCGGTGCTTCAAATTTTGGTAGGTTGAAAACATATGAGACGTCATTTCGAAATTTCATGGTGGGTGAATAAATGGGGATTTTTCTGAAAAATCCCCAAATTACAACCTCTATAAATAAACCTCCTAAGGTAAGTTACGCTAACAAAACTGGTAGCTTTAGCCCGGACACCGCTAGCGTTTATCACAATCCCGGGAACTTTCACTAGTCGTGACATGTGATCCGACTTGAGGTCTCTGATGCTGACATTGGTCATGTGACTCCGTAGCAACACGTGAATATCTTGCACCTGGAAAAATAATTGCGTAATGTCATGGTAACGCATGATGGGATGGTAATGCGTGATTTCTTAGTAACGCGCGTGATGTCATGGCAACGCGTGATGTCATGGTAACGCGTTGCCAAAGTAACAAATAGGCCAAAATGCGTTGCTGTTATAAACCTAGTAAGTGAATCGTTCTACGATGCCATCTAATCATTCTAAATATGTTTCATTTCAATCAGTAACTCAGTACCGATATAAAGTATTGCTGTAAAGTTTTACTATCAGTAAATCATATTGCAATACATCACAATCAAATTGACACTGATAGAGGTACAAGTTACTTAACGGTGAATTGTCAAAGTTTAATCAATTTAACATGTTCACATCATATGCAGAATATATGATATCGAGATCATGCAATAACTTTTTCTATGGAACTTGTAGGTGTTAATAGCATATCAATACAGATTGTAAATACTGTCAAATGTGACGTCATTGTCATGGTTTAGAACGGTGAATTTCTGACGGTGAATCGCCCGATATATTAATATTCGCAAAATACGACAGAATGAATACCAGATACCAGATTATGCCGTGAAAACAGGGCGCATACTAGATTTTGCCATAATCAAAATTTTATGTCTGTGTTTCCCTTAACCATGTATAAAGCAATTGGATTACGCGTGATGCAAAGCCCTTATGCCTATGGCTAAGGCATTGCCTTATACTTACACATACGATCTTTCCATACATACGAGCTTTGCCTTGTGGTTTTCTCATTAGTGTTTATCTTAAGACCATTGGAATATATCTACAATAGGATCCCAGCACAGTCCGATGTATCACTAATCGCATCGTTTCATATCATGGGCTGATATTTATCAAAATATATATAAACCGTTTGATATCGTCATCAATACACCACTATAAACCTTGATAATGACGTCACAACGGAAAGCCAATATATGTACCTGGTGCTCACCCTGAAAGTGTGGCGGAACTCATTCTCATTACAACATCTTACAATTTCATTACTGTCAGGCAGGAGCAATATATATATATATGAAGCGTTACATTATAATAGGACGCATGAAGCTAACCCGGCGAACAGGAATGACGTCATCGTTATGGTTTGAAATGGTGAATTAGTTACGTCAAGTGGCTGGGTTATAAATGTCGGGGGAGCTGTACCAAGCTTTTGGCGACAATTTCTTTAATAAGGAACGTTACATTTCAAAAGGATCATTCATACCTTCGAAATTTTGTGATAGAAGTTGGACATATATTTTGTAGTGTCCCATACATATTTGAATTTCGAATGTCCTATATTTTATTGGAATAGGCATGCCGTCAATTGAATCTTAATTCACAGATTTTTCACAAAATTTTATTTCAACAATATGGCAGGATTTTGATATCCATCCATTCATTGCCTACTAACTTTGAAGAAATGGACTGATCAGGGTACAGCAATTCTGTACTGTGGTTAGTAGATAAAAATACATGATATCCGGTAGATATTTTCATTTCATTAGATAATGTCACATTCGTGTTATACTGAACGTCACCACTGAAATGGGTATCAAATCATCGCAAGTCGTGAAATTCACATGTAACTCACCTCTGCCTAAAATCCTTTACAAAATTTTCAAAAATGCTTCTATGACACCAAAATTTTCGTAATAAACTGAAAATATCTTCATTCGCGTACCTTTACTTTGCTATGGGCGATGATTATTTTTAAGGCTTTGAGATTATAATATATGTCTCAGTAAAACAGCGTGCAGATTGGTCGATCTGCACTGATTAATATTCAATATTCATTGAATACTGTCGATAAGCATAATTCATTCATGAGCAAAACCTTTATCAAAGCGGCGAAATCCACGCAATTTCCTGCGATTCTACTAATGAATTATGAACGACATAGTCAATTTCACAGATTTTACGAGATTAATGAATAAGGGAGTCCACAGAACAGTGGACAATAATAACATTAATATTTCCACAGAAATAAGCACTCGCAATCAACCAATCAGGGATGCCATCCCACTTTGTCTCGTTGTAACCTCTGCAATGCGTCACAGACACTTGCCTAATCGGGCTCGTATTAGTTTACACCCTCGCCCTACGGGCTGCAGGTATAAACCGGATACATCCCTCAGGCTGTGTCCTGGGAAAGCACACCGAAATGGGCTAAACACTTCAAATTTTTAATGCAGAAATTCATGACTCATCCCTATGACATCCCAAACACAGCAGAAGTGATTGAGCTTTACTTTCGTTGGGCATATTTTTACAAAGTGTTACGAGTCTCGTGTCTAAAATGTAAATCTTTATTGCTGAGTGAGAACTATATAAATTTGATGAAATTTAAACAATGTGTTTTTGGATCTTACCTCTTCCTCTTCCTCCGGCCTCGGCCGTGTCAGTTCGTCAGCCACCTCCTTAGCCGCTGTCTCGAACTGAAACAGTGAAATTTTGTAATGTCTGAAAGATGGAGCCTGGGGGACAGTAGGGTGCCGGCTCGACAGGAAATATTCCTGTTTCCAGGTCCATAATGCTCGAAAATTACGAAATTGAGGCTCCAAATAATGTTCCGAAATTGGAGCTCTTACTTCCTCAAAAACATGTTCCAATCATCTTCATTCCTTCAGTTCTCCATGCTCATATTTAGATGCACTCACACCACGGAAAAATGTCAGGTTGCGGCTGCCTTACGAGAGTTAAATGGCAGTCTGTACCGTTTCCAATATTATGTTTCCTTTCGGTAAATTACAATGAAATTTCCTCTTACAGTTATGAAATGAATTCCGAATCCTCCCATAGAGGCCATTTAAATAGTTGAATTTTCCGTGCTGTATTGCATCGAGAACCGGAATTATATTAGGTTTTCAGCTCGAAAAACCTAAATTGTTTTGCAGCGAAGATTTTGACATTTTACCTCACACAGCTGTATTTCATTTGAACGGAATATTTGCATTTCGATGAGCATGCTTTATTAAGGTCCGCAGTGCTTTGAATACTACATAATATGATTGATTCCTGTATAGATTCTTTATATGTCCTATTCAGAAAATTTGATACGAAACTGCAGTTTGAACTTTGAACTGGCACTGTTGCTTTCTTGTTCACCCACTATCCCGATTACGAGCGAATATATAAAGAATTTCTGTCCCGTCCGGTCACGTCTTACCGTGGTTAAGATATATTAAACAACGAGGCGTATTTTGACATGAGTCTAGGTTGCCCGTCTGCTACAGACCAAGGTGTCTGGATCCTTGACGCAGGTTTCAGGACGGTTTTTGGCGAGCACACGCACAATATCATGCTCCAGGGTAGCGATTTTGTTCAGCATTCATAAAACTCGAGCATTTTGTGATAGTTTGGCATATAAACACCACGCAGTGTGAAAAATATACGGTTCAACTTCTTCAACTTAACGCATTGCGCTATGATAATGACGTCACATGAACTGCCTATTTCTTTTAAATTTGAAAACTTCATACCAAATTACTGAACATGTGTGGGATTGGGCAGTTTAATAAAATACCGGTTAAATTGTTCACATCAACGTCAAAGACAAGCAACACTTTCTACAACATAATGATTATAAACCCCAAAACTGTATTATATTTTGCATGGACCCGGGTATTATTAAAATTTCACAACACCGAGACACCTCTAGAGTTGGAACACGTGAGAAATTGCTGGGACTATAACTACCGTGACGAATTGCTCGCTTACCCATAGACTTGAAGGTTTGACCAATCACATCACAGGATGAGGTGATTCTTCTCGCTGATTGGTGACTGAAAGCGTGACAATTTGTTGGTGAACGTTCATTTAATAAAATGGGGGAACGCGTTATAGTTCATTGAAGCCGTCAAAGCAACGCGTATTTAAGATGGAGCAGCAACATGAGTTTATTTGATTCGCCACCTTGGAGTCTAACATTTAGTGTGATAACAGTTTGTGTTCTTTTGAAGTTTTTAAAAGGATTAATTTTGACATTTAAGGCTCAATTATTTGACGATAGGTAATGATCAGTTTTCATGAGGAATTTTAGAAATATAGTTGAAGAAATAAACCCTGATCATTTCGAACCCTCACAACCCTCTCAACCCTGAAATCTAACTAACATCTCCCAGGTTCTAGGAGCATGGGTCAGTTGATGGAGTCCTCAGTAGACCCTGTGAAGTGGGTGTACGGCGTGACAGCAGTCCTTGTATTCGTCCTGGGCTCCATCTCTAACGGCGCTACTCTGGGTTACTTCCTCTCCAAGAAGGGTCACATCCCCAACATGCTGTACACCAGCATCACTGCTACTGATCTGCTGATCTGTCTGCTAATCCTCCCTGTGGGTCTCTCTCTGATGGGTACTTCAGCGGACTGGCTCGCTGCCAACATTACCTGCAACATCTGGGGCGTTATCTGGACCATCGCCTACCAAATGTCCATATTCCTGGTCCTGGTGTTCAGTGTCTGCCGAACCAAAGTCCTGCTCTTCCCCTTCTCCAGAACCTCTAAAGGCGTGGTAAAGACCATCATCGTCACCTACTTCCTCTTCATCACAGTGGAGTGTGGCGTGCTGCCCTACGCATTCGACTCCAAGTACAGCCTCCACTCTGACACCTTCATCTGCATATGGGACTTTGGGACAGTCTTCGCACGAGACTCCCGGCCTTACTTCTTCTTCTACGCCCTCTTCAACACCGTCCAAAGGTTCATCCCCTTCGTAGTGGCTATAGTCTGCTGTGGGCTCTCCTACCTCCTCCTGGTTGCCCGAAAGAAGATCCACGACATAAGCCTCTTCCCCTGCTTCAACTCCTGCCGGAAACGTTCCAGGGCGGATACTATAGAGTTTGAGCCGTATGACAAACACAAGACCTACGCCACAGTAACGATCTTGCTAGCCACAGTGACCTACAGCGTCCTCAACATTCCTAACATTCTCTACATGGTGCTGGTGACATCGGACTTCATCAGGGGAACAGAGGACAAGGAAATGCTAGGATTCGACGAGAAGAATTACTTCGTTATCTTCGCCATGGTGATGTGCATGGCACTCCACTCCATGGCTAATCCCATAGTCTGCTACCTCCGCATGCAATGTTTGAGGAATTACTGGAAAGTCCTGCTGTTGAAGTTGACAAAGGTGGTTCGAGCGGTCTGTGGGCGGGCGAGTGTTGTGGAGAAGTACGAGAGTGGGCGGAAGAGGCCGAGTGACGGAGTGGCTACGACGGATGTGGTCGTCCCTAACCCCTCTAGATGTGTGCCGACATCGGTCGGCTCGCTCTACCAACCTAATCAGATAGAGTCGTCGCTCTAGGAGTAGGGGTCGTACATGAAAATAGGCGGTTAAACGTTATCAATAGACACCGAGACTCTTGGATCTTGAGTAGTAAATAACGAGTGGTAAAAAGTGGTACCACTCGCGATCAGAGAGTCTAGATGTCAATTCACCATTCGAATCCATGATATTGAGGGAACTTCAACCGCCTGTGGTTTGTGTGCGACAAATGGTAAGTCTGAAAATCTAGGATGGAACGACTGCAACACACACGTCGTTTGAGATATGTGACCAAGAAAGAAAACTGGTAAGTCTGAAAAAAGGGGATGGAACGAGAACTGCAACAAATGGTAAGTCTGAAAATCTAGGATGGAACGACTGCAACATACACGTGAAAAGCACTTGAGATATGTGACGAAGTGGAAAGACAAATGGGGAAAAGGAGTGGAGGAACTTACGAGAACTTGTGTTAAAATGACCGAACACAGGTTCTTAGACTATCGCCGGACCCAATCTTCGATCGAACAGCTAAACTGATTTCAGGAGAGATGAAGATGGATATGGCATAGGAGATTACAAAATACAGAAATGCGAATCCGGCGACCCAGAGAACGGCAAAGAACTCAAATTTTGAAAGAATTGAATTTTCATTGAACTATGTTAAAAGGACTTCTTAATCGATCATCGACTTATTTCTTTATTTATTTGATAATTATGCGTAACACAATTGACCCAGGTAATTCCGCCTTTGACCCAAGTGACTACCCGTTACCTTCTATATTCGACCCAAGTGACAATTTAACTGACCCATCATCCACATTAATTGATTTTTTCAGGTTATTTATCGTGGAATTCATGATTATTTGTTCTAATTATTCAATCTATTTATTAATTCCTGGCCCATGAACCTTTTACAGTTTGTTATTAATGCTTATCATTACTCTTATCAAAGCTCCTGTCGAATCCATCACCTATTTCAAAAAAATCTGATGAAAGTTACTCACTGAGTCAAGCAAGTTTTGTAAATAAATAGGTTGTACTTAACGCAGATTGCTCGATTGATGGAGGTCTTGATAAAGATACAAAAATTTATTGTTCGCACGAAAGTGCAGCAAAATTGCGCGTCTTATCGAGCCCTCCATCGCTCGAGAGATCTGCAAACCGTCACTAAGAATTCATCACACTCACCAATGGCAGGAAGGTTGTGGGGGATTTGATGAGCTTATCCGCTAAGACTTCGTTGTAGCTCGACAGGTCAGACAGGGACACCGTGATGGAGTACTGACCCAGGATGTACTGCCGCTTCAACTCATCCCTGTGGGAAGCTATTGTTCCCAGGCCAATGGCATGGCAGGAATTTGATCACGTGGCTGCTTTCCGAGCTTACGATTGGTGGAAATTAATATCCAATGGATATCATTTGAATGGTCACATGACGCAGGAATGTTCATGAACATTTTAAAATTTGTTCCATGACATACACTTCATCACTTTGGAGTAAGTGACTGCGTTTACGAGCTTTCCATTGGTTTAAATTTTACTGACAGGTCCCACTTCTTGCGGAAGAAGTTTTGTTTGTAATTGGGGGAATAAAAGGGTATGTATGAGGTTATTCTCGCAACATTGGACATGGTATAATAGGAAATTGGGTGGTTAAGAAGTTAATTGAGTCAGACACTCAGACGTGTGATGGTTGAGAGGAAGTGGTTCGAAGAATCTCGTTGACCTGAAAGTTGACACACTGGGATTATAATAAGAGCTATTCACCGTAACCATTTGAACCTCAGAATTTCGAAGAATCTAAAATTCTAGGAAAAACTGCAATCATGTTATTTCATATCGAAGGGGGGGGGACAATAAACTCGATGTAATTTCTAACCATTCAAACTTTGGAATATATTGGAAAAATTGAAACATAAATTGGAACTCCACAGTCCCTTGAAAAGAAATTTGACCGATATATCGGACAGGACTTTCGCAACTCAAACAATTATCAAACTATCTGACATCTGCCCTGCAAAGTAAACGGTTATTAACTTCGTTGAACTGCCTGAAAATACCACTTAGATTGTTACCACAGAATTCCGCGGAAACTCAGAAAAACTAATAATACCACATATAATTATATTTATTATTTTCGAGGGGGGGGAGAGGTAGCTGTGTTCAAAACATGCAGCAGCATGGGCAAAATGCGGGGGGGGGGGGTTCAATCAATCAATCATGGGTATAATGTAAGACGTGTTCCAGAGATGTTTTCGGAAGCATTTCGTAGACACCAGTACCAAAACGCTTCCTGGTCATCTGGTGTTTGCTTATTTTCTCCTATAACGGAAGATATAATTGTTCACGTCGTGGAACTGCCTGAAGACGCCAGAGCTCCACCAAAGATAGGAAGAACTAATATTTCATTGTCATTCTATTCGAGGGGGGGGTGTTGGGAGTAGCTTGCGATTTCAAAGCAATTTCTCCAACTTATAGCTTCAAATATTGGAGGCAACTTCATCCCAATATCACCTTATAAATATAATAGAAGACATTTCCACCAATAATGGGGGTTGATTTCACCTATAATGGAAGATATTGTTGACATCGTGGAACTCCCTAATGAAATCCTTGAAGAGTTTCTGGATGTTGATCAAACTGTACTCCTCTTCTCCGTTAATGATGGGAGCCCCCAGAGAGTCACTGTAGTAAACCGGGGCTGCATCGAATCCTGTGGCGGCCATCGCTCAAGTGGGGAGATAATGTTAGGAATCCTGTAGCGGACATAGATTAAGTAGGAGGATGGAGTAATATAATATTGGGAAATCTGAGCTGTTCGGGGGAAACGTTAGGGAATAATGTTTGAGATTTGGGGATGCATGAGGGTGTTAGAGATATGATTGGGAATGTAGAAATTGCTTGGCGGCTGACTGTCAGAGTTTATTCAGAGGAAATTTCAAAAATTGTTTTCCTTTCTTTTAGGGGAAAGAGAAAACAACAAATTAACAAAGTATGTAAACAATAAATTGGAGTCCTTATTTTGAAATGAAAGGTTATTTGAAATTAGACTATCGTATCAATAAACAATTGAAACTGCTAAACGACAATCATCTCAAATCATGCATTCATGCGAAGGGGATTTTGAATTGACTTTAATTTAAGTTCTGTAAAGCTATTTGAATTTCCATAATCATCCAAAAGTCAAGTTAAGTAGTAGGGTAGGTATGAATTGATGAATTAACGTCAAAAAATTGAACGGCTAAATTTTATCATGCTAGGAATATGATGTTCTCCACAATTCCTCTCTGTCTTTATTCTAAAGCCTCAAATCAATTTAAAAAAATTGATGTTGATTTATTTAAAAAACATAAAGCGGGAAACTTATTTTCTCATGTGTCCACAGTTCGGTAATATAACAGATAAAAACACCAGTTATTTAAGCTCTTCCATATACACTTCATGAACATAAAAATCGTCCCATCCTTTTCACCAAATTTGGCACATAATCAAATTGTTCACATCCTGCAAGCACAGTTTCAGCTCTTTCTTTGTCTAGCTTTGAGCCTCTTCCCCGCTGCTTCTTCGCTGGACGTACTTCTCTTTTTCAGAGATATTTCGAAATCAGAATCGTCCGTTTGGACCACATTGGGCGTGTTTTCCTTGTCCTGTCTCTCCACTTCATCATCACTGATAATCTCACCCAAAAGGTTCCTCTTTGGCATGTTCAGCGAGATTTCTAACTCCGGGTCACATCCGTCTGGCCTATTCTTACACCTTTTCACGTTGCATTTGCAATTACCACCACACTTTTCATCCAACTTCATGCACCCACAAATCTTAGTGCCGCAGTTACCCTTGCAGCCGCACCCGTTCTTATCAATGCGAACGGTGCGCCGTTTCAAAGCTTTCTTGACACTAGCCGGAGTTTTGAGTCCAATGTTCGTCATTTCGCTGATCAAGGACTTGTTCTCATTGTACCACGAATCGTCGACATTGTCCTCACCGTCCGAATGGTCGCTGATGTCGCTCAGGGAGCTGAAACTTTCCTTCCGCATGAGGTCCCGTCGGAGTGCGTTGGCTGCCTTCACTGCCACCGGCTGATTCGTTCGCAGGGTTTTCAGTCTTTTGTTCTGAACTTCCAGCGTCCGGATTGTCATCTGAGAATGGGAAGATGTGAGAAAAATGATATTAATTTCACCAATAAGGGTGTTGGGAATAAAGTCAGACTGGAGGTTCGCCGACTTTTCTTAGAGGACCACTATAGAGGACCAGTAGAGGACCAATAGAGGACCAGTAGAGGACCACTATAGAGGACCACTAGAGGACCACTAGAGGACCAGTAGAGGACCACTGGAGGACACCAAATATAGCAAATATATTCACTGAAGGAGGTCTCCTTTAATTTAATCAAAAATAGGACGAGTAGAGTGGTTACGAATTTCCAAATTGAGTTAATGAATTGTTTGTCCTAAATTTGTCCAATTGGTCCTTTAGTGGTTCTCCAGTGGTCCTGTAGTGTCCTACTGGTCCTCTATAGTGGTCCTCTACTTTATAGTGGTCCTCCTTTAAGAAGTCGACGAACCTCCAGTCTGCCCAGAAACGTACGGCGCCGCGCCGAACGTCTAGAGTGTATGAAATGGCGGGAAAGTATTTATTTCGCGCGCAAGACGAAAAAACCAATCAGTGAAATGTTCTCGCGCGCTACGTAAAATGCCTCAAAATGAGCTGCATTGCCCGAATTGTCACAAATTTATGGCGCGCAAGATGCGCCATGAATTTCCCTGATAAAACCAACACACCTGGAATTCTTTTCTCAACTCGGTTTCCCTTTGTTCTGCTTCACGCTTTGCATCTTCATAGTTAAGCTCTATTGCCGCTATCTCTTCCTGTAATGAGTGGGATTAATGATCATGTATCGAGCTGCAAAAACTGGAGTACTTCAATCGTAACTTCTGTGCTCCTAGAAAAGAAATATAGGAATCTTGCTTAATTTCATTATTTTACCTGCATCTTCGTTTTCTCGCTGTCTCCCTCCTCCATTTCACGCCTCAGCGAGTTTTCCCTCAGGTGGTCCTCAACTGCAACCCCACACAGCCACTTCAGACCTAAGACATGCCCGCATTATAAAAAGACGTCATTATCATAGCGCAATGTAGTGATTTGATGACGTGAAACCGTCTATTTTTTCGCAAAAGGCGTTTAGTGCAAGCAGTAGTAAACAGGTAAAATATTTACAGTTAACCATTCTTGCTCATGATAATTAAGTCGGCTCCTATCTGAAACTTTTCTTCCCCGCAAAAGGCAAATCACGGCATTCTAACTGTATGATTATTAGCAATGATTCTTTGCTAATGTAAGTATCAGGTATTTCTGCCCACTTTCAAGGAAATCAATTA
This sequence comes from Beroe forskalii, assembly GCA_011033025.1. Classification (NCBI taxonomy): domain Eukaryota; kingdom Metazoa; phylum Ctenophora; class Nuda; order Beroida; family Beroidae; genus Beroe; species Beroe forskalii. Next base: position 156,378 of record WFMF01000421.1, read on the forward strand.
CCTGCTTTGCAGTCACTGACGTTGGTAAGTTGCTTGAAAACATCGGTTTTACCGCTACTCTGATCGTACTTCATAACTTCACTCTGTAGGTTAGAGATCTGCTGGGATTTGAACTTGATCTGCTTTTCCACATCGGCTATGTCCTCTGTCAGCCCATCTAGAAGATTACAGGGAATTAGGGATTGAGTGAAAGAAATTTCTCCTGTGAAATGCTGTATTTAACAGGAGAATTTAACCGGATTGATCCGTTGAATAACCGTTATAATACTAAATACCTGATTTCGGGAGCTTTTTGAGGGCCTGCAAGCTGTCATGGAGTTTCTTCCTTTGTTCGATGAACATCTCAATAGCTTCCCGGGCCATTTCCTTAGTTATTCTCATGTCAATGTGACCCTGAAATCAGAATTCACGGATTATGGTTCTAGTTGAACTTGGTAACAGGCAATCCATGCATCAGTTTAGAGTTTATCCAAACACCAGTTAACCCTGACACCACTTAAACTTGACACCAATTTCTCTTGACATCAGTTCACCTTGTCACTAACTTCACCTCTCACAGTTGACATCATTTCACATTTACACCAGTTTTGCCCTGTAAACAACAAACCTTGAGCAAACCCTTGACATCAAGAGACTTCCCAGGCCCAACACGCTTAGTCAGTGCTTTCTGTTGTTTCTCCATGGTTTCACGAAGTCTCTTGTTAACAGTCTGAGGATAAACCAGGATGAATGAATTGAATAATCGGATTATCAAAGAGCCGCATGTGTCCAATTTCCGACATTTCTAATTTCTATTTTTGGCTCGGTGAATGGAGATTGGAGGTTTCACATCATCAATTCTTGGCTGATTAAAAAAATGTAAATTAACGATGGAAAAACTGCCTGTTTTTCTAGCGGTGAGCAAACCTGAGCCTCTTCGTATCTACGCTTCATTACGTTAGCATTGCGTTGCTGGGCTGCAGCTTGTTTGTAGAGATCTGCGCGTTTCTTTTCCTCAAATCTAGAGAAATTCTAAATTTTTATCTCATTGTACACTTTACTCTTGACTAAGTTATCGGTATTATAAAATTATCAAAATCGTAAGTAAAATTTTTATAAGTTGTCGAGCCGTAAATCCCCATATCACAGTTTTTTCATAAATTAGTCACTCAGTGTAAACAGTAAGTTGTTACCGTTTTATCTGAACTATCTCCTTATTCTTTGCGTTCTTGAACTGCTGGAACTTCTTGTTTTCAGCTCTCATGTTTTTCAGAAGGTCGACACGAGCCTTTTTCATTGACTGAATTTCCTTTGTGAGTTTCAACAGTTCAGCGTCGTTACCTGAGAAAGCCAAGGCTATATAACAACTGAATTGTGAAGGAACACTGAACAGATGCAATAAGACCCCGCATAAACACGACAAATATAACTAGGTTGAAGTGGTGAATAAACGGCAGAAAACCATACTTTCGTGAATACTTATTAATATTAGTATTATTAGTCGTGTTATTAAAGCGAAAAAACGCGTTTATTTTCATGGGAACTCTTAAAATTTTTAGACCGAACCTTTCTTTATTTTGAGGAGCCTCTCGTTTTCTCTACACTTATTCTGGAGGTCTGAAATCTGATTTTGCAGCGCAGCCAAGTTCTCACTTTTCTGTTGGATCAGCTTCTTGTTGCCTGGCCCTGAGCGAGAGAGATAATAAACAAAATTTAAGTTGGAGAGGTAAAAATAGGGTTTTTTGGTTTTAAAAGGAAAACAAAGGAAAACTGGCGAATATCATTGGTTCAGTGGTTTCAGGCGCATAATTTATGACCAGATACACTTCTATTTGACCGCCCAAAAACTCGATTTTAACCCCCCATAACAGACAGAAAATGGCTGATTTCGGGATTCTGACGTATGGTATGTCTTTCTTAGGTCGTCCATGGATGGCGTGCAAATTTTCAGCTCAATCGGCCAAAGTTTTTCGATTTCAGATCTTGGGTGCCTCAGAAATGCAGACCAGCCTGATCACTGTTTTGAGAGGTAAAATAGGGTTTTTGGATTTACAGGAAAACAAAGGAAAACTGGCGAATATCATTGATTCAGTGGTTTCAGGCACATAATTTATGACCAGATACACTTCTATTTGACCACCATGAGACATCTACGCCCAATATAGCGAAAAAGGCAGTTTTTAAGCCGAAAAAAGGCAGTTTTCAAGCCGAAAAACGCGATTTCAACCCCCCATAACAGACAGAAAATGGCTGATTTCGGGATTCTGAAGTGTGGTATGTCTTTCTTAGGTCGTCCATGGATGGCGTGCAAATTTTCAGCTCAATCGGCCAAAGTTTCTCGATTTCGGATCTTGGGTGCCTCAGAAATGCAGACCAGCCTGGATCACTTGTTTGAGAGGTAAAATAGGGTTTTTTG
>WFMF01000422.1:0-158223 GCA_011033025.1 Beroe forskalii
ATAAAAAAAAACTTACCCCTTTTTTTTTTTAAAAAACTCAAAACCCAGGGGGGTTAAATTTGGAATGATGGGATATAAAATGAAAGTCGGCCTTTAAAAAGCCTTTTAAACCAACTTAACCCAAAATTTTTTCGCAATTTTCCACCTTCCTAATGGGAGTTTTCAACTTTTTTTTGGGTTTTTAATTTTCATTTCAAAATTTTTTATTCAATCTTTTCCCCTTTCCCCTAATAAAGTTTTGTTTTAACCCTTTAAATATGTTCAAAACTTTCCTTTTAATTGGACTTTTAAACTTTCCCCCCAAATTGGGTTTTTCAATCTTCCACCTTCCTAATGGTACTTCCCAATCTTTCCCCCTTTCCTAATGGGACGTTCTTAAATTTTTCCCCTTTCCCTAATGGGCATTCAATCCTCCCCTTCCTAAGGGGCCTTCAATCTTAACCTAGGGCGTTCTTCAATCTTTCCCCTTTCCTAAGGGGACGAAAACTTCACCTTCCTAATGGGAGCTTAACTTCCCTTCTAATGGGCATGTTCTTCCAATCTTTCACCTTCCTAATTGGTACGTTCTTCAATCTTTAACCTTCCTAATTGGTACGTTCTTCAATCTTCCACCTTCCTAATGGGTACGTTCTTCAATCTTTCACCTTCCTAATGGGTACGTTCTTCAATCTTTCACCTTCCTACTGGGTACGTTCTTCAATCTTTCACCTTCCTAATGGGTACGTTCTTCAATCTTTCACCTTCCTAATGGGTACGTTCTTCAATCTTTCACCTTCCTACTGGGTACGTTCTTCAATCTTTCACCTTCCTAGTTCCTAATGGGTACGTTATCTAATCTTTCGCCGCTCAATCAGTTCAACTCATGCTGTTTTCGGTTATCAATTCTTTGTACCTACAACACATAAAATACTGTGATTATTTTTACTGAAGAGCATTGAAAACTATCTTGAACTCTTTCTCAATTTAATTCATATATTGTCCATTCCCAGTCATATTCTAGCAGCACTCAGTACGATAAAGTTCATTGGATGGTTCAAGGGGATTAAAAGCAAGGACAGGAAACTGGTAAGATATTTCACAATTTAAATTGCTGTTTCTTTACCTCATTCGAAAACCTCATTTGTTAAGAAATATTTGATAAGGAACGGTTGTAGTGTTGTGGAATCTGATTACATTTCCTCCGCAGAACATCGAGATTTCCCAGAAGATATTCGCTCTATGCCGGATTTATCCGTCTCTTAACTCCCTCTGCTTGTCGGGAGTCGGCCCTCAAATCGGGTGAGTCTGAGTCAAACACTGCCTGGTTTACCAATCGCAGCAATATGTTGTTACCTCGACAATTCGTAACACTGCTATCTGCGGGTTTTACTAATGACAGGAATCGAAGGGTTCAAGTAAAATCAAGCCGGTGACGGTTAAGGAGGTGAAAGCCATATTTTATTCGCCCGAGACTGTAATATAGAGGTGACGGAACGTGCGTGATCACGGTGTATTATGCAGTATTCGTGGCGTTGCACGAGTCTGGAATTTCAGAATGATTCTCATTTCTCATGAAACCTATGTTTGTGTGAGGGTTTAGATCGGCTGACAGGGCAACCAGAGGAACTCTCCGCATTAGAGAGTTGCTAAGGGAATACCTTGTGTTTCAGGGAGCTCCTGGAAGTGTTTAACAATGCCGACCTGAAATTAACCTCCCTTGACATCTCCGAGAACAGCCTAGATGACAAGGACGCTGCGGTCATGTGCAATGGCATTTACAAACTAACGGGCCTGCAGAAGTTGTGTTTGGCCGGCAATAACTTCACCTCACGAGGTATGCTGCGCTGTTGTCCTTGAAACTTATTCAATCAGGTGTAAGTTCTTCAGAGCAAGCTTAGATTCGCTTGTGCCAAAGTACTAAATTTATCCTTCTTTTTTCAAAAATTTCGATAACCTTGAAAAGTAATTTTAGTTCATTTTAGGATTGCGATGTTTCCTGAATCCCTGGCCCATCCCCCACCTATTATTAGTAGTAGATGCCTCCTGAATCGGGATATGAACCGAAATTGAGGCATTCAAGGAATTTCAAGGAATTTTCAAATATAATTTATAACAAAGGCATTGTTATACAAAAATCACACACTGGCTCAGTATGTTAATGGGGATGAAGTGGTGATAATGATGAGCGTGTGATAAGATGATATATACAGGAGTGGGATGAAGCAAGTGACAGGACCAGTGTGATTTCCAACAGTACGGCCTCAAGGGGGAGCATTTGACTCGGGTATTATATTCCTTTGCGCGCGCTTTCTAAGCAGTGGGCGCGCGTTGCTTAACTTTCAAAAGTCGGTACTCCAGGTACTCGCGAGTACCGGGAATTGTTTTTGATCAACCGAGAAATTTTCTGAAAATCTGAAATTTTTGGAATTTTTGATCAGACACTGAGCAAAGTACAAAATCCTAGTGGAAAGGAATCTTCCCACCTCTCAGTGATTCCAGGGTTGTAGATAATATGTATATGTATCACTCCAATTTCAGGGTTGAAGATGATAGTTGACTCACTGAAGCAGGTGTCGTGTCCCTCCCTAGTGTCATTGTCTCTAGATAGGTGCACCAACATCCGACCTGACGGGTGGGCCTGTTTTCTCGACCTCCTCTGTCATTGTGTCTCCCTGCAGACGCTATCCCTAGCTGACACTTCTATACCTTTAGAGTCGGTTAGTGCACCCCCCACTTCTCCTCAGGTCTGGACGCCCCTCCTCTCCCCCCCCCCAGTTCACAGCCCCACTTCTCCTCAGATCTGGACGCCCCTCCTGCACCCCCCCCCCCGTTCACAGCCCCACTTCTCCTCAGATCTGGACGCCCCTCCTGCACCCCCCCGTTCACAGCCCCACTTCTCCTCAGATCTGGACGCCTCCCACCCCCCCCCCCCCCCCGTTCTGGCCCACTTCTCCTCAGATCTGGACGCCCCTCCTGCACGGGTGCTCCTCCCAGCTCCGGGAGCTCCGAATCTCGGGGACCAGGTTCACAGCTGGCAAGGCATCCGTCTCCCCGTGCTACAAGAAAGTAAATAGGTCTGCAGTTTAGTTTTAATTATTTTAGATAATAGTCGCGTGTACTTTTTGGAGTCTGTACAGCAGCTAGATCATTTTCACCTAGATCTTTGATATGGACAGAAACTAACAAACCAGATTTTGTGGCCTGATGAGAGGTGCTTTGATTTGAAAGTCCAGAGAGATGGAGCAATTTAAAATCAATATTTTGCTTACTACGCTTTTTGGCAAACTGTAGGTTCGCCGACTCACCCTGGATGACCACTATAGAGGCCACTAGAGGGGGCAACTGGAGGGTGCCACTAGAGGACACTAGGGGCCACTAGAGGGGGTCACTAGAGGACACCAGGGGGCCACTAGAGGGGCCACCAGAGGACACCAGGGGGCCACTAGAGGGGCCACTAGAAGACACCAGGGGCCACTAGAGGGGCCACCAGAGGACACCAGGGGGCCACTAGAGGGTGCCACTAGAGGACACCAGGGGGCCACTAGAGGGGCCACCAGAGGACACCAGGGGCCACTAGAGGGGGTCACTAGAGGACACCAGGGGCCACTAGAGGGGCCACCAGAGGACACCAGGGGGCCACTAGAGGGGCCACTAGAGGGGCCACCAGAGGACACCAGGGGGCCACTAGAGGGGCCACCAGAGGACACCAGGGGGCCACTAGAGGGGCCACTAGAAGACACCAGAGGGCCACTAGAGGGGCCACTAGGACACCAGAGGGCCACTAGAGGCCACTAGAGGACACCAGAGGGCCACTAGAGGGGTGCCACCAGAGGACACCAGGGGCCACTAGGGTGCCACAGAGGACACCAGGGGCCACTAGAGGGCCACAGAGGACACTGCAGGGGCCACTAGAGGCCACCAGAGGACACCAGGGGCCACTAGAGGGGCCACTAGCGGGGACCAGGGGGCCACTAGAGGGGACCAGGGGGCCACTAGAGGGGCCACCAGAGGACACCAGGGGGCCACTAGAGGGGCCACCAGAGGACACCAGGGGGCCACTAGAGGGGCCACCAGAGGACACCAGGGGGCCACTAGAGGGGGCCACTAGAGGACACCAGGGGGCCACTAGAGGGGCCACCAGAGGACACCAGGGGCCACTAGAGGGGCCACCAGAGGACACCAGGGGCCACTAGAGGGGCCACCAGAAGACACCAGGGGGCCACTAGAGGGGCCACCAGAGGACACCAGGGGCCACTAGAGGGGCCACCAGAGGACACCAGGGGGCCACTAGAGGGGACCATTATAGGGGACCACTAAAGGACACTAGATAACCTCCCCTCATCAGGTTCGTTGTGACGTGTCAGGAGCTGAATTGCCTGGATTTATCCCGGTGCAAGCTGCCCTTGGAGATCCTGAAGCTTTTGCTGAAAGGGCTGTCAGACAACATCCTTCTCTCTGACGTCACGATAGACATCAGCTCGTGCGAGGTTAGAAACTTAGAAGTGCGGATCTGTTGGGGGTTTCCTTGTCTCTTCTGAATTTAGAGGAATATATCCTTCAAACATCTGATCTTAAAGTACATTTCTCAGTTGGTGTTGTCAGAATTTCTTTAGCATTTCCTTGTGTTTCATATAACGAAATAATATTGTCGGCTGTGGTTGAAATATTTGGAGTAGCCACTATAGACCTCATACACTCCGTTTAGCTAGGAGTGGCCGGTGTGCGGTTGCTGGGCAGCCTGGTGCCCTCTCTGAGCAGCATATCTACGCTGGTTGTCAGTAGCAACGAGGCAGAGGGGGAGTTGGTGGCGTTGCTAGCAGCGCTCCATGGCAACAAAGGGGTCAGACATCTCGACATCAGCAACAACATCAACAGACTGAGGTATTGAGCAAGTCCAGGAAATCTTTACTACTAGACTTTTGTAGCTAGGTTATGACTTCCGGGCTTACTTTTGTAGCCCTTTGAGGTGGCCTCTGGCGTTTTCAATCAATGATGGAGCCTTGCAGTGTCTGGGGCCATTCAGATCTTGAAACTGTTATGTCCGCAGATTTAGAAACGAAACACTTATTTTTTTCTCACTTGTTGCCACCATGCTTTTTCAACCGTAACAACAGAAGGTCTATTTTCTTGGCCGTAGAAAGCATCTAGGTACTTTTTGCGTTTTACAAACGACGTAAAAGCAACTAACGTGTTGCTCACGTCCCCCAGAGAAAAGGATGTGTTCGTGAAGTGTCTGGTGTCTCTCGTGGAGGATACTGAAAACGTTCTGCAAACTATCAACATCTCAAACATGCGGCTCAAGGCAGAGCTCGAACCCTTTCTTGGTACGCTGTCCAGTTTCATCGTCAATTTATCCAAACCATGACATTGTTTGTGTGTGTATCACAGTCATTCGCAAGAAATGACAGTCATTCGTAAGGAATCACAGTCATTCGCAAGGAATCACAGTCATTCACAAGGAATCGCAGTGCCTCGCAAGGAATCACAGTGCCTAGCAAGGGATCATAGTCATTCACAAGGGATCACAGTGCCTCACAAGGGATCACAGTGCCTCACAAGGGATCACAGTGCCTCGCAAGGGATCACAGTCATTCGCAAGGCATCACAGTGCCTAGCAAGGAATCACAGCGCCTCGCAAGGAATCACAGTCATTCGAAAGGAATCACAGTCATTTGCAAGGGATCCCAGTGCCTCGTTGCCTCGAAAGGGATCACAGTGCCTCGCAAGGAATCACAGTCCCTCGCAAGGAATCACAGTGCCTCGCAAGGGATCACAGTGCCTCGCAAGGAATCACAGTCCCTCGCAAGGAATCACAGTGCCTCGCAAGGGATCCTAGTGCCTCGCAAGGGATCACAGTGCCTAGCAAGGAATCACAGCGCCTCGCAAGGAATCACAGTGCCTCGCAAGGGATCACAGTGCCTAGCAAGGAATCACAAGGCCTCGCAAGGAATCACAGTCATTCGCAAGGAATCACAGTGCCTCGCAAGGGATCACAGTCATTCGCAAGGAATCACAGTGCTTCAAAAGGAATCATAGTGCTTCAAAAGGAATCACAGTACCTCACATGGAATCACAGTCATTCGCAAGGAATCACATTGCCTGCAAGGAGTCACAGCCACATATTTTTTTAAATTCCTTTACATGTTTCAATCTCCCTAACATGTTTCAATCCCCTTTACACATTTGAATCCCCCTAACGTTTTGCAGCGTGCTTGGCGTACAACAGGAAGGTGGTTGACCTAGACATCAGTGGTAACAACATCAGCAACACTGGAGCTCGTGTATTAGCCCAATCACTCTCAGTCAACAAAACTATCAGGTAATGAGTGTCCGATGAGATAAGATAATAGTTAAAACTTCCATCAACTTATGACGTTTAACCTTGATCGTCAGACCGTTATAATGTATACTTGTGACAGCTTTCAATAGCTGTTCAGTCAAAACATTACAGTTTTTGTGTCAAATTTTGGTTGATAAACTTTACAGACAGTGTTTCTCAACACAAACCCTGAGTTGCTTTATTCTTTTCTACATTCTTTATTACACTTCAAACGATGAAATGGGTTTCCTTAAAATTTGTTGATATTCTCAATAGATTTGAACCCCCGCTTTTTGTTACTCCGCACGCCCTGATGCCCTGTATCAAGTAGTGATCACCTGCACTGCATAGTCTCGTAATCAACTCCTTCAAGGTTAAATAGTTTAACTGTGTAACTCAATAATACCTTTTTTGTCAATGCTCGATCTTATCATTACCTAAAGGTACCTGCACCATTTAAATCGCCCCTTAGCCGTCACCACTTACGCAATTTGCACTTTTGACGCACTCAGTGATTTTACCCGAATAAGGCAGCATTGGGGCGGTTCTCTTGGCTATACAGGAATACCTGTCTCAATCATAGCGTTACCTGGCATCCACAGTGCCACGCCTTTCTGCCACAAGCTTCAGTTGCAGTGGTATCTTCGTCTGCCCTCTCTTGGTTTCTCAGTTCATTGAGAAGTACAGTTCCATAGCAATATTTACTTCTATTGTCCATTGTAAGCCTGTCTGCAATTTTTAATCAAGTGAGTGAATACATAGGTACGATACTTGCATAGTACTGCACTATGACTGTGTAGTGTTTGCCTGCTGTATAGTAGTGTACTGCGTACGATGTAATGTTTTAGGCAGGGTTGTTAAATACGTGCAAAAATCATGAAAAGTATTGGCTCCTGGTAATACAGTAGCCAGGTATGTTCGAGAATGCATTGCTGTGCTCTCGAAAACGCATACTAAACCCTACCGGGCTACTGGAGTATGGAAAAAAAACGTGCGTTTTGCTCAAAAGTACGGGACAAGAAATGGCAACACCCGTTCTGAATGGGTTTGTAAAATACGCTAAAAAGTACGCGCGCAGCACGTTACCGAATAAAATTTTGATTTTGCCAACATTTGGGGTGCGCACAAGGCAACTAATTATAATAGTTTGACTGATTATTGCACTCCTAAATGATGCGAAAATGACCAGAAAAAACGTATCGTTTTCTTTGCCGTACTCTTAAGAAATACGTTTTTATAAACCTTTAATGTCTCTATTTATTTTAATCTACATTACACAAATCATGGTACAGAAATGCTATGATTTGATCCGTTGATTTGATCCGTTGATATCTCTGCGTTATTGGTAAATGCACATGATTGAATCACGGGTATTTGATTAGTTTATCATTGTCAACAACGGAGCACCTCGCCTAAAGCAAGGATGTAGATTGTCGTCTTGTTTCTATAATTTCCTTATTGCTGTACGTAAGGGGGTGCACACACGTGGCTTACAAGCCATGGACTATAAGCCATGGCTTATAAGCTACGTGTGTGCTGTCGATAACTTACCCATGGACTATTATCCATACGTGTGTCTTGGGTGAAAGTATCGACTACACTCTACAAAAGTGTGGAGATTAGTCCATGAAAAAATAGCCGGTCTTAAATGTGGTATTACAATCCACATGGCTTGTAAGCCACGTGTGTCTTGTAGCTTATAGTCGACACTGTACATAATTCCGAGAAAAGCTGTATACATTAACGCTACCCAATCAGGGCGCTGTATCTCGCGTGTCATTGACCAATCAAAAGCAAGAAAAGCGATAGTAATGTTTCCGATATTTCCTGCGTTGTGTTACGATCAGAGCATCCGAGGGTATCAGGTCAAATTGCATCAATCAATTTCTATTCGGAGACTCAGAAGAAACTGCTTTCGAAGTTTTGTTACAATAACGTGTGTTGACAATAGTCTACAAGACACACGTAGGATTCGTGGCTTATACTCCACGTCGTGTGTCTTCACCCCAAAACTCGGCGTAGACTATAGTCGACATGGCTTATAATCCACGTGTGTGCAGCCCCTTAGACTTCTCTATAAAGATTTGGTGAACATACTTCAGCACTTCTGTACTGTAGTATATAGATAAAAATACAATTTACATTGTGTATTTTGACCTTCAAACATAACTCAACAGACCCAAGTCCCTAAAACTCTAAATTTTCTGCACTGCAATATCATCTTTTAAAATTCAAAAACATGTAAATTTTGACTTTTGCTTACGGTTTTGATGATTATTTGCTTATTTGGATACTAGCACAGCTGCAGTACGGTATTAGATTTTCCTTATATCTTTTCTGCCTTCTTCCTACCTTGTTCTGACTGTGCAGGACGTGTGTTTGAGTGGAGACCATCTCGCACGTGTGAGTATTCCCATGCCAACGCTTTCTGTCTGCGAAGCACTCTATCAGGCTATTCTTTCGACTACATGTTAGGTCCATTTTGGGATACTTCCCGAGGGTGCAACCCGAAGGATGTATCCGGTTTAGACCCGCAGCCCGAAGGGTGAAGGTTCAAACTTCAAAGCAATATGGGGCCCGATCAATGTATTTTGGACTCCAATGAAAACGTGAGAAGGTTCCATAAAAATAGGCAGTTGAGACATAATTACCAGCATTTAGCCAAGTAAACTGAAGACGTAAAACCCCCTATTCTTACGTGCTATTGTGAATGTCTTACACTTCCCGATACTCTGATGTAAATATGTCAGCTATGTGTAAACGATTTGCCTGAAAAACTTATCTTTTGTCATTATGTGGTGTAATGCTGTCCTGTTTGTATGTTATCGATCAAGAGTTTTCCTAGCTGAATGCTTTATTTTGCTTACAAGCAGACTTTAGTGTTCGTTCGGTGCTTTATCATGGAACGGGTGCTTTGCTGATTTGCCTCAATGAAAAGGCCGCGTGAAGAATTCATTTACCTGCTCTGCAGGGATCATCATTATTCTTATAATCAAAGCATTTGAAGAATAAAGCATTTGAAAAATAAGACATTGGAAAATAAAGCATTAAGGCAATGATGAAGCTTCTCCTAGGTTATTGGTAAAGCATATTGATATTTCGCTTCTATCTTAGGAAGTTAGCACTCGACAACAACCAGATATCTCTCCAAGGATTCAGAGACCTCCTTGCAGCCTTCACATTGTGAGTATGCTTCAGCAATCCACACTACCTGGCACGGCTCCTTATTTCACCCATCATGGCGTTCAGGGAGGGGGGTCGGGGAATGAATTTTATCACGGTTACAGCTAGAAAGATACCGATATCACACCAGAAATAGGGACAAAAAATTGACGTACCTATATTACATACTGCCGTGGTTTTCCGAACCTTTCTTATCATGCGACGTATTACGACAGGCGTTTTGCTTTTTCTGCTGCGCGCAAATGTGCTTTTATGCTTTTTGCATGGAAAGTACATTTGCGGACGGTTAGAGTAGTACCTATAAAATCAAGACAGCAAGAATTAATGAATTTGAGAAGTCATTGACACTGATATTTGACGTTGCAGGAATAACACCCTGCAGAGTTTGGTAGTTCCGCACCAAGACATCACCAACTCATCCCGATCTAATGAGATAGCTACCCTCGTTCACGAGGTAAGTTCATAATCACGTTTATTATCGAGTTTATTATCGAGTTTATAATTGCGTTCATTATCTCGTTTATTTTCGCGTTTATAATCGATTTTATTATCGCGTGTTTTAAAATATCTTAATGAAGATTTGATTATGGGCTGTGATTATTAGGTGCTTGTAATAGTTGTAGATAAATTGAAATTAGCTGATATTTTGTGTTTGCTGTTTTGAAGCAGAAGGATGGTTACACTGTATAACCTCTCGTACATTTATAAATGTACACCATATTGTATGTCCAATGTCGTACATTCTATTGTGCAGTCTACATTGTACATTCTATTGTACAGTGTCAATGTACATTCCATTATACAGTGTCAATGTATACACAGAAACCCCTGATTGGATTGTTGCCAAATCTCCTAAGAGTAAGATACCAGATCTTGTAATCTCACACTTCCCCCGCGTATCAAGTCCACAGTGTCTGCTTCCTTTGGAAGCGACCTTGCTATCATTTGTGTAGATTTGTTATCTGAAACCCGAACCCGCTCAATAATTTGGTTGCCATATACCTTACTACGCCTTTGCTGTGTCTTATAAATCATAACTTAACAACTTGCGTGGTATACTGTAATGAGTCGGGAGTCAAAGGATCCCTCCTCTCGGATGCTGCTAGAGAAAGTCAATGAGATTCACTCCATGGTTTCAGAGATACTTGCATTCCATAAGGGAGGACAGAGTCCTCTTCCTGAAGACATCCAGGTGCCTGCAGGTCGTCAGGGTTACGATGCAGGTTGCCATGGTTATTCAGGAGACATTCCTGGAAGTCAGGGATACGACACGGATACTCCTGAAACCCCCAATATCTTCACTCCTGACATCTTCACGCCAGGTATTATCACCCCTGCTGTTGACAGTGAGGCTGGTGATCCTATTGATGTGGTGCCACTTGCTAAGTCCATCAAGAACCTTCTACGAGACCTCGCCCCAACTCATGCTGACATCCTAGGCTTCGATGATAGAAGTGACGAAGACAGCTTTTCCGTGACAGGTCATGGCACTCCTCTGCCACAAGGAGCTACAAACGATGGCAGGGTCTCATCGAATGGAGTTAGTTCTGAAGATGAAGGAGAAATTGGTGGATCAGCTAAGGATCATCCAGGGACTCCCGCTGGAAATATTCCCACGTTTGTTATAGAAACGCTGTCCAGTGATGAGGACCCGCAGAGAGAGTCAGGTGAGGAACTGGATGTGATCCAAGTGGAGCAAGATGGATTACTCCCTCTCCTTATGGAGGAAGAAGAGGAGGAGGAGGAGGAGGATGGCTATGAGATAGAGACCACCGCAGCCTCATCTAACTTCCTGAACACTGCCCTGTGCAGAGAGGAGGTGTTCATATCTGCTCGGGCCTCCCTCTCCTCCTCCCTCTCCTCCCTAGTCGTGGAGTGTTCCTCACAGGACACCTTGTGGGGCGACACCTCACTCAGCAGTCAGCAGGAATCTCTCTACTCAGGGGAGTCCCTCAAGCGCTCTACTTCACAAGCATTCGACCTTAATCTGCTCGACCAGCGAGGTGGGCCATTAGAGATGGACAAGCCAGCAAGTACTACCGAAGAGTCTGAAGATGTGAATCCTACCCTCAACAAAAGGATGGACAGCAATGGAAGCTCCGATGAGCTGAAAGAAAAATATACTAAAAAGACGCTATCTCGGTCGTCATTCCAAAGATCCTCTTCCTGCTCGGAAGATTTGGATTCATCGTCTTCTGGAAGTGTTGAGGTTTTCACCGATTGTCAGAGCACTGATTCTCCAATGCGAGAGGTAGCTGAGAAAAGGACGCAAGAGTTGCAGTGGATGATTGGGAAGATAGAGACTCTGTTAAAGAGCGATTCCGTGATAAACACCAATGTGAAACACATTCGGGATGCCCTGGACCGAATCTCTGAAGATTCAGTAGGTCACATAATATGCAATTTAGTGTTTCAATTTTTGAAACTGGATGTATCAACGAATCAATAATTTGTGCATTTTAGTTGACAATGAGGGACGGTTATTGTGTCGCATCGTAAATTTAAATAAAATGACTGAATTATTAGGAAAGAATTCTACTTAAAACTGTTTCTTCAGCATTATTCATAGGTTAACTACCTGGTCTACTTTCAGATGTCAGATTACCTTACTTAGTCGTAATACCTTCAGATGTCAAGAATTGTGGAAAAGAACAACGCCCCAGAGTTGGAAGGGGATGATATACTCCTTCATCAACAACACTTTATTCTCAACTCTGCTGAAAATCTGGTAATTATAATTTTACCACTGTGCAATTATTTTAAGAGTATTACTGGTCGTGGTACAATAACTGCACTAATCTAACGCCACAGAAATGATGCTGTTTTACTTATTGCACTCGGGTGACGCCTCGAGCCAATTAGTTAACTAATCAAACCTCGGCTTCGCCACAGGTGATTAGTACATTAATTGGCACTCGGCTTCGTTTCGTGCGATTACTGCAACAGTATCACTATGTGCCGTTAGATTTACGTATATTATTCCCACCCTTTCTTTCGATTTTTAATCATTAATTCAAAATTTTGCAAAAAGTACAATATATTCCCTATATTTGAGGAAACATTCGAGCTCCTATGTCGTCGAGTAGATTTTAAGAACATGCTCAGATTCCAAATTAAAGGCCTGTCCTCTGTACAACATCAATACGAGCCTATCACATACTTCCTGCAGTCTACTCAAGGCAAGGATCCAACAACTGATACACAAAGTACATGCAAACACATTCTTTTATTTGCACCTGGAACTCTAGATTTGTTATAATGATCACAGCGCTTCATTAGGAATATTAGTTATTCATTGATGCCGTTTTTATGCAACTCTTTTAATTGGTTGTTAGACGTCGAACGAGTGTCGAAACCCTCTTTGAAGGATGCCCAATTGGAGTCTTATAAACTTGGTCCCTATTAAGCATATTCTCTTGCTAAATTATATTTCATTTTCCCTCCTTCATGCCATCCATTTCATGCCATCCATTTCATGTCATCTATTCCATGCCACCTATTTCATGCCATCCATTTCATGCCATCTATTTCATGTCATCCATTCTATGCCATCTATTTTCTCTAAGAACTTACCCTCAGCATCATGCGTCATGTTGCAGGTGATAATAAGATTTGTCCTGGTGTTCGTCTGTTCGGTTATATAAACACGTGTTAGCACTGCATGCACAACCAGATATCCGCAGTTTGTTCGTTTGCAAGTGGTGCAACCTGTGTGAGTGTCATGTGTCCCTATCGTGTTACACTCGCTAACCCTGGACCTAATGTGTGATTTTTTTTTTTAAAAAAGGGTTTTTTTTTTTCGTTTTTTTTTTTCAGGACTTTTTTCAGAATTTGTAAAAAGGCTGTGTTGAGCTCTCGTTCATGAGTGTGAATTTATCAAAAAACAAAAAAACATGTAGTGTGTAGGTATCAATTTATCTTTTAATCTTATTTAATGGGTGTGGTACGTTGAGCCATAATTGAATCACCCCCTTTTTAACCCCAAAATCAGCAATTTAAAATTATATGCACTTGCATTTAGCGCATCTATTGGGGGAAGTCCCCAAATGGGTTTTCAACAAAAGTCCCCCCGTGAGGAATTGTTAAAAACCACCAATAAAGCCTAGCCCCTTCATTTATACCCCTTGTATCAACAATATCTTTTAAAATCAAAACATAAAATTTTGATTTTTGCCGAAGGTTTTGATGATTATTTGCTTATTTGGATACTAGCACAGCTGCAGTACGGTATTAGATTTTCTTAATTATTTTCTGTACCTTCTTCCTACCTTGTTCTGACTGTGCAGGACGTGTGTTTGAGTGGAGACCATCTCGCACGTGTGAGTATTCCCATGCCAACGCTCTCTGTCTGCGAAGCACACTATCAGGCTATTCTTTCGACTACATGTTAGGTCCATTTTGGGATACTTCCCGAGGGTGCAGCTCGAGGGATGTATCTGGTTTAGACCCGCAGCCCAAAGGGTGAAGTTGCAAAGCAATATGGATCCTACCAATGTGTTATGGACTCTAATTAAAATGTCAGATGGTTCCTTAAAAATAGGCAGCATTTAGCCAAGTAAACTAAAGACGTAAAATCGCCTATTCTTATGTCCACACTCTTCCCGATACTCTGATGTAAATATGTCAGCTATGTGTAAACGATTTGCCTGAAAAACTTATCTTTTGTCATTATGTGGTGTAATGCTGTCCTGTTTGTATGTTATCGATCAAGAGTTTTCCTAGCTGAATGCTTTATTTTGCTTGCAAGCAGACTTTAGTGTTTGCTTTTGCTTTATCATGGAACGGGTGCTTTGCTGATTTGCCTCAATGAAAAGGCATCGTGAAGAATTCATTTACCTGCTCTGCAAGGATCATATTATTATAATCAAAGGAATCGGACAATGAAGCATTGGACAATGAAGCATTGGACAATGAAGCATTAGACAATGAAGCATTGGACAATGAAGCATTAGACAATGAATCATTGGACAATGAAGCATGAGACAATGAAGCATTGGACAATGAAGCATGAGACAATGAAGCATTGAACAATGAAGCATTGGACAATGAAGCATTGAACAATGAAGCATTGGACAATGAAGCATTGGACAATGAAGCATTGGACCATGAAGTGTTGGACAATGAAGCATTGGACAATGAAGCATTGGACAATGAAGCATTAGACAATGAAGCATTGAACAATGAAGCATTAGACATTGAAGCATTAGACAATGGAGCATTGGACAATAAAGCATTGGACAATGAAGCATTGCACAATGAAGCATTGGACAATGAAGCATTGGACAATGAAGCATTGGACAATGAAGCATTGGACAATGAAGCATTGAACCATGAAGCATTGGACAATGAGGCATTGGAAAATGAAGCATTGGACCATGACGCATTGGACAATGAACTATTGGACAATGAAGCATCGGACAATGCAGCATTGGACAATGAAGCATTGGACCATGAAGCATTGGACCATGAAGCGTTGGACAATGAAGCATTGGACAATGAAGCATTGGACAATGAAAATTGGACAATGAAGCATTGGACAATGAAGCATTGGACAATGAAGCATTGAACAATGAAGCATTAGACAATGGAGCATTAGACAATGAAGCATTGGACAATGAAGCATTGGACAATGAAGCATTGGACAATGAAGCATTAGACAATGAAGCATTGGACAATGAAAATTGGACAATGAAGCATTGGACAATGAAGCATTGGACAATGAGGCATTGGACAATGAAGCATTGGACCATGAAGAGTTGGACAATGAAATTATTGGACAATGAAGCATCGGACAATGCAGCAGTGGACAATGAAGCATTGGACAATGAAGCATTGGACAATGAAGCGTTGGACAATGAAGCATTGGACAATTAAGCATTGGACAATGAAGCGTTGAACAATGAACTATTGGACAATGAAGCATTGGACAATGAAGCATTGGACAATGAAGCATTGGACAATGAAGCATTGAACCATGAAGCATTGGACAATGAAGCATTGGACTCAGAAGCATCGGACAATGCAGCATTGGACAATGAAGCATTGGACAATGAAGCATTGGACAATGAAGCATTGAACCATGAAGCATTGGACAATGAAGCATTGGACTCTGAAGCATTGGACAATGAAGCATTGGACAATGGAGCATTGGACAATGAAGCATTGAACCATGAAGCATTGGACAATGAAGCATTGGACTCAGAAGCATCGGAAAATGCAGCATTGGACAATGGAGCATTGGACAATAAAGCATTGGACAATGAAGCATTGCACAATGAAGCATTGGACAATGAAGCATTGGACAATGAAGAATTGGACAATGAAGCATTGGACAATGAAGCATTGGACAATGAAGCATTGAACCATGAAGCATTGGACAATGAGGCATTGGAAAATGAAGCATTGGACCATGAAGCATTGGACAATGAACTATTGGACAATGAAGCATCGGACAATGCAGCATTGGACAATGAAGCATTGGACCATGAAGCATTGGACCATGAAGCGTTGGACAATGAAGCATTGGACAATGAAGCATTGGACAATGAAGCATTGGACAATGAAGCATTGGACAATGAAGCATTGAACCATGAAGCATTGGACAATGAAGCATTGGACAATGAAAATTGGACAATGAAGCATTGGACAATGAAGCATTGGACAATGAGGCATTGGACAATGAAGCATTGGACCATGAAGCATTGGACAATGAACTATTGGACAATGAAGCATCGGACAATGCAGCATTGGACAATGAAGCATTGGACAATGAAGCATTGGACAATGAAGCGTTGGAC
Source organism: Beroe forskalii (assembly GCA_011033025.1). Taxonomy (NCBI): domain Eukaryota; kingdom Metazoa; phylum Ctenophora; class Nuda; order Beroida; family Beroidae; genus Beroe; species Beroe forskalii. The sequence goes on from WFMF01000422.1 coordinate 16,279, forward strand.
AATGAAGCATTGGACAATTGAGCATTGGACAATGAAGCGTTGAACAATGAACTATTGGACAATGAAGCATTGGACAATGAAGCATTGAACCATAAAGCATTTGACAATGAAGCATTGGACTCAGAAGCATCGGACAATGCAGCATTGGACAATGAAGCATTGGACAATGAAGCATTGGACAATGAAGCATTGAACCATGAAGCATTGGACAATGAAGCATTGGACTCTGAAGCATTGGACAATGAAGCATTGGACAATAGAGCATTGGACAATGAAGCATTGAACCATGAAGCATTGGACAATGAAGCATTGGACTCAGAAGCATCGGACAATGCAGCACATTGGACAATGGAGACGTGGACAATAAAGCATTGGACAATGAAGCATTGCACAATGAAGCATTAGACAATGAAGCATTGGACAATGAAAATTGGACAATGAAGCATTGGACAATGAAGCTTTGGACAATGAAGCATTGAACCATGAAGCATTGGACAATGAGGCATTGGAAAATGAAGCATTGGACCATAAAGCATTGGACAATGAACTATTGGACAATGAAGCATCGGACAATGCAGCATTGGACAATGAAGCATTGGACCATGAAGCATTGGACCATGAAGCGTTGGACAATGAAGCATTGGACAATGAAGCATTGGACAATGAAGCATTGGACAATGAAGCATTGAACCATGAAGCATTGGACAATGAAGCATTATAACTGTTTTTATTTCTTCACCAAATTGAATATTTGTAGCTGTGGGTAATCAAATACTGTGAAATATGATGAAGCGTCTCCTAGGTTATTGGTTTGAAATAGCATATTGATATTTCACTTCTATCTTAGGAAGTTAGCACTCGACAACAACCAGATATCTCTCCAAGGATTCAGAGACCTCCTTGCAGCCTTCACATTGTGAGTGTGCTTCACGTTGTGAGTATGCTTCAGCAATCCACATTTCTGGTCACGGCTCCTAATTATTTCACCCATCATGGCGTTCAGGGAGGGGGGTCGGGGAATGAAGTTTATTACGGTTACAGCTAGAAAAATACCGATATCACACCAGAAATAGGGACAAAAAATTGACGTACCAATATTACATACTACCGTGGTTTTCTGACTCTTTCTTATGCGACGTTTTACGACAGGCGTTTTGCTTTTTCTGCTGCGCGCAAATGTGCTTTTATGCTATTTGCATGGAAAGTACATTTGCAGACGGTTAGAATAGTACCTATAAAATCAAGACAGCAAGAATTAATGAATTTGTGAAGCCATTGAAACTGATATTTGACCTTGCAGGAATAGCACCCTGCAGAGTTTGGTAGTTCCGCACCAAGACATCACCAACTCATCCCGGTCTAATGAGATAGCTACCCTCGTTCACGAGGTAAGTTTATAATCGCGTTTATAATCGCTTTTATAATCGCTTAATAATCGCGTTTATAATCCCGTTTATAATCGTGTTTATAATTGCGTTCAAGATCTCGTTTATTTTCGCGTTTATAATCGATTTTATTATCGCGTGTTTGAAATATCGTAATGAAGATTTGATTATGGGCTGTGATTAGGAGCTTGTTATAGTTGTGGATGAATTAAAATTAGCTGATATTTTGTGTTTGCTGTTTTGAAGCAGAAGGATGGTTACACTGCATAACCTCTCGTACATTTATAAATGTACACCATATTGTATGTCTAATGTTGTACATTCTATTGTACAGTCTACATGGGACATTCTGTTGTACAGTGCAGAATGTACATTCCACTGTACAGTGTCAATGTATACACAGAAACCCCTGTTTGGATTGTTGCCAAATCTCCTAAGAGTAAGATACCAAATCTTGTAATCTCACACTTCCCCCGCGTATCAAGTCCACAGTGTCTGCTTCCTTTGGAAGCGACCTTGCTATCATTTGTGTAGATTTGTTATCTGAAACCCGAACCCGCTCAATAATTTGGTTGCCATATACCTTACTACGCCTTTGCTGTGTCTTATAAATCATAACTTAACAACTTGCGTGGTATACTGTAATGAGTCGGGAGTCTAAGGATCCCTCCTCTATGCTGCTAGAGAAAGTCAATGAGATTCACTCGATGGTTTCAGAAATTCTTGCATTCCAGAAGGGAGGACAGAGTCCTCTTTCTGAAGACATCCAGGTGCCTGCAGGTCGTCAGAGTTACGATGCAGGTTACCATGGTTATGCAGTAGACATTCCTGGATACGACACGGATACAGACACTCCTGAAACCCCCGATATCTTCACACCTGACATCTTCACGCCAGGTATTATCACCCCTGCTGTTGACAGTGAGGCTGGAGATCCTATTGATGTGGTGCCACTTGCTAAGTCCATCAAGAACCTTCTACGAGACCTCGCCCCAACTCATGCTGACATCCTAGGCTTCGATGATAGAAGTGACGAAGACAGCTTTACTGTGCCAGTTCATGGCACTCCTCAGCCACACATTGCTATAAACGCTGGCAGGGTCTCATCGCATGGAGTTAGTTCTGAAGATGAAGGAGAAATTGGTGGATCAGCTAAGGATCATCCAGGGACTCCCGCTGGAAATATTCCCACGTTTGTTATAGAAACGCTGTCCAGTGATGAGGACCCGCAGAGAGAGTCAGGTGAGGAACTGGATGTGATCCAAGTGGAGCTGGATGGATTACTCCCTCTCCTTATGGAAGAAGAGGAGGAGGAGGATAGCTATGAGATAGAGACCACCGCTGCCTCGTCTAACTTCCTGAACACAGCCATGTTCAAGGAGGAGGTGTTCATATCTGCTCGGGCCTCCCTCTCCTCCTCTCTCTCCTCCCTAGTCGTGGAGTGTTCCTCACAGGATGGGGACACCTTGTGGGGCGACACCTCACTCAGCAGTCAGCAGGAATCTCTCTACTCAGGGGAATCCCTCAAGCGCTCTACTTCACAAGCATTCGAGCTTAATCTGCTCGACCAGCGAGGTGGGCCATTAGAGATGGATAAGCCAGCAACACAAAGTACTACCGAAGAGTCGGAAGATGTGAATCCTACCCTCAACAAAAGGATGCCCAGCAATGGAAGCTCCGATGAGCTGAAAGAAAAAGATACTAAAGAGTTATGTGAATATCAGTCATCATTCCAAAGATCCTCTTCCTGCTCGGAAGACTTGGATTCATCGTCTTCTGGAAGTGTTGAGGTTTTCACCGATTGTCAGAGCACTGATTCTCTAATGCGAGAGGTAGCTGAGAAAAGGACGCAGGAGTTGCAGTGGATGATTGGGAAGATAGAGACTCTGTTAAAGAGTGATTCCGTGATAAACACCAATGTGAAACATATTCGTGATGCCTTGGACCGAATCTCTCAAGATTCAGTAGGTCACATAATATGCAATTTAGGGTTTCAATTTTTGAAACTGGGTGTATCAACGAATCAATAATGTTTGCATTTTAGTTGACAATGAGGGACGGTTATTTAATAAAATGACTGAATTATTAGGAAACCTTTCTGTTACAACAACTGTTTCTTCATCATTGGTTAACTACCTGGTCTACTTTCAGATGTCAGATTACCTTACTTCTTTACTTAGTCGTAATACCTTCAGATGTCAAGAATTGTGGAAAAGAACAACGCCCCAGAGTTGGAAGGGGATGATATACTCCTTCATCAACAACACTTTATTCTCAACTCTGCTGAAAATCTGGTAATTATAGTTGTACCACTCCCGTGCTGATAACTGCTGTCCAATTATTTTAATTGTATAAATCGTCATGGTACAATACTATGATATAACGCCACAGAAGCGATGATGTTGCACTAATTGCACTCGGCTGACGCCTCGTGCCAATTTGTGTACTGATCAACACTCGACTTCAACTTGGGTGATTGGCACTCGGCTTCTCCTCGTTCGATAACTGCAATTGCATCTGGTTAGGTATTAATTATTAATAATCAATAATTACAAATTTTGCAATATATTCCCTATTTTGAAACATTCCTGACTTATGTCGTCAGTAGATTCTAAGGACATGCTCAGATTCAGATTAAAGGCCTGTCCTCCGTACAACATCAATCTAACGCTGTAGTCTACTCAAGGCAAGGATCCACCAACTGATACACATAGTACATGCATACACATCCTTTTATTTGCACCTGGAACTCTAGATATGTTATAATGATATCAACGCTTCATTAGGAATATTAGTTACTTATTAGTTAGTTAACTTCTTTCAAACCTCCGGACGTCCAAACGAGTGTGAAACCCTCTTAAGGATGCGTATTGGCACTAAACTTGGTCCCTACTAAGCATATTCTCTTTAATTTGATCTTGTTGCTAAATTATATTTCATTTTCCCTCGTTACTTAGAGGTCTATGTGTTCATGCCATCCATTTCATGCCAACTATTCCATGCCATCTATTCCATGCCATCTATTCCATACCATCCATTTCATGCCATCTATTCCATGCTATCTATTCGATTTTTAATCATTTCATTCATTCCAATCTATTTTGCCATCTATTCCATGCCATCTATTCCATGCCATCTATTCCATGCCATCTATTTCATGCCATCTATTCCATGCCATCTATTCCTTGCCATCTATTCCATGCCATCTATTCCATGCCATCTATTTCATGCCATCTATTTCATGCCATCCATTTCATGCCAACTATTCCATGCCATCTATTCCATGCCATCTATTCCATACCATCCATTTCATGCCATCTATTCCATGCTATCTATTTCATGCCATCTATTCCATGCCATCCATTTCATGCCAACTATTCCATGCCATCTATTCCTTGCCATCTATTCCATGCCATCTATTCCATGCCATCTATTCCATGCCATCTATTCCATGCCATCTATTCCTTGCCATCTATTCCATGCCATCTATTCCATGCCATCTATTTCATGCCATCTATTTCATGCCATCTATTCCATGCCATCTATTCCATGCCATCTATTTCATGCCATCTATTTCATGCCATCTATTCCATGCCTTCTATTTCATGCCTTCTATTTCATGCCATCTATCTCATGCGATCTATTTCATGCCATCTATTTCATGCCATCTTTTTCATGCCATCTATTTCATGCCATCTATTCCATGCCGTCTATTTCATGTCATCTATTTCATGCCGTCTATTTCATGTCATCTATTTTATCTAGGAACTTACCCCCTGCCATTATGCGTCATGATGCAGGTGATAATAAGATTTGTCCTGTTGTTCGTGTGTTCGGTTACATAAACACGTGTTAGCACTGCATGCACAACCAGATATCCGCAGTTTGTTCGTTTGCAAGTGGTGCAACCTGTGTGAGTGTCATGTGTCCCTATCGTGTTACACTCACTTATAACCCTGGACTTAATGTGTGCCCACATGGTGGACGGGTTTAAGTCACCTTTTCTCTGCTTCAAACCTTGATAATAACGTCATGTGGGGATGTGACTTGTTCTGAGCGCTTCAGCTGGAACAATAATCTCACTTTAGCCTATCTCACCTTCCAGCTCGTCTTAGGTTTTATGTTATTAATATCGTATTCTGCACTTGTTCTTACTTCTGTCGTTGGAAACATTCTGAGGAATAATGAAGAAAAGTTCCCGAAAGGTACCCAGAAAACAAAGTTTGTGTGTGATGTCCTTGAATTTGTATTTCTCATTAATCTCCCACAGTTCATCCCTAGTGCAGCTATTGTCTGTAAACCGATACAGGGTTATCAGACATCCCCGTATATGCTGAGTAACATAATAACCTAGAGGTGGTTGGGATTGTAATAAAATAAGCGTCTTTGTGTGTGCTCTGTTTTCTTTTCTGTGTGCCCCGCCGAACAAACGTGCTCCTTCATCAACATTTCCTTATTATAAAAAAATAAAAACTTATCAAGGAAACTTTGAATAATCGGAGTACCTACAACAAGCGTCAACTGTCAAGCTCCTCAGTGCTCAAGGAACAAGTCAATATTCCATACCCGACTGTACAGAGTATTGTATTTCAAATTCCAGAGTACCTCCTAATTAAGTAATTACTCGCTACAGTATGGTATCACGATGTAGGAAGTGGATCTTACCAGCTACTGTTTCACTCTTCACTGTTGCTGCAAGTGCTTCTTTCCTCTGCTTCAATTTCCTCAAACTCCTTCAATGTTCCAGTATTTACTTAAAAATTGCAGAGTTCAATGTTGAGTAATTTTTCATGGGTTTGAAACTAAGGCTGAGGTTTAGTTGAACTCGTTGGCGTTCTAGAATCCAGGCTTGATAGTAATTACAAATTTTCCTCGCCAAAATTTTTGGATTTATATATTTGTCCATTTTATAAAACTACTCTGGTCCTGACTGGTCCCGAATTCCGTTCATTTCCCCTAATTAAACTAGTCCGTTTCGATGTATATCAAGTGGCATGTGACCTCTGCCATCCACAGTCCACACTTCAGCTGGTATTTGGATATTTCCTAGTCTGAAGAATTGATCTCTCCATCTTGTGGGTACAGTAGAATTTGAGCCAGGTTTTTCAACTGTTACATTATATCACGATCACTCGAACTGTATTGTATACAAAACACATTATTCCTTACATGGGTGACCTGCTCGCTTCTCCTTTGTGTGTTTTGCACTCCTCACTGAGTTTTATTTTAGTATTTTAGTTGTACCAAAGGGTTTTTTGTCGTACTCAAGTGTTGCATTGTGCCATCGGACTGGTAGGAGGACTTTATATAGCAAACAGACTTTATAGCTAATAAACTGGTCAAAATATCTGAATTCCGGTTTAGCTATAGGTAGTCCTCGATTCGGACTATTTAGCTAAATCTGTATCATAGCTGTTCCTCCCTCCCTATTTAATTAATTGGCCTCCAAGGAGCTTGATGGAAGTGGGGCCGTGCTCGACTTGCCTAGCTCGCCTGCTCATTCTGGACCCGGGAGAGGGAAGAGATGTCGTAGTTCAGTTTGTCACCGGCTTCGAAATATTGAGGAAACCAAAAGTTTCAGTAACAATATCCTTGGCAGGGAGGTCCGTGGAGGATGCCTTCCAGTTTTCCTTGATGCCGACCTTCACTTCAAGTGTTTAAATGATGGTGATATGAAATGCATTACATGGTCAATCAATCGTCGGAAAGTCCCAAATCAATCACACGTCAATTTGTAACCTTACACCCTCTCAAACCCCCCCTCCTATGTTCGCTCGCGCTTGTTACAAATTTGAAAACCCCCTCCCCCTAAATGGCGAACGTAATTTATCGATCGCCCCTTGGAGGACGTTGATCTCTGCTTCCTGGCTGGGTGTGCTCAGGAAGGGAAATGGAGAGGGCTCCGTCTGTGAAGGTGATCTTAACCTCGCAGGTCTTCTGTTTCATATTCTGTAGTAGGTGTTGTTGTTGCTGGAACCGTCATTCCCCCTGGCTACGGCCCTGAGCTTCAGAATATACATGAAAGCACAAATAACGGTTCCAGCAACAACTACTACCTCAGATGAAACACTGAAACAGAAGACATGCGAGGTTAAGATCACCTTCACAGACGGAGCCCTCTCCACTTCCCTTCCTGAGCACACCCAGCCAGGAAGCAGAGAGCAACGTCCTCCAAGAGAACGAAATCATGAGGAAGGCATCCTCAACGGACCTCCCCGCCAAGGACATCGTTACTGTTTGTTACTGTTGGTTCCCTCCAGATTTCGAAGCCGGTGCCAAATTGAACTGCCACATCCTTTCCCTCTCCTTGAGCCCACGGTGGTTTTAAGGCGTTCTTTACTTTAAAGCCCATGATATGAGAAAGAACGCGACGGCACTTTTTCGAAGCATTGGCTACGTTATATGTTTCGAAGTTGTCAGACGGACGCACGCGCCCGCCGAATTGAAGGGGTCAGACAACGTCTGACAATTTCGAAGGTACTCTGCAGCAGTTTTAACTGTCGCGTTCTTTCTTATATCATGGGCTTTACAGTAAAGTACCATCGCAACCGATTCCTTTTTCGTTTTTGGAAAAGAATCAGATGATATATCGTATCACTACGACACTAGAATATACAGTGGTCATCTTGTTAACTTGTGATTCGCTACACTGACACGCGATGAATGTGCCCTGATTAGGAGGAATCGTACGGTTTGATCCGCTATTGCAAAGCGTAGCGTATTACCCAGAAACGCATTACCTATACCGAGGAACAGTAAGGTCAGATTTAGCTAAATCGTCTGCAGTTTGGACTTTCCAGCTAACGGACTAAACAGCTACACCTAGGACTTTATAGCTAAACTTACAGAAAGATTTGGTTATAAAGTCCTACGATTGTGGTGTAGGTTGCGTATGAGTTCAGATAAGAGTTAAGCCTTCTCATGTGCTTCTACCCTTTGAGTAAATGTGGCTAAGTATTTGAAGTTTGAACGGACTTATGGAGGCTCTTCTCGATAGATCTCAGGTAAGAGCCCCCTTAATAAAGCTGCATGTTAGATTCTCTGCCAGAATATTTTACTGCAAACGCCTGCACGTACGTTCCCATATTAATCTGTATTGAGGCACTTCGGGATTTGAACCAATCAATCAGTAATTTCACCATTTCACTTCCAGTTTCCCCCTCCCATTTACTCTCATTTGAGAGTTAGTACACCTCTCATTTCATTGCACCCGTTCTCATCCTCTAATCTTTGAGAAGTTGTAATCTTTTCAGCAACTGGACAGCGCTGTGGTGGGTCTCTACGATAACCTGACCTCGGCCCAGGGGAGGCGGGGGGATGCCTTCAGCAACACCAAAAAGGAAGGGCTGGAGCTCCTCAAGGAGGCTGAGAAGTGCTATCAGGTAACAGTGCAATTAGTGCAAACCTTTTTTATTTTTATTTTTTATTTTTTTTATTTTTTTTTAAATTTTTTTTATATATATATCCTCTCCCTACGGCCTCGGTTACAAGGAAATATTATGACTTCGCGCTCCGTACGTGATATCACGGTTTGCACTTTTTACTCGTAATTAAACCCTCCAATTGCTATCAAAGTCCCTCATTTCAGTTGAAAGCAAATCACTCTAAAATGTACCTCAGCTGCATTTCAATATTTCCTCCACTAGCACTTGTTGACTTTTTAAAGGTTATTAAATCATTCTTTCTCCGCTCAGATTATGTCTTATCGGACATAATCTGGGCGGACATAATTGTGGGCGAAATTTATTTGGGAGGACCAGGAAACGGCCAAAATCGGCCCTTCCTTCAAACTCGGCCTCTGCAGAATTTTGCTCCATTTTGCCGAGTTCGATACTTAGCTATAATAACCATATTTTGTTATTTCAAAACATAGGCTGAATTTCTATAGTCTAACTATACTCTAACTAACTGAAATTTTTGCTGGATTAGAATTAAACATAAGAAATCGATCAAATTTTCCTTATTCAATTGACAAAAGATTCGCTTAAAATAGTTTAACAGAAAATCGTTTAATGGGGTGGACATAATGATGGACGCAAAGACCTCTGCGCCCAAGTTATGCCCGCAAAAATAACGTCCGCTTTGGTAGGTCAAGAATCACGCAGTACAATAACGGAAAAGGAAATTATATTACAACTGAATACTGATAGTGGGGGGAAGGGGCAAATTGCATGAGACCTGCAAGGTTTTATCTACTTTAGCGCAAGGCTCTACTGATGGTTACTATTCCACCTTCTCAACTACGTACACGGATTCTAATTCTTCCCCAACAAAAACAGGGAAGTTCTCGATGTTATTCATATGAAACGTAACAGGGCTCTTAAAACTGTTTTTGTTCTTCCTTGCTTCTTTGCTTACGAAGCGATTTGCATCCTCCTGCCTTAAAGTGGACTGCTTGGCCCTGTAATAAGGGATTTCCTTGCGTTTGACAATATGATTGCAGTACCCGCTGTGTGATAGGGCCCTGTTGGTGTAATTGTTTGCTTGTCCCGCTTGACAGGGCGGATCTGCTGTTATTTCGAGGACTGGTGTTGAGGACCCCATCCACCTCGCCATTCTAGCCACCGCGTTTATCCGCTGTTCCCTCTGCTCTCTTCGCACGCCGTGAAAGTGATGATTGTATAACCCAAAAGTAACTACAAACTTAAAAGATATCACATCCTGACAGTAATGATTGTATGACCCCAAAGTAACTACAAACTTAAAAGATATCACATCCTGACAGTAATGATTGTATGACCCCAAAGTAACTACAAACTTAAAAGATATCACATCCTGACAGTAATGATTGTATGACCCCAAAGTAACTACAAACTTAAAAGATATCACATCCTGACAGTAATGATTGTATAACCCCAAAGTAACTAAAAACTCTAAACTGCTAAAGATATCACAGAGACAATGTTTCTGTCTGCATCAATGTCTATGGAATATGTCGGTCAGATACGTGAACAGAACATTAATGGCCAATGGTGGAGCCTAGAAATTTTAGCAAATGACCACATTACATAATCGCTGACCTTGCGCCGACGACCACCGATGGAAAAATGTCGATTATCGATCGGTGCCGATCGGTGGCATCGCCGATTAGCGCCGTGTCGGTGATTTTGCAATGTGGTGATTTTCCGAAATGTTTTGAGCAATTCGTGCTCCCAGAAAACTTGGACCGTCGTAAGCGGCATGGAGCAAGAGAACGGATACTCACGTGATTTGAAGTCTCTGGGATAACAATTCCATTGACTGATTTGACCATGGTCCCCAGTCTATCTTTAGGTAGACTGTAAGAGATAGGGATGACCTGGGCTCCAGTAGCTTGCATCATACGAACGATTGATACCGGTACAGTTTCTGCAACCTTGCCCTCCTGGAGCTCACGTTGCGGTTCCGTTAGTATACCTAAAACAATCAAATTAACATGCGTTTTATTATGTCAATTCAAAGCCTCTCTGACCGATTCTATCCTAAAATTGCTATGATCTGCGGCCGTCTCAATCCCTTCCCTGTTAACAAAGCAGCGGTTAGGGAGGTTAACTGAGATTACCTTATCGGACATAATTATCACGGACATTACATTCACGCTGAGCACCTCAGCGTGAATATTAATGTCCGTGAAAATTTTGTCCGTGATACTAATGTCCGTGATTTTCAGGTCCGTGAAAATTAAGTCCGGTATTTCCACCTCGAATTTCTACGGTAGAGACGCAAAATTTCTGACTTCATCTCTTTAAATGCACGAAGAATAAAATTTTCACGGAAATTATACTTATTTTTCATGCCTAGTACCTGCAATATGGAAATTTATCATATTAATTTACAAAAAATATTGAAAAAATCTTCAATTCAAGTATACAAATCGTGGAAGAAAATGGAAAAAATCGAGCCGATAATTTCGACGTTTTCTTGAAATTTGAAGTGGCTGGATCGAGCGTGAATATTAATGTCCGTGAAATTTTAGGTCCGTGAAACTAAAGTCCGTGATAATTATGTCCGACATTACACAACATCAAATATGATAGTAGGCATTATGCATACTCAATTAAGAGACCCATTATTATGTCATTATCATCGGGGTGTTGTCAGAGACTCCAATTGCCATATCATAAACGCCAGTGTTGAGGTTTTGTGTCGCACTAACCTATCACTGGCATGGAATAAAGGTTTTGTGTCGCACTAACCTATCACTGGCATGGAATAAAGGTTTTGTGTCGCACTAACCTATCACTGGCATGGAATAAAGGTTTTGTGTCGCACTAACCTATCACTGGCATGGAATAAAGGTTTTGTGTCGCACTAACCTATCACTGGCATGAAATAAAGGTTTTGTGTCGCACTAACCTATCACTGGCGTGGAATAAAGGTAGTCCCACCCCGGGGCATCCCCCACGCACCCCTCCCGCTGCGTTACGAAGTGCTCTCTGAACTTGCTCAGCTCCTTCCCACGGAGCTGGCAGATGGCCAACACCACGTTCAAGGCTAACACTGCGGCAAATATCGAGAACAGCTCGGTCAGGCGGCTCTCCTGGATCCCTGCCTTCTTCATGGCTTTCCTAAGAACGGGGGGTTTGAATTCCACTATTAATAGACCTGATGTGCTGATGAGATGTGCTGGTTCAGATAAAGTGAATCAAAATTCAAGTGAATGAAGCATAGGTCAAGTAATTGAGCAAAATTCAAGTGAATGAAGAAAAATCCAAGTAATTGAGCAAAATTTAAGTGATTGGTGTGAAATTTAAGTGAGGTGGAGCAAAGTTCAAGTGAATGAACCGTCAGCTTAAATTTTGAAACTCAATAATAAACGGAATAATCCGACAGCATTTCAACTTTTTAACCGCAGTCTCTGTAAACTCAGTATTTGGCGCAACTGGATGGGGAATACTCGTCAATAATTAAAGAATTCACATCAGTATTTGATCATTTCCCTATCTGCGAGTGTGCTTATCACCTCATATTTCTCTCTGATTTGTTCAGTATCTACATTCGGTCTCCCGTAAGACGTGTCATCAGTAAAGTAGTACCCAGTCAGGGTTGTGTGATCTAGCAGCATGGTGTTTATCAGAGGGTAATTTTCAATCTGCCGTGCGTGCAAATCAGCTGGATTCGCAAACTTGTGCGAGCTTTTCTCTGCCTCTGATCTGAAGAAGTTAGAGAGGTGTTGAGCCAGCAGGATGCCGGAGAAGGGCCGTTCCACTGAAGTTTTGGGGTTCCACTCGAAAACAACCTTTTCAGGGTGGAACTGGGTCGCATAGAAGGGGTACTTCCTGTGCTCTACGAAGGAGGCGTATTGCAAGTTGTCTAGATCGTGGTTAGAAGCTACTACTCTCATGTCAGATATGGGGCCCTTGAACAGATCCAGAGTTATACACTTCGTGTGAAAGTAGTAGGCTGCAGGTTCCCTTTGAAGAGCCTCCAATACCGCTATATCCAAACCCCTCAGAGCTCGGCTATCACCCGCTTCCTGATAAGTTTCTTAGTCATCAATTAAAACTAAAAGCTGTACAGTCATCTCCTGAAGACTATTGGAACAGGAAATTGTTGCTGAAGCACTACTGTTATAACTACACTTTATAATGATCATAATTCGGTGAAACGTTGACGAATTATTGAACTGATAGATCTTTAACATTGTATATTTGAAGTATTGTAGTACCTGAGTGAGGTTGACTGGTCTGGCCAGGTCGTGAGCCCGACATATGCGCCTCAGGTCTGTGGTGGCATTGGCAGCAAGGTTGTTGAGGAGCTGAAAGCCCAGGCATGTCCCCCACATGGGGAAATAGTCCCCCCTCTCGTTCTCTTCCACTGCCCACTGGTACAGCAACTTAGCTGTTTGGTAGAAGTCGCTGTCTGGAAACCTCTGAAGTTCAATGTCAGAAGAAACAAGACGTACATTGGTCACTTATAAGCCGTGTCTTGTGTTCTGTGTTTCATGGTTAGATGACTCTGGACGCATTAATAATGAAGTTATAAATTTGAGGTTATAAACTTTGACCTTGGTGTCTCGACCTCTTGAGGCACGGCGTGACGGCGTATTACGACGCGCCTGGGTACTTAATTAGCGGCGCGTGGCAGCGTGCAAATACACTCTATGCAAAACATAGAATTTTCAGGTTTGTGTTGAGATTTGAGAAACCCAATATATTGTATACAGCAACATTTGGTATTATTCAATAATCATGATATAAATGAGTTATTAATATTATCAATTAAGCGATATTTGTTTGGCCATTTATTGAATGTACTATCCTTTATTTGTCAATGAAACTGCAAATGGTCAACTCAACCGATTTTATTTGGCTTGAAACAAGAAGTGAAAAGCCAATATTGTCCATGGTTATAACCTCATTTTTGAGAATTGGACAAAAATCGTTGGACAAAACGGCAAAAAGTACCCACGCGCATCGTGATGCGCTCAAAAGGTCGAGAGACCACGGTGACGCTGATTCAGTGACACTGATTTAGTGACACTGATTTAGTGACTTTTTTCGCAAAATTAAACTTTAATTTTTTCTGATTTAGTGACACTGATTGATGAATAAAAATTTTGATTTAGTGACACTGATTTAGTGATACTGATTTAGTGACACTGATTTAGTGACACTGATTTAGTGACACTGATTTAGTGATACTGATTTAGTGACACTGATTTAGTGACACTGATTTAGTGACACTGATTAAGTGACACTGATTTAGTGACACTGATTTAGTGACACTGATTTAGTGACACTGATTTAGTGACACTGATTCAGTGACACTGATTTAGTGACACTGATTTAGTGATACTGGTTTATTGACACTGATTTAGTGACGCTGATTTAGTGATACTGGTTTATTGACACTGATTTAGTGACACTGATTTAGTGATACTGGTTTAGTGGCACTGATTTAGTGACACTGATATAGTGACACTGACTTAGTGACGCTGATTTAGTGACACTGATTTAGTGACACTGATTTAGTGACACTGATTTAGTGACACTGATTTAGTGATACTGGTTAAGTGATACTGGTTTTGTGATACTGATTTAGTGACACTGATTTAGTGACATTGATTTAGTGACACTGATTTAGTGATACTGGTTAAGTGACACTGATTTAGTGACACTGATTTAGTGATACTGGTTTAGTGACACTGATTTAGTGATACTGATTTAGAGACACTGATTTAGTGACACTGATTTAGTGTCACTGATTTAGTGACACTGATTCAGTGACACTGATTCAGTGACACTGATTTAGTGACACTGATTTAGTGACACAGATTTAGTGACACTGATTTAGTGACACTGATTTAGTGACACTGATTTAGTGTCACTGATTTAGTGACACTGATTGACTGATTTAGTGACACAGATTTAGTGACACTGACTTAGTGACACTGATTTAGTGACACTGGTTTAGTGACACAAATTCAGTGATGCTGATTTAGTGGTTTTTACCTGGGCTCCACCAGTGAAATAGATTCCGTTAATTGAGGCAAATATCGCCTTCAGTTCCTCTAGCGGTAGATTAGTTGGAATTGGGATTACTGTAACACCTGAAATGTTAGAGCTGTTATTAGCTTACTATAGGTTGGTCGGTGTGAAATGAAGTATTGGCGTAAGGAGATCTAGATGTCAGGTTTTCTTTGTCGAATCGGTAGGCTATTGTTCTGTCAATTCAAATGATAAGAGCCTGACATTTTGAGAGCAGGTCAGCTTGAGGTCGACATAAAACTGCTTTGTAGATGTTTCCCAGCAAAGCATGTACCTGCAGCTTCCAAGAACCGGACGTAGGAAGCCGGGGTGTAGTTGTTGCCGTACTTCGCGAATTTGGCACTGATCGTCAGTTTGTCGTTGAGCTCCGTCCCACCAAACACGCTCGACTCCCTCCGCTTGACTCTCTGCCCCATCACGCCAATGACCGGTCCCTCATAGGCCCGCTTGCTCTGTCCTGTGGGCACTTTGAGGGGCGTCACGTGGGGTTGTCGCTGGTTGTACAGCTCAGTGAGGGTCACCTCTATCCAGCGGGAAGTAGCTAGTGCTGCAAGCACTGTCAAGCAAATTAGGAAAGTGTTCCACTGCCCGTGTAAAGTTGAGTGAGAGCCGCGGGATTCTTGTGCCATCTGCAAACTAATGGGAGACTCTTTTCAGTTAAGTACGCAATAATATGGGCGATTTTCCTGTGCTATCATAGCACTGATCTACTGTTAGGGATTGTCTTTGTACGATCAGAAGTTCAGAACTTTATTACTTCCGTTTTTCAGTCGTTCACTAATTTTATATCACTTTATTTCTGATTTTCAAATTTCATGGTTTCATGATTTCATTCCGACGATCTTCGTTTTTCACATCGTATTTCTTGAACTTATAATATAATAATATGATTAGAAACATAGGTATTTCACACATTTTCAATTTCACAGTATTTATAGGTAGATTAGATAATAAAATATGTGACTTTTTCTTTTGTTGCTAACCCCTTTAAAACAACAATGGAGGGAAATTGTACAGTGGATTTAAGTAGAGTCTATATACCATGGTACAAAATATTTACACGAATTTTGATTTTTTTCGTATTGAGAGGTTCCGTTCAGTCCGAGCAGCTATTGTGTCAAATGTTGTTCAAGTTTTGGTATATACAAAGTGTATTTTTCAACACAACCCCAGATTCCATGTCCTATAAAAATTTATAAAGTATAAATTATGTATCGTACAACACAGTATAAGATCGAAAAATATTTGATAGTAAAAATTACAAATGGCATGCAAAGGCAATATCAAAGGCTTTTGGTAACTTGGTAACTTGGTAGGCTTTATCCGAGAGTCGAAAAGGTCATCAGAGGTCCGACCACCGCGCTGGCGACAAGTCTACCAGTACCAGAGAGTTGTACCAATGACCCGAGACTACCACCTAGCAAGCTGAAAATTGGGAGTTATGTCCCTAAGTCCCTTATGGTGTCCTTGTTCACCAAAAAAGTCTACCAATCGATCTTTGTCGGAAGTGGTCAAAATGGGCCACGCCCTTTTTTGACCGTGGGAATTTTTGGGAAAAATTGAAATTTCAAGATTTTGAGCTCAACAAACAAGATTATACACTAAACCCACTTATTTTGGCACGAGAAAAACGATGCAGGTGTCCATTTTTGGATATGGCCATCATGGAAGCCGATAATGGGCCACGCCCTTTTTGACCGTGGGAATTTTAGTGAAAATTTGGAATTTTAAGATTTTGACTTCTACAAACAAAATTATACACTAAACCCATTTATTTTGGCACGAGAAAAACGATGCAAGTGTTCATTTTTGTCTATGGCCTGATGGCCATCATGGAAGACGATAATGGGCCACGCCCTTTTTGACCGTGGGAATTTCTGTAAAAATTTTTGTACGTTTAATTCAAGATTATATACTAAAACCACTTATTGTTGGACGAGATGAACGATTCAAGTATTTATAATTTGAGCCATAACCATAGTGAAAGCCGATATCATAGGTTGCGCACTTTTGACTGTGTGTTAGACACCGATTTGTCACTAGAAGTGTTGATATACTTTGTAGTCTTATTTTATGTATCCTTGCTAACTCTACTTCAGGCTGACAGGTGAAAATTCTTCAAACTCAAAACACCAGTTTGTCACTCTTGTACTACCAACTTGCCACTCGAATATGTGGTGAACAACATACGATATAATAGGTTAGTTTACCTGAACTTTGTCCACTCTTCTGCTGAGTAACAGTCATGAAAAGTGGAATAGAAATTTGGGCAAAAGAGATTTCGTTCATATTGCCAAAACAACCAGTACAACACTTGCGACATCAACAGCCCGAAACTAGCAAGACGGCCATCCGCCATTGGGATAATATATCAATCCATTGCCTGATCTATTGATGGAGTGATCTTCATATTCATCACAACTGAAAGTTGGGGGTCAAGAAACATGTTGGGTAATAACATGTTTGAGTGCCTATTGCCTATACTGTTGGAGTAAGAAAGAAGAACAGTAAAGGAGAGTGTATCAATCTAAAAAAGCTTTCCAACAATCAATGCCGACCTCATGAAGCTGGCGATGTGAGGTCCAGTCAGGTCATCTTATCTGCTTTCAGCTCAGTAAATTGACCAAGGTCACATCAACTGGCCCGTTTGATTAATGTGACCTTGGCCAATGTCGACCATACCACCTTAGTAGACTTAAGGTTCGCGGACTTCCCTTTGAAAGTTTAAAGAAGACCACGCTAGAAGACACGAGAGATAACACTATAGGATCAACATAAGAGGAACAATGTCGAAGGGCCTGTTTCGTGGCATCAACAAGAACAGCTTCCATTCAGGACCTTCCTATCATGACTTGTCTTCTACTTCAGTAAACAATCCATGACGAACCTGGAAGTTTTTGCTTTTTTGCCCTCACTGGACTCAGTGACAAGTGTGTGAGAGAGTGGAATCTCCGGCCTATAATATCTCCTTCTTCACTTAACCATCTTTGAAGGCAAAGTTCAGATCCAGACCTGCTCCTCCCGCATCTGCTTCACCTCCACCTACCACCCTCCTTCCCACCTCATTCATCAGTCTTCACATCCGCTAACACTGCTCCTATAGACACTGCCTTTGCAGACCCTGCTCCTGCTATCCCTGCTCCAACTGATCCTAAACTTGCTGCTGTACAACTCTCTCTCATATAGTATACACGGATCGGATGAATAAGGCTTTTTGGGCTATTTATAATGTCTCAAGTAGCCAAGTAAACCACTTGATTGCTAGCGATGACTCACTAACCCAGGCTGAGAGGTGAAAAATTGGAAGGCAGTATAGTAACAGACTTCACGGGCACAGAGATCCAGAACTCAGTACTTCGCTCCAATTCCGAAAAGCGTCAAAAATTATGACGTAGAGTAGTACGTAATAACATATACTAGGGCGTTCGGAAATGATTGTCACTACAGGCATAAAATGACAAATATGACCGACCATTTCAAAATTTCAACATATTCGAGTACGAGGGTCTCTACCAGACTGAATTGCAAATTTTCAGCGTTAACGAAGAATTTTGAGTAGGTCATCTAGCTTGTTTTTTGATAGTTTTCAGGTGCCCCGCTGTATGGCGAATTCTAAATCTTCTAGACCATGTTTTTATGGTCCGATTTCACTATTCAGGTCATATTCAGGGCGTTCAGGCCCAAAACTAAAGAATAGGATGATTGGTTGAAATTCGGGGCAAATTTCTGTACAATTTAACCCTGTATGATTGTTGATGAGTAGAGCTAAAATGGGGCAAATTTAACAGTTCAGTAACCGATAATGCAGTACCCATCTTGCACACTCGTTTCTGAAGTTAAGACAATAAGTCAAAATCTTAAAAATGGTTGTCTCGTGTACGGATGGGTCTGAACTAATATCCTTACACGATAACCGAACGTTTCAAGTAATTTAAATGTCATTTTTTGGACCATTGCCAGAGCAAAAGTTGCAACTGCCCTATCTGGAGCATATCCTTTTTGAGGTCAAAGCACCCCCTTAGGGTTATTTCAACTCGACGAAAAACAGTTCATTTGTTCCGGTTAGCATCCACGTGTGCTGCAACAGCCTCATTTTGATTATCTCGCACTTCCTGGGTCCGTTGATAGCGCAGTTTCTTTGACATCGAAATTTGTGGTCAGTTTCGTACAGCGGAGCAAAAAATTAGAAATTTGAATCCGCTGTAGATTGGACTAAGAAAACTTGGTTTTCGGTAAACCCCGATCATTTAAATCCAAAAATGTCTGAAAAAAACGAAAATCACATCAAAAAGTCACTCCCGGCAGCCGTTTCTCCAGAAAATCGCAAGTGACAATCTTTTCCGAACGCACTATTATTAGTCCAATATGATTCGGAGAATCACAGATGGATTACCATCAATTTCCTTCGGTGCAAGTCTTAACCTTTGTTTTCCCCCTGCAGAGCTGTGATGTCAAAGTTGCCATTAATAAGCTCATTTTTGGCTTTCACGATGTTTATAGCTTGGATATTAAACACTTGAATCGTTCATCTCGTCCAATGATAAGGGGTTTTGTGTATAATCTTGATTATAAAATCTTGAAATTTCAATTTAATTTTTGCTGAAGGTCCCACAGTCAAAAGGAGTGCAGTGCAGTTCATTATCGGCTTCCATTATCGTCCTACTTCATTGCCAAAAAATGGACACTTGCATCGTTTTTCTCGTGCCAAAATAAGTGGGTTTAGTGTATAATCTTGCTTGTTAAGATCGTGGTCTTACGATTCAATTTTGTGCCAAAATTCCCACGGTCAAAAAAGGGCGCGGCCCATTATCAGCTTCCAGTATGGTCATAGACAAAAATGGACAATTGCATCGTTTTTCTCGTGCCAAAATTATTGGGTTTAGTGTATAATCTTGCTTGTAAAGATCATGGTCTTACGATTCATTTTTTTGCCAAAATTCCCACGGTCAAAAAGGGCGTGGCCCATTATCGGCTTCCACGGTGGCCATATTAAAAATGGACACCTGCATCATTTTTCTCGTACAAAAATAAGTGGGTTTAGTGTATAATCTTGTTTGTAGAGCTCAAAATCTTAAAATTCCAAATTTTCACTAAAAATCCCACGGTCAATAAGGGCGTGGCCCATTATCGGCTTCCATGATGGCCATATCCAAAAACGGACACTCGCATCGTTTTTCTCGTACAAAAATAAGTGGGTTTAGTGTATCATCTTGTTTGTTGAG
Organism: Beroe forskalii; assembly: GCA_011033025.1. Lineage (NCBI taxonomy): Eukaryota > Metazoa > Ctenophora > Nuda > Beroida > Beroidae > Beroe > Beroe forskalii. The sequence continues at coordinate 36,355 of WFMF01000422.1, forward strand.
CTCAAAATCTTGAAATTTCAATTTTTCCCAAAAATTCCCACGGTCAAAAAAGGGTGTGGCCCGTTTTGACCACTTCCGACAAAGATCGATTGGTAGACTTTTTTTGGTGAATAAGGACACCATAAGGGACATAACTCCCAATTTTCAGCTTGCTAGGTCGTAGTCTCGGGTTAAGCCCTATTTTGGCAATATTAGCCTAGACCTTAGCCAGCGACCTTAGACAACACCACAAAGGGGGACAAACTTTGAAAGTGACAAGGCTCAGCTTACCAAGAGTAAATTAGTGCTTAGTGCTTACGACGGGTAAATTGAGGTCAGATGGCCGCCGAGAATATTGAGAACAGTAAAATCGCTTTTAAATGTTGATGAGACTTGAGAAGGTAATATTATGCAATAATGCAATATGTTGCATAATGTTAGCCTCTCACCATACAAGCGATTTTACTTTAGTGCAAAACCAGGCATGAATCCAGTCCAGAATTTTGGGGGCGTGTAAATTTACCAAAGCTCACTCGGCGCCATTTCGGGGCACCTTGTCTTCTTTAATATGAAGTAAAGTGAGTGTATGGGATTCGTGTCGGCGTGTGTGTGGGACTCTGTGTCGTTATCATAGGTTAGAATGGTAAAACCGTGTGTATGGGCACTGTGTCGATGTGTGTATGGGTTTGTGTCGGCGTGTGTGTGGGACTCTGTGTCGTTATCATAGGTTAGAATGGTAAAACCGTGTGTATGGGCACTGTGTCGATGTGTGTATATGGGATTCGTGTCGGCGTGTGTGTGGGACTCTGTGTCGTTATCATAGGTTAGAATGAGAAAAACGTGTGTATGGGCACTGTGTCGATGTGTGTATGGGTTTGTGTCGGCATGCACGTGCAGAGTGCAGAAAGTGCTTGCGTTGCTATGGTAACATGAGAAGTGTATAAATTTGATTTCTTGCTTTGTTTGGTTTTGTTACGCTACTCTTCTGGAGTGCATAACTTTGGTTCTGGCTTGAATTTTTCGATGCAGTGAAATTTTTTCATAAGTTTGAATTGCATTGGTTGAAAATTGCGAACGAGGTGCTGCGAAGCAGCGCCGAGAGAGCTGTGTATTAGCAGGCCCAACGAGCCTGCTAGTTATCTATAATATGCCCGAGATATTCTCAGGAACAGAGTTATGGGTCGAACTTTGGCAATAATTTGCAAGACATGGCAGAGGCAATTTTTGTTTCTCGGCCAAGGAACTGTACATGTTTAACCATTGACACTAACCCTCCCAAGAATTATATATTTACTGGCAAGTCATTTATTATAAACATGGCCGCTAAGTTGCAGCTTTTTTGTCATTTTGTGTCCAAAACGAAGACGAACTTCCTGGGCTGAGATACTAGAACTGCCTTTGCCATGTCTTGCAAATGACCAAAAAACAGTTTTTGTCCATAACCCCGTTCCTGAGCATTTAAGGGCATGTGTCTATTCGACAACTAACAAGTCGTATATAAACATGGCCATTGCGATTCACTTGCACCAAAAACGAAGCCTCTACCACCTTCCTGGGCCGAGGTACAAAAATTGCCACTTTTATGTCTGGCAAATGACTGAAAATCAATTTTTGGCCCATAACTTTGTTCCTGAATATTTTAGAGGAAGTTATCTGTAAAAATAACATAAAGACATGGAATTTGCGATTCTTTTGCGCCAAAAAAGTCTCTGCGACTTTTCTGGGCCGAGATACAAGAATTAAATCTGCCATGTCTTGCGAATAACTAAAAAATTAGTTTTTCGCCAATAACTTTGTTCCTGATCATTTAAGGGCATATATTCAGGAAGAATTGTAAAAAAACATGGCCTTTGCGATTCTTTTGCGCCCAAAATAGAGTCTCTGCGACTTTTTAGGGCCGAGATACAAAAATTGCCTCTGACCAAGTGGTTCTCGGCCCATAACTTTGTTCCTGAGCACTATGGGGCATATATCCAGAAAGAATTGTATAGAAACATGACCTTTTCGATTCTTTTGCACCCAAAACGAAGTTTCTACGACCTTCCTGGGCCGAGATACAAAAATTTCATCTGCCATGTCTTGCAAATAACCAAAAAATTAGTTTTTCGCCAATAACTTTGTTCCAGAGCATTTAAGGGCATATATTCAGGAAGAATCGTATAAAAACATGGCCTTTGCGATTCTTTTGCGCCCAAAACGAAGTCTCTATGGCCTTCCTGGGCCGAGATACAGAAAATCAGTCAAGCGTATTACAGAAAAAAGGGCGTGGCCGATTTGGGCCTGTTGCTAACAAAAATTTCGTTGGCAACAAAGCCTATTTTGTTTTGGAGTTACCGAAATCAGTCGAGAAAACGCTTTTAACAAAGAAATCTAACGGATGGAGGTTTGGTCTCTGACTACCGAGTCACTCCAAAAATTTTAATTTATTTGTACACGAATTCATCGACAACCCTAATTTCATTTAGATTTTAACATAATATAGAAGAGTTTGAGCATGTGACACGAAAGGGCCTGGTTGGGCTATAAGATTTACATTTTCGACATCTGGCAGCATCAAAACTAAGCAATTTCTGTCCGGACGGACGGACGGACGCAGGACGGACAGACAGGGGACATTTTTGCGGCTGATATCATAAAGGAGCAATCCGGGCACTTTTCAGAAATAACAGTAGTTGTATTGCAAACCTGAACCTGCTATATACATATCCTTTTTCTCATCTTCCCAAACCACGATCTCTGTAAGACAAAAAGGCGATTGGGGAGGGAAAAAATATTGATATATTAACTGTTAATGGATTAAAGAAGGAAACTGAGCATATTGTTTATCAATTATTATGTTTTTATTTGAATATTACATTATTGCTGCTTCCTGCCTTCACGGTCTCATCACATAATTTTAATTATGGTAATAATTTCAACTTTATAATATTCATTCAACGTTTGAGTGCTTTGTTGCCAGGTAAAGTTTGAGGGCTGTGTCCCCATGTCAAATGAACGGAGAGCCTTTTGTTTATCCTACTTAACGGAGCGGAGAGAGCTTTGTTATCCAGAGAGGCATTATATTTGGTAAAAAAGAGCTATAATAAAATTCCCTTTGTCATAATTCCCAATAATATTTGGATATTTACAACTGAGTTATAATTATGCTGTTCCACGGACCTACTGTATCTGACGTCATATATCTGACGTCACTCCAACAAATGGACCTCGCTATTCTACATCCAAACAAAGCAACCAAACACATCATAAGCTGTCATGACGTACAAGCATCCTAAAAAACGTTGGGTCCAAATGAAAAAATAGCTCCGGGAATCGATTCCGAGGGTCAAAAAATACAAATTTGATGCCACACAAACAAAATTGGCTGAAAAATGAAATTTCAAAATTTTCACACGCTAAAAATGGGCGTGGTCATTTGGGGGCCTCCCAGCACTTTTGTCCATTGCTTCACGGTATTTTCCGTAAGATTAACCTATAATGAGCTAGTAAACCAAGGCTCAAACCTGCACCTAAAAATGCAGGCGGAAGGCAATCTCTTTGCATTAGTGACCAGAATATTGGGGCTTATTAGGGTTTTTAACCGGCTATTAAATCAAAATTTCCAGTTAGGGTATTTCAGGTCGATTTGTTTTTTGTTGTTTCTGATACCACAATAGTTTTTACCCCATTTAAAAAATATTGTTCCTAGCCGAGTTATGAATTTTCAAGTCACGTGAACTGTAATGCTTCGCGCAAACTTGCACCCATTTGCCGATTTAACTTAAAATCTATCTCCTCCCACAGTTTTTGAGGAAACCCCTTGAATCTTGTTAGTTATGTTCTAAGGCATAACACAAAACTTTTGATCGGTCAGATTTTTGATTTAGGCCTCAGAAGTGAAAATATGAATTTTTAAAGTTGGCTCCTGTCCAAAAATTGGTCAAAAATGACGATTTTCAAATTTCAAAAGCCCATATTTTCACTTCTGAGGCCTAAATCAAAAATCTGACCGATCAAAAGTTTTATTTTATACCCTAGAACATAACTACCAAGTTTCAAGGGTTTTACTCAAAAACTGTAGGAGGAGATAGATTTTAAAGATGATTTTCGGCAAGTCACGTTAGAAGTTTGCGCACGCACTCTAATTACAGGCGAAATCGCGATTTGAAAAATTCATAACTTCGGCTAGGAACAATATTTTTACATGGGGTAAAAACCTACTGGTAGCTGGCGTTCTCCTCTATCAAAAACAACAAAAACACGAAAACCGACCTCAGACCCGCCCCCCCCCCCCGGCCCCCTTAAATCAAAATTTCCAGTTAGGGTATTTCAGCTGCCAAGCTGACTTCTTGTCAAACCACAATAGTTTGAATTTAACAGTTACTCATTACTGCTCGTCCAGTGAACTAATGCTTCCTCAGTTGATGCACCTACTTCACGACAAAGCGGATCAGATGAGAAGGAACATCTACAGCAGTGCAGCCGACTCCTCCATCTACAAGCAGACAGCCGAGAAAATAACTGAAATTGTAAGTTTGAAGGTTGCGGTACATTGCCCATTATTTCTTATTGCCCATCAGCATTCCGAGCTGGGGGCCGTGCACGGCTAGTTTCATTTAGTGGGTTTGGGAGCATCAGGCAACGGCTTCCCAAGTACAGTAGATACTTTTTAAATACAATTACAATACAAAGTCGAACATTGAATCAAGGGCTTCAAGTTTTGTTTTTGTTTTGTGGAGGAATACATTGATCAATATTTCATTTCTATCGCCCATTAAAGCGCCACACCCTTATTTTACAAATCATTCTGTTGTTGGGAGGGCAGAATAATGTCTGATTTGGTGCGAAACATTTGCCTGAGAGAAAGAGATAACCCATTTCCCTGCTAGGTGAACATTTACCTAAGATAACCCATTTCCCTGTAGTTGGTATCATGCTAACTCCTGCTATACCTAAAGTGAACATTTACCTAAGTAGGTGAACATTTACCTAAGATAACCCATTTCCTGTAGTTGGTATCATGCTAACTCCTGCTAGGTGAACATTTACCTAAGATAACCCATTTCCCTGTAGTTGGTATCATGCTAACTCCTGCTAGGTGAACATTTACCTAAGATAACCCATTTCCCTGTAGTTGGTATCATGCTAACTCCTGCTAGGTGAACATTTACCTAAGATAACCCATTTCCCTGTAGTTGGTATCATGCTAACTCCTGCTAGGTGAACATTTACCTAAGATAACCCATTTCCCTGTAGTTGGTATCATGCTAACTCCTGCTAGGTGAACATTTACCTAAGATAACCCATTTCCCTGTAGTTGGTATCATGCTAACTCCTGCTAGGTGAACATTTACCTAAGGTAACCCATTTCCCTGTAGTTGGTATCATGCTAACTCCTGCTAGGTGAACATTTACCTAAGATAACCCATTTCCCTGTAGTTGGTATCATGCTAACTCCTGCTAGGTGAACATTTACCTAAGATAACCCATTTCCCTGTAGTTGGTATCATGCTAACTCCTGCTAGGTGAACATTTATCTAAGATAACCCATTTCCCTGTAGTTGGTATCATGCTAACTCCTGCCAGGTGAAAATTTACCTAAGATAACCCATTTCCCTGTAGTTGGTATCATGCTAACTCCTGCTAGGTGAACAGTTGTAAACCCTTCTCTTCTAGTGGTATGATTCTCGCTTGGGGTGCGAGAGGTCCCGGGTTTCGGCACCAGTTGTAAACCCTGGTCTACCGAGAACTCAATGAGGAGATTCTTTTGATAGGTGGAATAAAACAAAACAGTCACTGAATCAGCGTACAAAAAAACTTCCTTAAAAACTCATGCTAAAAACCAGTTTTAAAACTTAAAACCCGTTTTACTACTTTTCTAAACGTGTTTTAATGATAGCATGCTGGACCAGAACCAGGAACTTGAGTCACGCCATGCTCACCCGAGCCTGACTGATAACTGATAAGCCGTGAATTCAATTATCAAGCCAGACTCGGGGTATTGCAATAAATAATGCGCGGCTCAAGTCCCCAGCTCTGACCTCAGCCGCTATCCTACTTCAGTCTACATAATGCTTTGAAGTATATTTTTAGAAAAATAAGTTTTAGAAATCAATGTGCAAACGCACAACTCGCCTCCTCCCTGTGATTTTGGGGCATTGGCCTGAATCATCTTCCCTTTAATCAGAAAGGGATCTTATCCAATGAAATGCTGCATCAAAACTTTAAAAGAAATGCTATAATGCTTCATTGATCCTTTAAGTTTTTAGAACAAAATTATTGGTATTTGATTTAAATCACTTTATTAACATGGATCTGAGGAATAAATCTACATTCCAAAAAATGATCCCCACTAACAAATATTTTAAAATCACTACCAAATATTTTAAAATCAAATTATGGAAGTTTAGAAGTTTATGCTCGGTAAAATCAAAAGTTAACATAAACAAATCAAAAAAAATCAAAAGTTAGTACAAACAATCATGATTCATGTACATAACTCGGTCCAGAAGTTCATGCAAAATCCTCCCTTTTGCTCTCTTAATGCCATAGGGCATAGATGGCACGTCCTCTTGCATGTCTTTGGCGAAGTCCATTATTGGCCCCAAGAAGGCTTTCAGGTTGTACCTGAAGCCCATGGTTACTTTGTTCGGGATCCTCGCACCGTTGGGCCCGGTTATCCATCGTGGTCCGTTACGCGTTTCGAGGTCGTTGAAAATCTCGGTCTGCAGAGACCGTGTGCGTGTCTCCACGATGTATAGTTGAGCTTGTGTTATGCTTGAACCAGCATTTTCCACAATCTCCTGCAGACCGGTTATAACTCTCCTGATCTTCTCCCGCATACACGTTGACGTTTCGACGGGTCCGGGCAGCCTTTCAAATGGTATCACTTGTGTGTATCTGCGAGCGTTTCCTTCTCCGGGGCCGTGATCTCCGACATCGTTCGGTTGTTCCCCCTCGGGAGGGGGAAGATTGGGATTTACTGATGCGGAACTGTTGCTGCTGCGGTTGAAACGGTTCGCAGTAGAAGGAGGATCATTCGGTGACTCTGACTCTCTTCTAGTGGTATGATTCTCGCTTGGGGTGCGAGAGGTCCCGGGTTTCGGCACCAGTTGTAAACCCTGGTCTACCGAGAACTCAATGAGGAGATTCTTTTGATAGGTGGAATAAACCAAAACAGTCACTGAATCAGCGTACAAAAAACTTCCTTAAAACTCATGCTAAAAACCAGTTTTAAAACTTAAAACCCGTTTTACTACTTTTCTAAACGTGTTTTAATGATAGCATGCTGGACCAGAACCAGGAACTTGAGTCACGCCATGCTCACCCGAGCCTGACTGATAACTGATAAGCCGTGAATTCAATTATCAAGCCAGACTCGGGGTATTGCAATAAATAATGCGCGGCTCAAGTCCCCAGCTCTGACCTCAGCCGCTATCCTACTTCAGTCTACATAAAGCTTTGAAGTATATTTTTAGAAAAATAAGTTTTAGAAATCAATGTGCAAACGCACACATTTACCTAAGATAACCTATTTCCCTTTAGTTGGTATCATGCTAACTCCTGCTAGGTGAACATTTACCTAAGATAACCCATTTCCCTGTAGTTAGTATCATGCTGACTCCTGCTAGGTGAACATTTACCTAAGATAACCCATTTCCCTGTAGTTGGTATCATGCTAACTCCTGCTAGGTGAACATTTACCTAAGATAACCCATTTCCCTGTAGTTGGTATCTTGCTAACTCCTGCTAGGTGAACATTTACCTAAGATAACCCATTTCCCTGCAGTTGGTATCATGCTAACTCCTGCTAGGTGAACATTTACCTAAGATAACCCATTTCCCTGTAGTTGGTATCATGCTAACTCCTGCTAGGTGAACATTTACCTAAGATAACCCATTTCCCTCTGTAGTTGGTATCATGCTAACTCCTGCTAGGTAAACATTTACCTAAGATAACCCATTTCCTGTAGTTGGTATCATGCTAACTCCTGCTAGGTGAACATTTACCTAAGATAACCCATTTCACTGTAGTTGGTATCATGCTAACTCCTGCTAGGTGAACATTTACCTAAGATAACCCATTTCCCTGTAGTTTCCTGTAGTTGGTATCATGCTAACTCCTGCTAGTGAACATTTACCTAAGATAACCCATTTCCCATTTCATGCTAACTCCTGCTAGTTTTACCTAAGGTATTGGTATCGCTAACTCCTGCTAGGTGAACATTTACCTAAGATAACCCATTTCCCTGTAGTTGGTATCATGCTAACTCCTGCTAGATGAACATTTACCTAAGATAACCCATTTCCCTGTAGTTGGTATCATGCTAACTCCTGCTAGGTGAACATTTACCTAAGATAACCCATTTCCCTGTAGTTGGTATCATGCTAACTCCTGCTAGGTGAACATTTACCTAAGATAACCCATTTCCCTGTAGTTGGTATCATGCTAACTCCTGCTAGGTGAACATTTACCTAAGATAACCCATTTCACTGTAGTTAGTATCATGCTAACTCTTGCTAAGTGAACATTTACCTAAGATAACCCATTTCCCTGTAGTTGGTATCATGCTAACTCCTGCTAGGTGAACATTTACCTAAGATAACCCATTTCCCTGTAGTTGGTATCATGCTAACTCCTGCTAGGTGAACATTTACCTAAGATAACCCATTTCCTGTAGTTGGTATCATGCTAACTCCTGCTAGGTGAACATTTACCTAAGATAACCCATTTCCCTGTAGTTGGTATCATGCTAACTCCTGCTAGGTGAACATTTACCTAAGATAACCCATTTCCCTGTAGTTGGTATCATGCTAACTCCTGCTAGGTGAACATTTACCTAAGATAACCCATTTCCCTGTTGTTAGTATCATGCTGACTCCTGCTAGGTGAACATTTACCTAAGATAACCCATTTCCCTGTTGTTAGTATCATGCTAACTCCTGCTAGGTGAACATTTACCTAAGATAACCCATTTCCCTGTAGTTGGTATCATGCTAACTCCTGCTAGATGAACATTTACCTAAGATAACCCATTTCCCTGTTGTTAGTATCATGCTGACTCCTGCTAGGTGAACATTTACCTAAGATAACCCATTTCCCTGTTGTTAGTATCATGCTAACTCCTTAGGTGAACATTTACCTAAGATAACCCATTTCCTGCAGTTGGTATCATGCTAACTCCTGCTAGATGAACATTTACCTAAGATAACCCATTTCCCTGTTGTTAGTATCATGCTGACTCCTGCTAGGTGAACATTTACCTAAGATAACCCATTTCCCTGTAGTTGGTATAATGCTAACTCCTGCTGGGTGAACATTTACCTAAGATAACCCATTTCCCTGTAGTTGGTATCATGCTAACTCCTGCTAGGTGAACATTTACCTAAGATAACCCATTTCCCTGTAGTTAGTATCATGCTAACTCCTGCTAGGTGAACATTTACCTAAGATAACCCATTTCCTTGTAGTTGGTATCATGCTAACTCCTGCTAGGTGAACATTTACCTAAGATAACCCATTTCCCTGTAGTTGGTATCATGCTAACTCCTGCTAGGTGAACATTTACCTAAGATAACCCATTTCCCTGTTGTTAGTATCATGCTGACTCCTGCTAGGTGAACATTTACCTAAGATAACCCATTTCCCTGTTGTTAGTATCATGCTAACTCCTGCTAGGTGAACATTTACCTAAGATAACCCATTTCCCTGTAGTTGGTATCATGCTAACTCCTGCTAGATGAACATTTACCTAAGATAACCCATTTCCCTGTAGTTGGTATCATGCTAACTCCTGCTAGGTGAACATTTACCTAAGATAACCCATTTCCCTGTTGTTAGTATCATGCTGATTCTTGCTAGGTTAACAAAGAGCTGGGAGTCCTGTCCTCGCAATACTACAACGTCATGGAGAAGTCGCTTCCCAACTTATTCACTGCTCATACCACCAAGAACAGCGTTCAGAGTAAGCACTTTGCCCAGGAGCACCTACTTTTCATTGCACTTTGTGTAGCAAGTGTTTTTTGGGATATTATGGTTTTTATCCTTATTTTATTTTGTATCATGTTAGATGAAAGAGATACTCTTATATTGCACTTTATAATTTTTAAGAAAATTAAAACTTGTTCAGCTACAATAGCAAGTTTTTGAGAGCATTTCCTTCATGGAATGGAGCACTACACTGTTATTGGGATTTCAGCAGTTGATGTTCCCCCTCATTTCAGATTTCTGCGAGGAGAAATGTCAGATTGATGAGAGTACAGTGCACAGCTCCCTGACAAAGACATTCCAGCACGAACTGGCGATGACGATCGGGTGAGTTTCCCAAAACATTGTTATTTCACTGACACTACTGCAAGGGATAGGCAACCCGCATATAAACTTCACCTACTCTTCAGCTCAGGGAGCATTTGATTTAAACAAGAATTGCGCCAGCACCGACACAATTATTGTTGTTCCCGTAGGCCGTATGAAGGCGCTTAATTTCCCTCCCCCGCGGTGCTTGATGTAACCTTAGCATCATAATAAGATAATACAAAACGCAGTCGTTATAAGGTAATAAGGGTATAAATATTGTTCCGATGCGCGTGCTGCGCGCGAACACCGCGAACACAAATTGGTGGTTCGTTGTAGATTTCGCGCCATTTTGTTGAATTTGTTTACGTTTCGCATCAAATTGTGTCACCGTTCATTCACGCGATGTGCCGATGTATGTTCTTGAATTTTTATACTACTTCAGTACATGAAATTAAGTAAGCAGAAAATTAAGCACTCCAGCCGCCAAAAATGCTTAATTTGATGTAACGTAGTAATGTGCTTTCTAAATTAAATGGTCCGACATAAAATGCGTTCTTAATTTATTTCAGAATCAAATCAAAATGTGTACCGCGCACATTTAATCATGTCATGAAATAATCAGACAGAGAAATATGATGCAGAAGTGATTCACCAGTAATCGATTGAGGATAGTTTGATTAATAAAATAAAAATCAATCTCTTTAGCAGAAGGAATTTTCGACATATTTTTCTCTCTTGCAGAAAATCGTTGTCAATAATCCTACCATGGATATTGCAGATGCTAAAGTAGACACACGCTTAAGTAAGCTCAAGCCCTTGCCCCTTACACGCACGAGCAATCTCCAAGTCTTCCTTCTTCCTCAGAAGAAGGAAGGAAGATAATAATCAATGGGTGAAGAGAGCTGGTATTCTCAGAGCGATTCAGTAGTGTAGGAATCTATCAGTAGAGTAGCTACTAGATTCGTTCTCAAACATTCAAATATGTGATTAAAAACTTAAGAAGCCCAATGGATCATTAATATTTACTTTTGTTATTTTACTTTAATGAAAATGGCCTCATTTTTACTGCCTAAATTTAACTTGAATCAATTAGATGCAGGAAATTAAGAAAGCATTATAAATATTTAAATTAAGTAGCATAAAATTAAGCACTGGAGTCACAAAAAATGCTTAATTTGGTGCTGCGTAATATTGTGCCTTCTTAATTTTCGGAGTTCTTAATTTCCTGTATTAAGGTAAGTTGTTATCACTTTTTATCTGATTTTCAAATTCTGTGCCTTTGTTTTCTGTTTCAATGCTGTCTCTTGTTCCGAAAAGCAATATTCGTCTTTCACATCGACCATAGAATTTTTCAAACTAAGTCGAATTCAGTAGAAAGTTTAATAGTTATGCAGTTTGGTACTAAACTAAGTACAGAACCGAAGCTTTTTCCTCCAATCCATCACCCAACTTATTCCTGAGATTTCAACTTTTTAAGACACGAATTCTTCAACGAATTCTTCAACGAATTCTTCAACAGCCTTTTATTTTAGAAGTTATCATAATTGAGTAGTTCGAGCATGTAGCATGTCTGCATTTGCTAAGGGCGCTCAAAATTTAGGGACTCAAACATAGCAATTTTTGTGCATGTGATGGTGATGTTGAGGCACAAAACCTCAAACTTGAAAGTTGAGACTCCAAAATTTTTCCTTTGATATTCAACAGAATGTCTTTGAAAATCTGCTTTGATGAGAAGATGAAAGGTTATAAGCGGCATTTTAGAAGGTTATTCGAAAGACCCACTTCTCAACGATGATTCTGCTGGGCATGCAATGCTTTGACAACCTTTCAGAAAGTTATGTGCTTTTACATTTCGCGTTTTGCCGTATTACGTCATCTTTTTTAGCGTGCAGCAGTGCCTGGTGACGTCACATGACATGCGGATAACACGCGAAGTGTAGACTTAGGGAGACTTGAGGTAGGGGTAAGCCTGAGAACAGGATTCATCAGGAATAGCCTGCAGTTAGGCAGAGGCTAGAAGTAACTAGAGGTACTAGAGGCTAGAGGTAAGCCGCATGAACTGCAGGTGAATTACTATTTGCAAATGTTCAATTCAAGGTTGTTAAATTAGGGTTTGCAGTATAAAAATTTCATATTTTCATGTTCATATTTCATATTTCGGTAAATTGAGCGATCCGTCGAGGCCAGTATCACGCCAGTATCGCGCCAGTATCAGGCCAGTAGCACGCCAGTATCGCGCCTGTATCAGGCCTACCTCACGCCGTTATCACGCCAGTATCACGCCAGTATCGCGCCAGCATCACGCCAGTAGCGCGCCAGTAGCACGCCAGTTGCGCGCCAGTAGCACGCCAGTTGCGCGCCAGTAGCACGCCAGTTGCGCGCCAGTAGCACGCCAGTAGCACGCCAGTATCGCGCCAGTATGACGCCAGTAGCGCGCCAGTAGCACGCCAGTAGCAGGCCAGTATCACGCCAGTATCGCGCCAGTCGACACTTACTTAAAGCCAGGACGCCAGTAACACGCCAGTATATGATCTGATACTGGCGTGCTACTGGCGTCCTGGCTTAAAGTAAGTGTCGACTGGCGAGATACTGGCGTGATACTGGCGTGATACTGGCGCGCTGGCGTGATACTGGCTACTGGCGCGCAACTGGTGTTTGGCGCGCAACTGGCGTGCTACTGGCGCGCTTCTGGCGCGATGCTGGCGCGATACTGGCGTGATACTGGCGCGATAACGGCGTGAGGTAGGCCTGATACTGGCGCGATACTGGCGTGATACTGGCGTGCTACTGGCCTGATACTGGCGCGATACTGGCGTGATACTGGCCTCGACGGATCGCTCAATTTACCCATATTTCATATTTTCATAGAAAATTTTTCTAATTTCATATGAAAAAATTTGAAGAATCGGGCTTCGGTAAGGATAATCTATTAGTGCTAATTTGCTGTAACCTCATTAAAGTTGAGTCATGAAAGGTGATTGGCCGACATAGTATGTTTGTATAACGGTTATATTGATAGACAACCCTATCATAACATGTCTCATTAGCCAAAATGAGGCGATCGTGTATCATATTCGATGTACAGTACACTAATACAATTGGTAAATAGTAACCTGACTGGTGGTACTAGGATGAGTAGATACCAAGTTGACAGGATATCGAAAACAAGCTGTGGCCTTGATGAACATTCAACAACTTGAACTAGTGGTTCCTGTCCATTTTACCAATTAATGCTGACTAGACTATATTATCCTGCTTGAAGACAATTCCACCGACCTCTGTTGAAGCCAAGGGAATGTTTTCTGTTAGTGGGCTTTTCCTTAAAAGTTATCAAACACTAATTGATCAACTTACCATTTTAAGTATCAAATTTTTTCTCAACAAGACATTAACTTTTAATTAACGTACACTGAACTGTAAACTGTGCAATCAATGCTTTGTGTCTGATTGAATGTGAATGTTGTGAGTAAAAAGAATGAGTTTTGAGGTGGTCAAAGGAATGATTCTGATATAAGCACTATAATATTAAAGTCAAGTTATAGTTACACCCAGCGCTTTAAGAATGGTAGTAGGACTTTTCACCATCATGAGGTTATGATTATCGGGGCCAGTATTGGGAATTCGATGATGAATCGTAAGTTACGTGAATCATGACATTTAATACAATCTCTTTGACATGATGTATCAGCTGTTTCATGCATCCTTCATTTTTGAAATTCTCATATGAAATTCCATATGAAAAATGAAAAGCTCAAAATTTTTCATATTTCATATGAAAAAAAAGTTGACATGAAATTGCAAACCCTATGTTAAATACGTATTTTTTTGAAATACGGCAAAAAATACGATACGTAATTTTTGGTAGAAACTGCCGTGTTTTCTCTCCTTTAACTTTGAAATTTTTCTTCAACTTCGAATAAGCCGTATTGCCATGTATAGATCGTGCGCTCACTCTAAATGTTTACGATACCATCGTTTTACTGTATTTGGTAGCGTACTTTTTTCACGTGGTTAACAACCCCTATTCAAATCCGTGTTGAAATTTCTAGATCACGTATTGTGAAAAAATACGCTAGCTTTTATTCTGAGGCCAATACGTCGTACCTTTTGGCGATTTTTTCACGTATTTAACATCCTGGGTTTAATTACTATTTCCAAATGTTGAATTACTATTTTGAACTGTTGAATTACTATTTCCAAATGTTGAATTACTATTTTGAACTGTTGAATTGCTATTTACAGCTGTTGAATTACTATTTGAAACTGCTGAATTACTATTTCCAACTGCTGAATTAATTTTCCCAACTGTCGATTAACTATTTCCAACTGTTGAATTACTATTTCCAACTGTTGATCTACTATTTCCAACTGCTGAATTACTATTCCCAACTGTTGAATAACTATTTCCAAATGTTGTATAACTATTTTGAACTGTTGAATTACTATTTCCAACTGTTGATCTACTATTTCCAACTGTTGAATTACTATTACCAACTGTTCAATTACTATCTCCAACTGTCGAATAACTATTTCCAACTGTTCAATTACTATTTAAAACTGCTGATTTACTATTTCCAACTGTTCAATTACTATTTACAACTGCTGATTTACTATTTCCAACTGTTCAATAACTATTTCCAACTGCTGAATTACTATTTCCAATTGTTGAATTACTATGTCAAATACGTATTTGTAAGAAGTACGGCAAAAATACGAATATACGTCATTTTTTTTAAATTGCCATATTTTTGGGAGTGCAATAATGCATCGATAGACTTTTATGATCAATTTGTATTGAGTAGTAAGGCAGGTAAAGAATACTCATCGAATGTGACGTCAAAGATGTGCTATGTTCATGTAACAGATGACGGATCACGTGACACTAGCAGTCACGCGCGCTTTGCAAAATGCAAACGGTGCGTAATGAATCAGGAGGCACTGCAGTGCACAATAATTTATTACGAACGGCGCACAGGCTTTTTGAATACACCGCTAAAACAGGGGTAAGAGGTGCATAATGTGCAATGTGCATGTGTGCAGTTGCTTAATACAGTTGGTGAAATAGATCAGGTAGAACAGGGTAAATAAACAGGGTAAATGAACATGGTAAATAACCGGGTAAATGAACAGGGTAAATAAACAGGGTGAATAAACAGGGTAAATAAACAGGGTAAATAAACAGTGAAAGCATGTTTAATTAAGTTTTGTAACATTCCGTAATTCAGCGTGTCAGAATCCGAATACAAATCTAGAGATGGACTTTCGAAAACTACTGATGGACTTTCGAAATCTACTGATGGACTTTTGAAATCTACTGATGGAGTTTTGAAATCTACTGATGGAGTTTCTAGAGAGAGACTTTCGTGCGTGTTTATACAACTCCATCTCTGGTTTTATAACTCCATCAGTGATGGTTATACGTATGGAGCACGCGCGAAAACAACACGGCCGTGTATATAGCATGTCTTTCTACAGCAGAAGTCGACCGTCTGATATGTATTTACATTTATATATATAAATACACACACCACCCACTAGCTCTATAATACGTTATAGATCTTTCTCAAATAAACCCCCATTCATTGCCTAATATGGTAGTAAAGCACTCGATCTCATTTAAAAGTTGCTCTTTCTGCTGGAGTGGCAGGGCAGCAGGCAAAGTATTGCTGTAAAAGGTAATCTCTGGTGGATCCCTGGCATCACGATCTGTACCACGTGCCTGGTCACGTGACTTCAGTCCTCGCTGCGCTCAGCGGCATGACTCGACCACCGAGCAGGGTTTTGTGCGTTGTCTGCCACCACAGGCTTCCCCCTAATTTCAAAAAAAAGGGCTTTGTGCTCACGTGCTGAAATATGGCAACTAGATCTAATTTCACGTGCATGGTATTTAAACCATTTCAACGTAATCAAGTCGAAAATCCCGTGTAAATATCAATTCTTTAAATCCCCCACTTACAAAACGTCCGCGTCAACTCACGCTCCACTAGTTCGTCGTATGTTCCCATCTATTCACTGCAAGACATGGAGAAACCATTATCAGTAGACCATCGTATCAGAATAGATTACAGTACAATTTTCGTCATAAACGTAATTTCAATCAATTTACCAGTTCAATTTTAGACCTCCACGACAACAATCTTCGACCGATCGCCCTGAAACTCGTTTTATAGCTAAATCTTAAGGTCTTAAAAGCAGCATATCAAAGTAAAAACATAATCCGATGAAAACTATTTGAGTTAGAGATGTCCAAAGTAGCGCAAAATAGCGTTCTATCGCAAAATACGTTATTTTAGTGGTTTTACGCGATTTTGATGACGTCATCACAGCACCCAAATAGACTCAAAAACCAACTCTCCCATATAGCCTATAAGACAATTCCAATTTTAGTACAACATACTTTGACCGGTCTCATCTCAAGATAAGTTGCAGTTCTTGACACCTCACTCATTTAACTTTTGTCCTATAATTTGGAAATCGATTTTTCACCGTACCTTAGAAAATCGCGTATCTCGATGAAAATCGAGATAGCCCAATAACTGTATGATTTTCTGAAAGCTCTTTAAATTTGCTAAAAATTGTTCCGGAAAATCAGACCGCTATCTCCTTCCCTTCTTGGTGAAAAATGCGCTCGAAATTAGCCTATTTTCAAAAAAAGAAACAAAATTTCGCTAAGTTGATGACGTCATAGTGACGTGAAAATGACGTCACCAGAACTTCTCTTATAGCCTATAACATTTTCCCATCTTAGATCAACAAAACCTGACCTCGATCATGGCTCTACCATTTCCCGTTCTTGACATCTCATCGTTTTAAATTTGCTCCCAACTATCATGATATTATTATTATATCTATATTATTAATCTTATTATTATACTATCACCCTGTGACACTCAAATCTCTAACTTATACCCCTGGCCAGTCTTTTTTATTACCGCGGGGGGTTACCGCCCTGGCCAGGGCGGGAATTATATCACCCTGTGACACTCAAATCTCTAATATATACCCTGGCCAGTCTTTTTTATTACCGCGGGGGGTTACCGCCCTGGCCAGGGCGGGAATAAGATGCTTATATCACCCTGTGACACTCGTTCGTCTAATAAATACCCTGGCCAGTCTTTTTTATTACCGCGGGGGGTTACCGCCCTGGCCAGGGCGGGAATCACCCTGTGACACTCAAATCTCTAACTTATACCCCTGGCCAGTTTTCTTTTTACCGCGGGGGGTTACCGCCCTGGCCAGGGCGGGAATAGTCTAGGCTAATATTGCCAAAATAGGGCTTGACCCGAGACTACCACCTAGCAAGCTGAAAATTGGTAGTTATGTCCCTTATGGTGTCCTTGTTCACCAACAAAAAGTCTACCAACCGATCTTTGTCGGAAGTGGTCAAAACGAGCCACGCCCTTTTTCGACCGTGGGAATTTTTGGGAAAAATTGAAATTTCAAGATTTTGAAATCTACAAACAAGATAATACACTAAACCCACTTATTTTGGCACGAGAAAAACGATGCAAGTATCCGTTTTTGGATATGGCCATCATGGAAGCCGATAATGGGCCATGCCCTTATTGACCGTGGGAATTTTAGTGAAAATTTGGAATGTTAAGATTTTGAGCTCTACAAACAAGATTATACACTAAACCCACTTATTTTTGTACGAGAAAAACGATGCAGGTGTCCATTTTTGGACATGGCCATCATGGAGGCCGATAATGGGCCACGCCCTTTTTGACCGTGGGAATTTTGGCAAAAAAATGAATCGTAAGACCATGTTCTTTACAAGCAAGATTATACACTAAACCCACTTATTTTGGCACGAGAAAAACGATGCAGGTGTCTATTTTTGTCTATGACCATCATGGGAACCGATAATGGGCCACGCCCTTTTTGACCGTGGGAATTTTGGAAAAAAATTGAATCGTAAGACCATGATCTTTACAAGCAAGATTATACACTAAACCCAATTATTTTGGCACGAGAAAAACGATGCAAGTTTCCATTTTTGGCAATGAAGTAGGACGATAATGTAAGCCGATAATGAACTGTACTGCACTCCTTTTGATTGTGGGAATTTCAGCAAAATTGAAATTCAAAGATTTTATAATCAAGATTATACACAACACCCACTGATCATTGGACGAGATGGATGATTCAAGTGTTTAATATTTAAGCTATGAACATCGTGAAAGCCAAAAATGAGCCCATCAATGGCAACTTTGACATCACAGCTCTGCAGGGGGAAAGCCGAAGGGTCAGACCTGCACCGAAGGAAATTGATGGCAATCCACCTGTGATTCTCCGAATCATATCGGACTAATATTGCAAGCATGTTATTACGTACTCCTCTACGTCATAATATTTGGCGCTTTTCGGAATTGGAGCGAAGTACTGAGTTCTGGATTTCTGTGCCCGTGAAGTCTGTTACTATACTGCCTTCCAATATTTCAGCTCTCAGCCTGGTTTAGTGGGTCATCGCTAGCAATCAAGTGGTTTACTTGGCTACTTTAGACATACATAGTCCGCAAAGCCTTAATCATCCGATCCGTGTATACTGTATGAGAGAGTTGTACAGCAGCAAGTTTAGGATCAGTTGTAGCATGGATAGCAGGAGCAGGGTCTGTAAAAGCACGGTCTATAGGAGCAGAGTTTGCGGATGTGAAGACTGATGAATGAGATGAGAAGGAGGTTGGTGGGTGGAGGTGAAGCAGATGCGGGAGGAGCAGGTTTGGATCTGAACTTTGCCATCAAAGATGGATAAGTGAAGAAGGAGATATAGGGCGGAGATTCCACTCTCTCACACACTTGTCACTGAGTCCAGTGAGGGCAACAACTTCCAGGTTCGTCATGGAGAAGTAGAAGACAAGTCGCTGGAAGATCCTGAATGGAAGCTGTTCTTGTTGACGCCTTCGACATTGTTCCTCTAATGTTGATCCTCTAGTGTTGTCTCTCGTGTCTTCTAGCGTGGTCTTCTTTAAACTTTCAAAGGTAAGTCGGCGAACCTTAAGGCTACTATTAAGTTGTATGGTCGTCATTGGCCAAGGTCACATTAATCAAACGGGCCAGTTGATGTGACCTTGGCCAATTTACTGAGCTGAAAACAGATAAGATAAACTCAAAACGCCTTATGCCACATACATCAATATCAGGTTCATGAGGTTGAGTCGCCATTTGTTTTTTATAGATGGATACACTCTCCTTTACTGTTCTTCTTTCTTACACCAACATGTTATTACCCAACATGTATCTTGACCCCCAACTTTCAGTTGTGATGAATATGAAGATCACTCTATCAATAGATCTGGCAATGGACTGATATATTGTCCCAATGGCGGATGGCCGTCTTGCTAGTTTCGGGCTGTAGATGTCGCAAGTGTTGTACTGGTTGTTTTGGCAATATGAACGAAATCTCTTTTGCCCGACCATAATTTCTCTTCCACTTTCCATGACTGTTACTCAGCAGAAGAGTGGACATAGTGCAGGTTATAGCGGGTTAATATGACCCTAGGAGTTGTAAAATAACCTATTATATTGTATGTTGTTCACAACATATTCGAGTGACAAGTTGGTAGTACAAGAGTGACAAACTGGTGTTTTGAGTTTGAAGAATTTTCAGCTGTCAGCCTGTAGTAGAGTTTGTAAGGATACATGAAATACGACTACATGGTATATCTATACTTCTAGTGGCTCAAATAAAAATACTTGAATCGTTCATCTCGTCCATCAATAAGTGATTTTAGTATATAAACATATAATCTTGAATTAAACCCTCAAAAAATTTTGCGGAAATTCCCACGGTCAAAAAGGGCGTGGCCCATCATCGGCTTCCATGATGGCCATATCCAAAAATGGACACCTGCATCGTTTTTATCGTACAAAAATAAGTGGGTTTAGTGTATAATCTTGTTTGTAGAGCTCAAAATCTTAAAATTCCAAATTTTCACTAAAATTCCCACGGTCAATAAGGGCGTGGCCCATTATTGGCTTCCATGATAGCCATATCCAAAAACGGATACTTGCATCGTTTTTCTCGTGCCAAAATAAGTGGGTTTAGTGTATTATCTTGTTTGTAGATTTCAAAATCTTGAAATTTCAATTTTTCCCAAAAATTCCCACGGTCGAAAAAGGGCGTGGCCCGTTTTGACCACTTCCGACAAAGATCAGTTGGTAGACTTTTTGTTGGTTAACAAGGACACCATAAGGGACATAACTCCCAATTTTCAGCTTGCTAGGTGGTAGTCTCGGGTCATTGGCAATATTAGCCTAGACTAATAATATACATTGCATACGGGCCATATTATAACAAAGTGTAACATTCAACTGAAGTTTCAACCGTGGCTAAGCAATTACACCATTCATCAAGTTAACAACATTTGTCATTCATATTCATACCATCGACAATTTTATTACCTAAATATCCAGATGACCATCTCACGTTTATCTACAAATCACAGTACAGAAGTGCTGTGATTTGATCCGTCCATATCGCTGTGTTATTGTAATCTACAAACCACAGTACAGAAGTGCTGTGATTTAAACCGTTCATATCTCTGTGCAACAAATGATGAATGTCTCTGTGTTATAAAATGGTATGTGATTGAGAGTATGTGGTATGTGATTGTGCGTTTGTTCGTGTGTGCAGCCTGTGTGCGTACAGACTGTGCCTACTCGGTATTGATGAGGTGTTCTAGGCGTCCACGTACGTTTTGATAATAATATTCAGGTTATGTGAGAAATTTGAGCCTGGTTGCTCGTTCAAATCACACCGAGTTTGAAATGAGTCCCAATAAATCCTTACTAGCTTACTTGGTTTTGATGACATTTTACAATTTTTAATGGATCGATAGAAAATTATCGGCATGATTTTTCTATTTTCTGATAGAATATAGCGATAAGAATATAGTATGAGCAATGGTTTAAATGCTTATTGATTATTAAATGGAACTAATTGGCTTAGTGGCACAAAAATTTTTGAACAAATTTCATAGCATAGAATCGAACTGTATAATAAAAGTAGATCTAGTCTATTTCAAAGTTCTAAATACCTATTGTTGCTTTATTCAATGTATTGTCTCATGGTAACATGGTTATTGTTATAGTCCATGGGTTACTTTTTTCAAATTTTCAATCCATATGCAGGACGCAGTCATGCGTGAAATGTGTTATGTGGGTGGTAAAAGTGTGAAGTATTGATAATATTAACTCATAATGTTAATAATTCTGAGTCATGATAAGATGAGTCACACATGAGAAATAGACGTCTGAGCGACGCATCATCATCATTCAACTAACTGTTAAATTGATGACGTCAAATCATCGGATTAATTATAATTTGCGCGCCGCCTCCACCAACTGGCGGTGTTAATGAGAACCATATTATGCACATCTATAATCTATATCATATTCATACATGAACTGGCTGGGCAAGTTAGCCGGCGGGGGTTGGTTCAGATACTCTGTCTCGGATTACCCATTTATTTTAAATTAAAATTTATTTTCTTTAAATTTTTTGTTCTATTATATAAAAGAATGTTTGAAGAACTTTACAGATATTATTTATTACTGAAAGAACCGATTTCGAAAGGGGCTGTGCAGACGCCAGTACAACGTTGAAGTTGAGAGTTGAGACAAGGAAAAAACTGATGTAGTAAATAAAACACTAATGTTAACATGTAAATGTATTAGGATGTAAAATGGATGTTCTTTCAGTGCGGTTTGTTAATCTTATTGCGGATGTATCCAAAGGATTGATTCACAAATTTAATTTCCCTAACGTATGTACAGTGACCACTGCAGTATTGTTTCTCACCTCTCGTAATCTTTTGTGGCTAAAGGTAGGAGTGAAGTGAACATCAAATGATATTTACATTTCTCCACCGCATTTCATTTTTAATGGGTGGTATTAGATTACTAGATTATTTTTACGGATTAAATTGAGTGCTAATATGTCTTCGGACTTCGCTACAAATCACCCTACTACTCTACTAGTAGTGAAAAGTAATGAAATATCTACCCCTTACTTGTTTAACCCTACTTACGTCAAATCACAGCACTTCTGTACTGTGATTTTTTGATAAAAATAAACAAGCATGCAAGATTAACGTTTCACACGGTGTATTTCAGGTTCCACTCGATGGCTTAAAAGTAATGAAAGAAACGTTTGACACGGTGTATTTCAGGTTCCACTCGATGGCTTAAAAGTAATGAAAGAAACGTTTGACACGGTGTATTTCAGGTTCCACTCGATGGCTTAAAAGTAATGAAAGAAACGTTTGACACGGTGTATTTCAGGTTCCACTCGATGGCCAGCTGGTACTTCAGGGACGCTAACGGACTGGTTCTGGTGTACGATATTACACACATTAAGAGCTTTGAGAGAGTCAGCAGCTGGGTGGATAACGTGAGGAAGAGTGCGCCTCAAGACGTCGTCATATTCCTGGTAAATTGCATGTCTTTTTCTTTCTTCCAATCTTTAGTTTAAAATTTTGGCTTTTTACTCATATGGTCACGCTTAAATGGCTAAAAATTCCCCTCTCCTGATATATATTTGACTACTTCTAAGCGTTAAGAAATGTTTAAATAAGTAAATATATTTATCTATTTTATCTGTTTGCCTGTTTGTCTAGACATATTCTTCGTAATAATAATATCAAGATGTTAGCACGTACAATATCATATTGTCTGTCTATCTTGTAAGTGTTTAAGTGGTCAAATATCTGTCAATTGTCAAATATTGTCTGGTCGCGTTTTCACTTCATATTCTTTTGTGTTAACTTACGTCATTAATGCGTATTGTTTAATGCTTCGTGTGCTTTCCCTTGACAGTTGGTTCCCTGTGACAGTTATCGTCAGTGTTTTTCATTTTACTGCTTCGTGTGCGTCGACATCCTTTCTGTGTCTGTCTTTCATTTGGTAGACACAACTACAGACACACGATGGAATGAAATGCTGTTTTAATATCTTAACTGTCTTCGCGCAATCGTGCGTGGTAAGCAATTAAAGATATTGCGTTGTCTGTCCCTCGAGCTCTGCACGGTATGAATGAATGAATAAAATAAATCATGTTTCATTTATTCCGGGGGTTAGCAAACATATTGCTTATCCCTGGAATGAATGGTATGGGAGGTGTTGCAACGCCTCCCTTTTCGCTAGAATACCTTAACTTATAACAAACAACACAATATTTTAAAGAATTTGACTTCTTTCTCGATATATGATCCAAGTTAACATGACACCTCTTCCTAGGTTGGCAACAAATCAGATAAACAGTTAAAAAGAGTTGTATCGCACGAAAAAGGACAGGAGCTGGCAACAAATTACAACATAACTTTCATGGAGACAAGCGCCAAAACTGGGGAAATGTCAACAATGTGAGTTATGGTTAATGGTTATATTCAACTTGCTTCTTAAATAATTTAAGTAGGCATTACCAGTATTACGCCATCTGATAGACTTATAGAGTATTTACAGGGTACACGTGGTACACTGAGCAGTGAGTGAACATGTGGTACACAGGGTAGTGAGTGAACAGGGTACACAGTATACAAAGTGCATGCGGTACACAGGGTACACTGAGTATGCAGGGTACACGTGGTACATTGGTACAATGAACGTACATGGTACGCACGGTACACTGAGTTTAAAGGCTACCAGTCAGAACGAAATTTGATGTCAAGACATTTCATTTCAGGACACTTTCCTGACTTTAACGTTAACCCTAACACCACCATGACCCTAACTATGACCCTAAACCTAACCCCCACCCTAACACAGACTCTAAACTTTGCTTGGATTTGAAATATAACGAGTTAATTTCTGGGAATTTCTTGAGGAAATCCAATCATTTTTGGATGGTGGTTGTAGTTCCTACGAGACACCGAAGCCCCTATATTTCACCGTAGGATTCTCAGAGGTCGGAGAAAATTGTCACAATTTTGGCAAACAATTTCGAGTTCGTACAATATGGAACGCGCGAAGTGATATTTTTGCCAACTTTAGCGCAGATTTTACGCGCGCGCGTCAAAAAATGTTACTGCGCGCGCCGGGCCGCACGCGCGTTCAGGACCGTCGATTCGGATAGCTCGATGGGGTTTGGGTATTCAGACTTCAGCTAGGCGGCTTCTGTGGACTATTCACAACACTCTCATTCTATCAAGACCCACTGTTGGGGTGAAATCGTTTCAAAATACTAAATTAGTTTTGATTTCAGGTTTTCGTTGAACTGACGAAGGCTATCTACCAGAAGTACAAGGCCAACAAACGCCCCGTCTCTCCTACTCCCGAGGTCTCAAAGTTGAGGTAGGAAACAATTGATTGATCATGATACAACCATTTTTAATCATCATACACGCGATGGGTTTAATGGTGTGAAAATGAACATGAAATGATAAGATGTTACTCTCCCATCGACACCCTCCCATACCTGAATTAACGCAGGCCCCCCTTAAAAGTGAGTCACTGTGAATTATTTTGTCTTCCATTCCACCCTGAGTTTATTCCTGTTGCAGCTCACCGCCCGTGGCAGAGCAAAGTGGGTGTTGTTCTGGCTGAGGATACCTTTTCTCTTAGTTCCTAGTATCAACAACCTAGTGAAACGCAAGGAAATATTCTTTGTAGCTCATAGAATTCTTTGCTTGGAAAGACAAGAGAAATGCTGTTACATAAGGCTGAGTTTTTCGTGCTTTTCAAAAATACACTTTTATATAAATGATATATTGTACAGAATGAATTTATATATAGCACACTGTGATCATTGATCTAACGTATTTAGGGTTGAATTTATGAATTTATAACTTTTATTTCAGCGATTGCTTAATTCACTGATGAGTGAGAACTAGGTATCAGGATGACATTTCCAATTGCTGATTGCTTGCTAGAGTTAAAGTCTTTAAAAAAGAACGTGCGTAATAGAATTGCGGTTTTTTGGTAAAATGTACATTAACTTTAATTCCAGATACGTGGCTCATAGGTATTTTTAAAACTCTGATAATTGGAATGGATCAAACCTAATTCTCAAGCAGTATTCCACCAAATGAGCATGCGTGGGTAGAGAATAGATATTTATTTGTTATATGTTTATATAATTTTTGTGATTTATTGCTATTTACGGATGAATTTTGCCAGAATCTACTGGATTACTGGCAAAAGTAATTAATTAATACTTCAATGGTCAATTAATCTTCTAGATCGTGCAAAAACTGTGCAAGATATCAATTGGTTTTGTTTTCTACTTATCAAACTTTGACCGCAATTGTTGGATGAAATGTAAATATGGGAGAACTTCGTTCAAAAACAGTTTATTTTGAGCGATGTTAACAAGCAATAATGGGATCGAAAATACAAGGGAGAATAAAAATCCATACTGTTTTAAAATTGGAACCTGTGTTAGAATTGTAGATTTTAGTGATTAACCACAGAATTGTTCTGGTGGGCTGAAGAATGGTGAATTGAATTTTGACCGTTTAATGAAAACGGGTAAACACTTAATCTCCCTACTTTTCAGAATGTTCCAGATGCGGGATTTTCAGACATGAAACTAAACGCTTATAATTGCGAAAGGGATGATTAATTTAAATGATTATTAATGTAACATATCCTCTTTAGACTTATTTGATTCGGGCTAAATAATTGATGAGTATGACTGCTCTGTATACTTGATTCTATGTAAATTTTCTAGTCTTATTTTTAGTCTCATTTAACCTCTTATTCACAGCTTTCGCTTGGAGCCGCTCAATTCTCTTTGCACTTGAAGAGGTGTTCAGAGTTCTGGGGTTGTGTTGATAAAGTGAGACGTTTCACTCCCCCATCTTTTCTAATGCCCCATTATTATCTGCCATCTCATCCAATGAAACATCACTTTTTAAACGTTATTATACATCATTATGGCTCTGTTCTAATAAAACGGCATCTAATTGACGTAACGCTCATTAAGCTGCACTAGATAGACATTTCTATAGCTGCTTTCATGACATGAAATGTAGTCATGAATGCGATATCTGCTATCATATCACCTCAATAACAGTTTAAGTGCCCTGTCAATATCCATAAAGTGTCTAAGATCTCGAAAATAAATATTGATTGACGTATCAATGAAACCCACTTAAATTTATTCGTGGGAACCATTTACGTGGCATTTACGTCAATGAATTTCATGCATTCTCGGAAGTTGTTGACTTACAATTGTTTAAAACTCCAACCTTCACGGGGGGATTTAAGAGTACATTTTATGTTTGATTAAGGTCAAATATATAATAAATACCACTTACAGCACTAACATAACACCCTCTGAAAGGTTAGTGGTATGTCGAAGAAGAAGGATTTCCACTATTTACACAACCACGGAAAGATAGCAGAGTCTCAGAACCCAGATGTTGAGTGAGTCAGCTTTGGGAAATTGAAATATTTTTATGAGAGACAGTGGGTACTGGTTATGTCGTGCTGACATTATCAAACCAATAAGTTTAACCTTTTAAGTAAGTTAAACAATGTCACCTATTGTCGTCACCTATTGTCGTAGCAAGTAATATCTTCGGGAGCTGATAAGTCCCTTTTTTCTTGGAAGCAGGTTGAAAACGCGAAAGTTTTGAAAAAAAACGGAGCTTTCGAATAGCCTGTGCAAGTCTCCCTTTATCTCTCCTCAGGAAGCTGTATGCGCCACACAAGGCTGCGTTTAACTTCGCAGTGGGGCCGGGGCTGGAACATGCGGTGAATGATATGCAGGATCAACGGCTCCTCGACTCAGATGGCAACAAGGTTTCGAGAGGGATAGGGTTAATACCGAAGAGGACAGGGTTGTTAAACCAGGAGTTGGGACTGGGTTAAACCTGGGGTGGGGAAAGGTCAATTTTTGGTAACAGGGCGATCTTAGGGTTTAGAAGAGGAAATTATAAGGTACACTTTTGGCTGAGAAAAAGCTGATTGAAAAAACTATAATTTTTGCCAGAAGATAATCTCACATTCTCATAGTTTAACCTTGGTTACTTATATGATCATACCATCTCCACCGCAGATAACTCTCCGCGTTACTCGAGTGAGTCTCAGCAAACCGGTGGTACACGAGAAGAACTCATTCTCCAAGAAGTTGCTGGTATACCCTGTCGAGTGCAGGGAGGGTGGTACGACGTACCAGGGCAACCTCGAGTTGGAGCTGAGTGCTTGAGTGGTTCAACATGGTAACGTGTGGTGATACTATGGTAACGTATGGTATCCCCATAGTAAAGTGTGGTATGATTATGGTAACCTGGTATACCCTGTCCATTACCTTGACTTCCCCCTTAGAGCTTCTAGTTTCAATCTATCCCATGAGACTACTGGCCCCCTAAGGGGGCATGTCTCTCACTACTTTTAAAAAGGCCCCTAGAAAAGATCTGGGGGTGTAGGTAGTAGGTGACTATGAAGTCGAAAATTGGGCATTATCCAAGAATCCTGATTGGGACTCCCCTGTCCCATTAAGTCCTAACTTGGACAATGGACACCGCAGCCCCACTTAACTTACTCTCCCCTCGCAGCTGTCCATCTACCGGGAAAACACCCGAGTAACCAGCCACACCCGTAACGTGGGCATGGCGCCCATCATGGTGAAGAGTGAGCTGTGCAACCTGAGCGGGCTGAGTCCGGTGGAGCTGGTCACGAGGCGGGAGGACTCCAACGAGATGGGCGGGTACTTCATCATCAACGGAAACGAGAAGGTCGTCAGGTGAGGAAATTCTGACTACATTGTGCTGTCAGGCGCAATTCTTGTTACTTCTCAAAAGGAAGATACGTCACACTATTCATTTTCGAGAGCTGGAACTTATATTTTGTTCGATTGAGCTGAAAATTTTCCTGGCTCTTTATGCATCACCCGATTAGGGTCTAAATTTTTGAAATCAACCATTTTTCTACGTTTATGAGAATACTAAAAAGTATGATATTTTGATAAGCTTCGCATTTTCAGGATGCTGGTTAACCCTAGACGACACTTCCCGTACACCTTGAAGAGACCCTCTTACAAGAGCAAAGGTCCTAATTTCACGGAGTTTGCTGTGCAGGTTTAGGATTACAATCCTCTCGTATCAGTTATACCGTTTAAACTTCAATCTCCTGAGGTTTAGGCGATTTCAAGTGACTGTGTTAGACAACTCGATAGTAAGAATGTAATCGTTTCTAAAATCCCGCGATTTTTCCCAATCGCACGCTTTTCTTCTCTGACTTATCCCACAAGTTACTATCACTGAACTTTGCC
This sequence comes from Beroe forskalii, assembly GCA_011033025.1. Classification (NCBI taxonomy): domain Eukaryota; kingdom Metazoa; phylum Ctenophora; class Nuda; order Beroida; family Beroidae; genus Beroe; species Beroe forskalii. The sequence goes on from WFMF01000422.1 coordinate 64,827, forward strand.
CCTCCATAGATACGATGTGTTAGGTTGGACCAGACCTCTCAACGACTTACGCTCCACTACCTTAATGACGGTCAGGTCATCCTTAACTTTACCTACAACAAGTCACTCTACTTCATTCCTGTGGTTCTGATCATGAAGAGTCTCGTGGCTGTAACGGACAAAGAGGTCCGTTGATATTTGCCATTTTCAGGAATAAGGAACGTTTCATGTAACCGGCCGAAAAATGTCTGTGAAAATTGATAGGATGGCGTTTCAAAGTTTACTCAGTATTTCTGGAGCACACTGTATTTTTAGCTACAAACTACAGTACAGAATTGCTGTAGTCTGTTCAGTGTTCAGCCATGTCAATAAGGTTAGTAAAGTATAGTTAAGTTCATGCTACGGTTTAAGAAGTTACTGTTAGTAATTTTCAGGACTTCAGGTTTAATAAGTTAGTAATTTCCAGGTGTTTCACCACCTAACTGCGGGGTGTGAGCAAGACAAGGTGTACTGTAACTCTGTCACTGTCATGTTACGAGCTGCACAGACAGAGGCTGGTACTTACGAACAGATATACAAACACCGCAAACGAGTGATATAGACCGTTACTAACGTCATCAACTTCCTGCATTGTGCTGATGATGACATTTTAACCGCCTTTAGTATAGAATTTAGCAACATTTCCATGTTCAAGTTATAATTTACATCCTATCTTACTTCAACTCATCGTATTCTACAATTTGTGCATCGAATTAATAATTATAAAGTTTTTGTGGGCAGGCCAAATTTGAATTTTTCCTGTTTTTATTTTAAAGGCAAATACTGAAACGTTACGACTCTTCCCAGATCAGGAGTTACCTGGGAGGTTTATTCCGGGTTAAATTGGACATCCCCGAGTGGTATACGGACGAGGAAGCCTGTGTGGTCCTGCTCAAGAGACTTGTGCTCGTGCATCTCAACGATAACCTAGACAAGTTCAACCTCCTAGTTTTCATGACGCGGTGAGAATGTGGAAACTTTTAATAAGGGAGTTACTTTATTAACTTTCTCCTTTAAATTAAAATATTCATTATTTGAGCGACCAATTTGACATCCCCTTCGGGGCTAAAAGTTTCCTTTCTTATGTTCTTATAAGTGGGCCTATAGAATCTCAACTAAACCTTCATAACCTGGGGATAGTAACGCTGACCCCTCTTTTAATGCGAGCCCCCCCCCCCCTTCTTACCCCCGTCTTACCCTCTTCTTACCCCTCTTCTTCTTCACAGGAAGTTGTACGCGTTCAAGGATGGGAAGTGTGCTGAGGAGGGGGCGGATAATCCCATGATGCATGAAGTGATGCTCGGAGGTGATCTCCTAATCTGCTTATGTGCTGTTACTACTCTCATATTCACAGATTTCACCTGCAGTTGTATTTCATGATCAATCGTCATATCAATTATTCAATTTAATGTACGAGATAAATCATGTCAATCACTAATTGGTGTAATAGAGAAATGACCTATAGTAATGATGTTCCATCATAACTATTAACTACGTCAATTTAAAAGTTGGTGTGCACTTGAGCACTTGATAATTTGGGTTTGTTCAAGCAACGTTCCTCTGCAGGGCACCTGTACTTAGCCCTTCTGAAAGAGAGGTGTGAGGGTTGGCTGAGGACACTCCGGCTGGAAATGGAGAAGATGATGCGCCAAAGTACCACCCCTGTCGATATCATTAGTGACACCACCGTAAACAGGTAGGAGGAAAATGTTCCTACTTGCTATCATGCCAAATATCATTCTGTAAGATACCATCCGAATCCCCCAGACCTATCCCCCCTCCCTCTTACAGATTGAATATCATCTCTAGACCCCCTCCTCCTTACAGAATGAGTTACATCTCTAGACCCCCCTTCCCCTTAGGCCTTACAGATTGAGTTACATCTCCAGACTGAGTAAAATCTCTAGAACCCCTCTCAGGTTAATGTCGCGGCTACCTAACATTGGGAACGCCCTGCAGTACCTCCTAGCCACAGGAACTCTCAAGTCTCAGTCCGGTCTGGACATGCAGCAGGTGTCCGGATTTGCTATCGTCGGAGACAAACTCAACTACCACCGGTGGCTTTCTCACTTCAGGTTCGGAGTTCATCAACTGATGATTCTAGTGCGACCTGTAACGGCTAAGAGTAATGACCATACGCCCTATTCAACCAGGCTCACCCCAAAATATTAGCGACAGCACTAAGTTTCAAACTATTTGCAAACAAGGGGCGGATTATTTCACCGAAGATCTTGCTCCTCAGGTGTATCCACAGAGGAGCATTCTTCACGGAAATGCGGACGACCACCGTCCGGAAACTGCGTCCGGAAGCGTGGGGCTTCATCTGTCCGATCCACACGCCGGACGGGACGCCTTGCGGACTCCTCAACCACCTGACGGCGGACTGCCATGTGGTGACGGAGCTCTCCGATAACAGTGAGATCCAAAGGTGTGGGCAGGGTGAGAGGGGCTTTATTATTTCAGAGAAATTATCATTCATGAGGGAAGAATCTTACCTTAGGGTACACTTAGTGTTCCCGTGAGGTGCTCAGGTGCGTTACAGTGATGTCCGCTATCTATGATGTCTGAAATATCGTGTTTTCCTTACACGCTGCACTTCCAGGCAGCTAATTTCCCTGGGAGTGAACCCCATCTCTGGTCCCCGTGTTCCTGACAGTGTCCCTGTCCTTCTAGAAGGCGTGGTAGTTGGCACCACGCCAGCAAAGAGATGTGATCAGATCGTGACGGGTCTGAGATACCTTAAAGTGAACGGGGTTATCCCTGCGGCAACTGAGGTTCGTTGATTCAGAACTTAACTTTCTGTCCTGAAAAATATAACAGGTGGTCGAGTGTGACACTAGGAAATGATAGGTGGTCGAATGCCTGTATTTTATCTTGTATAAACGCCTGTATAAACACCTGTAAACACCTGTTTATAATCATCAGCTCTACCCCGTATTATAGACATATATCTTGTTTTAATACACACCTCTATGTTTATAAACCTTGTTGTAATGAACACCTGTATAAACATTCCTTCCCCTACATGCAGGTGGTCCACCTCCCGATTATGGACGCTCCAGGACAGTATCCTGGACTCTTCATCTTCACCGGTCCAACACGGATGGTGCGACCAGTTCGAAACATTGGCTTCGATAAAACTGAAATGATCGGAACATTCGAACAGGTACGAGTTCATGTGTCGCACTAACAATGCCCTGTTTGATGGACCTTCTGATGCCCAGAATCTTAGTACAATAGTTTCCTTAGTACAATAGTTTCCTAAATACCCTATATACTCGTTGTAACACTGACAAGTTGGTTCTCTAATCCCCATCCCAGGTGAACGCCCACATCTGCATCTAATCCCACCCCAGGTGTACGCCCACATCTGCATCTAATCCCACCCCAGGTGTACGCCCACATCTGCATCTAATCCCACCCCAGGTTTACGCCCACATCTGCATCTAATCCCACCCCAGGTGTACGCCCACATCTGCATCTAATCCCACCCCAGGTGTACGCCCACATCTGCATCTAATCCCACCCCAGGTGTACGCCCACATCTGCATCTAATCCCCACCCCAGGTGTACGCCCACATCTGCATCTTATCCCACTCCAGGTTTACGCCCACATCTGCATCTAATCCCACCCCAGGTGTACGCCCACATCTGCATCTAATCCCACCCCAGGTGTACGCCCACATCTGCATATAATCCCACCCCAGGTATACGCCCACGCCCCACATCTGCATCTAATCCCACCCCAGGTTTACGCCCACATCTGCATCTAATCCCACCCCAGGTGTACGCCCACATCTGCATCTAATCCCCACCCCAGGTGTACGCCCACATCTGCATCTAATCCCACCCCAGGTTTACGCCCACATCTGCATCTAATCCCACCCCAGGTGTACGCCCACATCTGCATCTAATCCCCACCCCAGGTGTACGCCCACATCTGCATCACCCCTGAGGAGCACGAAGAAGGGATCACGACGCATCAGGAGCTCTACCCAGCTACCATGTTCTCTGCCCTGGGACAGCTCATCCCCTACTCCAACTACAACCCTTCCGCCAGGAACGTCTACCAGCTTCAGATGGGGAAGCAGACCATGGGCGTCCCCTCCCACACCCTAGACTTCAGGTCGGACAGCAAGGCGTACAAGTTGGAAACCCCTCAGAGTCCGCTGGTGCGACCCCAGGCTAACGGGAAGTTCGGACTGGACGACTTCCCGTTGGGAACTAACGCTATCGTGGCAGTCATATCGTACACTGGATACGATATGGAGGACGCTATGATAATCAACAAGGCGTCGTACGAGCGAGGGTTCGCACACGCTAACATCCTGAAGTCCCACGTGTACGACCTGGGTGGGAAGGGAGGTAAGAACACTGAGGTGTTCGGATGGGACCCCTCCTCCTACTCCTTCCAGGGCCATGAGGACCCCCACTCCATCCTCCTGGACCCTGATGGCCTGCCCCCGGTGGGAGCTAAACTGGAATACGACTCCGCCCTCTACTCCACCCTGGATCTGGCTACAGGGAAGTGTGTGGTAAAGAGGTACCAGGGTCTGGAGCCCGCCTACGTGCACAGTGTCAGGGCGCTGGGGAATGAAGTGGGCACGGGGGACTTGAGCAGGGTCTGTGTCACGCTCAGATCCACCAGGAACCCCACTATCGGGGATAAGTTCGCTAGTCGTCACGGGCAGAAGGGGGTGTGCAGTATGTTGTGGCCCGCGGAGAGTCTGCCCTTCACGGAGGGGGGAATGGTGCCTGATATCCTGTTCAACCCACACGGCTACCCTTCCAGGTGGGTTATTTTCTTTTGGCATTCTATTGAGATATCAGTTTTTATAACCTGAAATTTAACAGCTAACTGAAATTTAACAGCTAACTGTAACACGGATTGAAAGAAAATGTGTCCGAATCTACGTGCGCGTGTCACAAATCAAAACCACAATTTGAATAAACCCCTCTATAAACTCAAACCCTCCATTTACTCAGAAGCCCTTATATCATCAGGATGACAATCGGTATGATGATAGAGACGATGGCCGGCAAGGCGTGTGCTGTCCACGGGATGGAGCAGGACTGCACGCCCTTCCTTTTCACCGAGGAGAACCGAGCTGACGACTACGTCGGGGAGATGCTTACTAAAGCAGGTATCAGCCAGATGGCAGTATGATCGATGAACTATTGAACTGTTAGTTTATCCATAGTCAAAAAAGTCCATTTCAGCCCAAAAATTGGTGTTTTAAGAGACTATGGATATATCTATGAATATCTTCTGATAGCTATCTCCTTGTAAGGAATTTTTATCTGTCAGGGTACAACTACTACGGCACGGAGACGATGTACAGTGGTCACACGGGGGAGGAGTTCGAGGCTCAGATTTTCATCGGATTGGTGTACTACCAGCGACTCAGACACATGGTCTCAGACAAATACCAGGTCCGGCAGAAGATAGTCGTAGAATGCAGATCCCTATATGGGGGGGATATTAGGATAAACGGGGTTGTCATTGAATTTGATTGATGGATAAGAAGGATATAATAATCATGGATTAGAATAGTGAATTGATTATGTGTAGGGTTCAACTCAAATACCTCTGATTGAAGCTGATATTTTGATTACGACGGGTCTGGTGGATCAAATGACATCATCAAAGGGGTAGGGCGGGAGGAATTGAGAATAGAAATGGTGGAATTGATTACGTGTAGGGTTCAACTCAAATACCTCTGATTGAAGCTGATATTTGTGACAACTGACAGGTCCGTACGACGGGTCCGGTGGATCAACTCACCCGACAACCCATCAAGGGGAGAAAGAGGGCGGGAGGAATCAGGTGAGGGAAATGGCAGGGATTAAGTAAGAGGAATGGGGATGTTGTGGGATTCAGAGTACATAGGGTTATCTTCTACTAAACTGAAGCGGGGGGAGACCCGGTCTCTCAAGTACAATACCGTACCAATGGGTATAGGGGTGGCGATGGGGTAAAGTACCGTACAAATGGGTATAACACCTTACATTTTAACACCGTATGTATTATATAAACAAATTTTGTTTTCAGGTTTGGTGAGATGGAAAGGGATGCACTCATTTCCCACGGTGCTGCGTTCATCATGAACGACAGACTGCTTAACTGCTCCGACGTCTGTGTTACACATGTGTGTGTACAATCTACTAATGTACAATGTACACTGTACAATTTAAAATGTACAACTACAATGTACTAATGTACGATATGCAAATAGATATGTACATTTTCAATGTACATGATGTACAATGAAAACTGAGCAATAAAAAAGTTAACTAAAAGTGCCTTCAGCCTTATGTCTCACCCCTATATGTGTGCACATGCATCGATTGACGAAGGGATTGATTAAAAGACGCGCATCGTAAGCTTAAACCGGGGCATCTAAAAGATCAATAAAAGTAAAATCACAACGATGTTTACTTCATGTGTGTAAAACGTGCGGTAAAACGGTGGGCGTGTACTCGACTGCCTCCTTTAAATCCAAGCAGAGCTGGAAATGCAGGATAAGTACTCCACAACTTCAGCTAACCTACCCAAAGTCATGTCATGTATTTCACGGCCAATCGAATTGCAGCAGTTTTCAGTTGATAATTCTGTCAGATTTTCCATTTTGGAGACCACATTTCTATTTTTCTTATTCCTCATTCCTTTCAAATTCAACTATCCTATTCCTAATTATTTCAGATATGCAAGGATAAATCTGAAGTCGTTCCGGTGAAGTTACCATACGTTTTCAATTACCTGACAGCTGAACTGGCATCCATGAACATAAGTCTCAGTATGGAACTGAAGTAGAACTTAAGTTAGAAGTTACATCACTGTCGTGTATTTTAGATCGAACTTGTAAATGTTGGGTGTCAAATTGCTCTTTTTTTAAGTTACTTTATTTATTGATATTCTTATTATTGGTCATTTAGATCATATCTTTTTACTGGAACTTATTTATTCGACCGATCAAAGTTTAATTTTACTCTTTTATCAGCGGGGCTTTTTATAACTATATGAATTTTCAGATAGCTGCTTCTTATTTATTTGTTGGGGGATCCCGATGAGTAACAGTGGTGTCTCAACATTTTCTTGCATTCATGCACGGTGAATTACGGCGCGTGATAGTGCGCAAGTTTGTTTATTTATGTTTAATTTGAAAACCAGGAAAGCAAATAATGTGAAATAGTACAATACAGTCAGATTACAGAAATAATGTAATGTCAGACCGAAAACCTTCTACTGAAAAAATCCCCGAAATGATTCAAAAGATAAAAATGATTAAGATGTGTATGCAAAACAAGAGGTCCTAAATGTAGAAGCCAAGAAAAACTGAAATTGAAAAGGTAAAAAGGATGGAAACCCAAATTAAATGAGGTTATGGAACTGAGATACATGAAAACTCTAATAAAAATTAAGAATAAAGTTCCTTAGCCCTAACCAATACATATTTGTGTACTGCCACCAGTCACCAGTCACGCGCTGCAAAATGAAATAGTAGTTCCATAAGTAGTGCTACTGCTAGTAGTGCCCATGCACGGCGTAAAAGTAATACGCCGCGCTTGAATTAAGAAGGTTTAGGTTAAGACACTACGGTATCATTATCAAATGTTGAGTGAATCTGTATTCTATTTCTAAACATTGAAATTATCATGGGTATGATATTGTCTAAGTTATTCTGTATTGTGGTTATGAGATTGAGAATGAGATGATATTGATTTTATTTAATTTCATCCAAATTTCTAATTGTAGTTGTACTTAAACTGTAAACATAAATTTTCGACTTAGGTTGCCTGGTGATAGTGATACCGGACCCGCTGATGCGTCAGACGCCGTGGTGCACGGCGCGTCCGCGTCGTTCAGAAGGGTCTATCATCGATGGACAACAACAAGACTTAGGTTGACGCGGTTTAGCGCTTGCCGCGGTTTAGCGCTTGCCGTGGTTTAGCGCTTGCCGCGGTTAAGCGCTTGCCGTGGTTTAGCGCTTGCCGCACGGTTTAGCGCTTGCCGTGGTTTAGCGCTTGCCGCGGTTTAGCGCTTGCCGCGGTTCAGCGTTTGCCGCGGTTCAGCGTTGTCTGACGTCGTCAGACCCATTATTTAAAATTTTAAATAACGCCTGACAAGTTCAGCGCTTGCCGCGGATTAGCGCTTGCCGCGATTTAGCGCTTGCCGCGATTTAGCGCTTGCCGCGGTTTAGTGCTTGCCGCGGTTTAGCGCTTGCCGCGGTTTAGCGTTTGCCGCGGTTTAGTGCTTGCCGCGGTTTAGCACTTGCCGCTATTTAGCGCTTGCCGCTGTTTAGCGCTTGCCGCGGTTAAGCGCTTGCCGTGGTTTATATTTACTTTTTATTTAGCGCTTGCCAGGGCCGGGCCCTGTTTTTAGGGCCGGGCAACCCTGCATAGGTAAGCTGACATTCTTCGCTTGCGCTTTGCCACATGCTATGTGTCCCTGTTTGTTCGCGCGCGCGCGCCTTTTCTTAATCGAAAACACGCGCGCTTGCGCGCGCAAAATAGGTCCTACAACGTAGGACAACTCGCGCTCTGCTGACTGCTCGAGCTCTACACCTTTTGGTTATAATGTTGCGATAAACACGCCAATCTTGTAATAATATGTGTATTCGCCGCGCTTCTGATCCGATCGCGTTTTTTAAATTTTTATAAATCTTAGCAATAAAACGCAAACAGGGGCTTGCCTTTTAATACTATATGCCCGGTCCGGTCACCCGGTGATGCAGCTGCGAAGCGGCTGCGCGGCGCTGCGTCCTGTCATGATCATGTGATCAGCGGTGCGCGGCGCTTGATCGCTCGGAAGGGTCTTTCATCGATATGACGATATTGACAAACTCAAGCATGAGCAGTGGCAATGACTGAAATAGTGAAATAAATTTCCAATTTGCATTTTGGTATCTCTCCCATATAAACGGCTCTGAGTGACGTCACAGATCTTAACGTCAATTTTTCTGTATCCTAAACCTAACCATAACCCTAACCAAAACCCTAACCTTAATCCTAACCCTAACCCTAACAAATCTTGACCATAATCCTGACCCTAACCCTAGTCCTTAAAGCGCTAGGTGCGCTTAATTATATTTTTCTGAGTGACGTCATTGTCATAGATAATGAAGGCTCCCGTTTATATGGGAGACCTACCTGCATTTTGCAATTTGCATTGATTGCTCATGCTTGCCACTTGCAATTAACGCCGCGCGCGGCCTGGATCGATTTAATTTTCATAATCAAACATCATGAAACACATTCCACAATACAATTACAATAAATTTTTGTTACGCCGCGCACAGCGCCAAATTTGATTTTATGAATCATTGGACCAGACTATAGCGCTGGGATTTTTATTTTGTTGTTTGTTGTTGCAGTCTGTGTATTTTGTAGCAGATGTGAACTTTTCCTCTTTTCATCATCTTTTCAATGTAAAAATTTTCAACCGAACCTAAATCTTCAACTTGAATTTGAAACAGTTCAATATCATGCATATCTAGCACTAATGCTTAGTTATTTTTGAAATGAGTGTTAATAATAATTCAAGCAGAAGTGCTATAGATGCATGATCGAAATGTTGAAGATTTGGGTTGTAAATTTTTACATTGCAATGATATTCTGATGTCTCATAGCTGATAGCGTCACTCATGTCATTTTCCCACTATGGGCTATATCTAAAAGTATTGTGCAAATTCAAAACAATATCGCGGATCCCAGAAGATATTCTTCAGTACTCTTTTGAAATTTATAATTACATAAACCCATGACAGTACATTCATTGAGCCTACTGAATAGATAAAATAATGGCAGATGAACTTGAAAAGAGGTGGAGTAAATCTCAAAGTCCAAGTGAACTAAGATATGAAAATGAGAGGAAATTGATTCAGTCCCAGCCCAAACCTGAAGTATCAGACTCGATAAAAGGAGATGAATCCACCTTAACTTATCCTAAAACTGAGAAAATATTCTTTTTGTTGATAATTGCCCGAATGTATTCTGCATTCTCATCTCACGTTACTGACTGTGATGAGACATACAATTTTTGGGAACCTACTCACTATCTTTCCTTTGGAAATGGATTTCAAACATGGGAATACAATCCAAAATATGCTTTAAGGTCATACCTTTATGTTGGGTTGCACTCTGTTATGGTGAAGATATTTTCTATCTGTGTCTTGAATCACAAAGTAGTTGCATTCTACATGTTGCGGATGTTATTAGGGATTTTTTGTGCAGCTGCAGAGGATCAGTTATATTCTTCCATCTACAAAACATTTGGTTCATTCATAGCAAACTGTTGGCTGTTGATATCATTATTTGCACCTGGAATGTTCATCTCTAGCTCAGCTTATCTCCCCAGCAGCTTTGCCATGTGCTGTGTAACTATTGCTTATGCAGCTTGGCTGGATGGATCAAACCAGGCTGCAGTGATTTGGATAGCTATTGCATCCCTTGTTGGGTGGCCATTTGTTGCGGTCCTTGGAATACCAATTGCATGGGATATCATCTTTAGGAATAATTCATTCTTTGATTTCTGCAAATATTTCTTTGTTGCCCTTGTGTTTACCATGATCCCCATAATTGTTGTTGATGTTGTTGTGTATGGAAAATTTGTGATTGCACCATTGAATATTCTCTTATACAATGTTTTTAACATTGATGGATCTACACTTTATGGCACAGAGCCAGTATCATATTATTTCTTCAATGGTTTCCTCAACTTCAACATTGCCTTTGTTCTTGCCTTTGTATCCCTCCCAGTTTGTATTTTATTCCAATGCTTCTATGGGAACATGAATGAGAAGATTTACATCCTCCTAACTCCCATGTATCTCTGGTTTCTGATAATGTTCACAACACCTCATAAAGAAGAGCGATTTCTCTATCCCATTTATCCCTTCATCACCTTTGCTGCTGCTGTTGTTGTTTTCATAATTGGAGAAAGTACTTCATCATGTTTTGGCTATTTCTATAAACACATGAAACAGACTAGTCTATTCAATGTTTCAGGGTTTTTCATAATATATTTTGCACTGTGTTTCTTCCGCATTAGTGCTCTTGAAACATACTACAATGCACCAATGCACATTTATAAAGATTTATACAACATTCCTGAAATCAATGCAACTATTTGTGTTGGGAAAGAATGGCACAGGTTTCCAAGCCATTTCTTTGTTCCAAACAATGGTGAAGTTCATTTCATCAAATCTGGTTTTAAAGGACAGTTACCTCAAAAATTTTCTAATCAAGGGACAGCAGTTATCAATACCAATCAGAATGATAGGAATAGGGAAGAGTCTTCTGTGTATGCAGAGTTGAAGTAAGTTTATTTACACCACTTTTAGCTTTAGACAATTTAGGATATATGGAAATTTGGATTTGAAATATTAGGTATTCCAAATAATTTTCAATTCCCAATCAATTTCCAATCAACTTATAGAACTCAAATAAGGGAAAGTCTGTTTTGCCTTCCAAGGAGTACCTTTCTCTATCAAATATTTTCAAGGACTGTGACTACCTCATAGATACAGACTTTGGGAATGAAAGCCCCCTTGAACCTAGATATAACATGAAATCTGGCTGGACTTCAATAAAAAGCTATCCTTTTTTGAATGCTGCTCAATCCAAGAAGATAGCCAGAGCCTTTAAAATCCCTGGCTATTCAAAAAAGCATGTCAAATATGGGGCCTATCATCTCCTGAAGAGAACCAAGTAAGTTGTTGATTCTTTATTTCACTTTTCATTTTCTATTTTTAAAAGGTTCACTTCTATTCCAACAGCTGTTACAGCCAATGACAGGAATCGAAAGATTCAAGTGTATTCAAGCCAATATAATCCATAATATATAAGCCTGAGATGTCTCTGCAATTGGAAGCTCCACATTTAACCCTCCTGCGGTCCTGCACAGCTTCCTGTACACTTGGCTGAGTGAACTGTGTAACTCTCAGTTTTCACCTTTATCAATACCTCATAACCTCATCAGCCCTTTCTAAGGACCAAGTAGAAAAGGCTGGTTTGCAATCAGTTAAATCAAAGGCCAGATAATTTGGAGCAAATTGCATGGCACATGTGACATATAATTCTGTTTGATTCAGTGAAAGTCTTGATAAAAGTACTATTCAGGAAATATAAAGTGATAAATTAAAATTAGCTCATTTCAAGAATAAAATTCACAACTTCAGACAAGAAATTTGTTAAATTACATTATAATTTTAATTTTGGTGACCACTGAAAATGTTTTGGTGCAAAGGGCTGATAAAAATGGTTTGGTTTTTAAAAGGCTGGCCAAATCTCACCTTCATGATGGTTTGCTTTATTACATTTGGAATGAGATATGTCTTGTTCATTAATGATAAAGTAATAAGGAATAAAAATCCTGGTGGTTCATCTTTTGCACTTGAATAGAAAGCTCACCTAAAATTTGAATTCACCATACAACTTAAAGTCGGGTCCTCATCAGATTGATTAAGAAGCAAGAAGAACAAGAGAAAGTAAAAGCTAAAGGTCACAGTGATCATGATGAAACAACCATACAAATGGACCGCAAAGAGCTGTGAAAAAACATGTATATTTCAGGGGATAGATTTAATCTTCTTCAATTTAAATGCTAAAATTCGAAATTCATGTAAAATCATGGAGTAATAAATAACTGACCACTGTTTAGCATATTGTTGATCAAACTGTACCTACTGATCTAATTTCTGGCTTAACAATCATTATTAAGTTAATACCTCCTTTGATTTACTTGTTATCTTACAAATTATTGGAATCTTACTATAAAAACAACCATTTACTTATTTACGAATTAATTTTTTGTTTTTTTTAATTTTGATTCTATTTATTTGTTCGTGACAATTATGTGACAATTAAAGAATTTGATTAAGATTATCTGATTTGATATTTATTTTAAGGGGTATTAAGATATTTATCAATAAGGGGTAGAACATAACTTTTGTTACTGATCTTAAATATTATCTCTTATTTTACCACAATCCATTTTGGTTGTTACACATTATATGAGTACAGATCGCTCAATTGATGGAGGGTTCAATAAAATGATTATAAAGATGTGCAATTTTCTGTACTTTCGATATAATTTGTATCGTAAGTTGACACATGAATGATAAATTTGCACATCTTGAGCCACCCATCAATTAAAGCAATCTGCAAACATATGCGTTATGGATACTGTGAACTGTGAAGTGTTATCCATTCAATATGGAAATTGGCCATTTTTTGTTCTAGCAGCACAAAAGCTGCCATTGAAACTTGTGATTGAATAAGTAATGATTTTTCACTTGTAGCAAGAAGAATGGCAAGCATTCATCAGCCTCCAAAAGCACAAAGTATGACAGTGGACAGTGCCGTTGAGATGTCAGGCTTTGGTTTGGCTCAGGTTATCAATATTAGTGCTAGTTCTTTCATTTTCTTCCTTGAATTACTTAGTCTTGTGTCTGATGGAATACTACTCCCCATCATTAAGTGCCAGTGGAACCTGTCCAGCATGCAGTCGACTGCCTATCTCCTTTCCACAAGAGTTGCATTTGGTCTTGGTGGTTTGATTGGTGGAAAATGTGGAGACAAAATAGGCAGACGTCTTTCAATAATGATTGGCATTGTTTTTCAGATAACAACTGTTACAATTGCACTTCATTCTTATTCACTGGGGTGGTATATCTTCTTTCATGCTCTTAACAAGATATCTTTTGGTGTCATAATGCCTTCAGCTCATTCATATGCTGTTGAGTCTTGTCCAGCTAATAAGAGGTTTATTGTGAAGATTATTTTTGGTTATGCTGGGTGTTTGGGAACTGCTGTTGGTGCTTACATTGGTCAATTTTATGAAATCTATACTTGGAGATTTGTGCAGCTTGTACTAACATTCCCAAGTTATCTTGTATTTATTGCATTTTACATACTTGATCCCTCTCCAAGATTTTTGATGATACAGGGCAAGAAACATCGTGCCAAAATAGCAGTTAAAAATATGTTTGAACGAAATGGTGTTGTTTTTGATAAAGATTTTTGCCTTGAAAGTAATGCTGAAATAAATGAAAAACCAGGCACATACTCAGATCTTTTCACTCTTGACCTTGCCTCTAATAGTTATCGATTAATGTTTTTGATGTTGATGAAAGGAATCTTCATTACTACAGTTCATATTTCAATGCCATATATCATGAAAGCTGGATTGGAAGGGACAGACACTAAGCATGAGCTTGTAATGGGGTATCCTCAAAATTGCTATTCTGAAACTTCCAGAATTTTTTCTAAGATAATGATATCATTTTTACCTGATTTGTTCATACACCCAGCTGTTCTTCTGTATGCCCAGAAACATGGAAGGTGTAAAGCCATCAACAGAGCATTTTTGTTATCATCCATGTCCTTCATTGCTTCATATTTGATAAAGAATTACATTTCTTTTCTCTTCTCCATAACCATTGGTATGTCACTATCCACTGTGATAGTTGTGCGTTCTGTCATTGCCCTGTATGCAACAGAATTGTACCCCACTACCATGCGCAGTGTTGCTGGTGGCATGCTTTGGACAGCTGATAACATTGGAAGTCTTCTAGCTCCCTTCTTGGTAGAATATGCTGTGATTTATGATCCTTTATTCTTTTTGCTGTTGGCTGGATTGGCTATGGGTTTATCAGGAGTTATCAGTTTACAGTTGGAGGCAGAGACACTTAACAAGCCCCTGGCTCAGTCCCTGACTGATTTGAATAAAAGTAATCTTAGAGTTACAGTCTGATCTTCTTGGTTTACAAAAATATTTCAAGTTCTTTTGATTTCATTTTGATCAGTCTTTGTGGGAATTAAACCAAATATGACTTGAGTCAGATATTCAGTAGAACCTATAAATTAAGAAACAAAGCTATCTGAATATCTGTTGAATATTTTGACGTATGTTTTAAAATTGATATTTAATTGATAATTTTTTCAATAATTAATCGTTTCATGGGCTATAGCTGAGAACAGTCCATAGTTTTGATTTTTAATTTTATTAGAAGTTTATGTAACCTTTGATTAATGTAACTAACTACTCATGTTTAATTATGTTTAAAATTATCTTTTTGACAATGTTATATTCAAATTTTATTTTTAATTCTTCATTACTGTATTTACGTTGATTCATCATGAGTTCTGATTTATCATTATGTCTGAAGAAAGAATACAAGGTAAGCCCAATTAAGCCATTCTAAACTTCGCATATTTGTAATCCGCTTGTCATGTGACATCATCAAGCACTGCTGTGTGCTGCAAAAGATGATGTAACCAGCAGATTACTCATGCACCAATATTAATAATGTATTGAATTTGATCATTGAAATTCTGTTCAATTGTTCAATTTCGTTTCTTTCAATTAAATCAAAATTTCTCTTGAGTAGTTCTCACTAAAATAATGGCTACTCCATTCAATGCTGCTAATGCAGTGTTACCCAATAATATGGTTGCTTTGAACTCTGAAAGAGGGCAGGAGTTGCTGAATGGTTCTTCAGAGAATGTCTTCAAGAACAATCGCATGATAAAACGATTCAAAGCCCAAGTCAATCGTACTTTTTGTGGGCCAGCATCATTAGCATTACTCACCAATGGCATCAATGTTGCATATCGAATTAAATTGTCAAAGCTCAAATGCAGTATATTTGAGGCAAAGAAAATTGAACGTCAGTTCTCTAAACAAGAAGATATTCTTGTTGACGAAAATGATATCGTTCATATAAAGGGACTCAAAGGTTTTCTTAAGGGAGTAAACATCAAGATAAATGGTGTTACTATGCTTGAGCTATCTCATATTGCATCAATGGCTGGGTTTGGTGTCACTGAATACTTTGCAAATTGTGATTCAGTATCAGAAGAGAAAAAAGAAGAGTTTAAAGCAATCATAGATGGTGGTAAAAGCAAGTTGTTTCAAAATGTTGAAGAATTCAGGACTTTTTGTAAAGGTGTTTTAGAAAGGGGTCTGCCTCAAGGCTTGATATGCAACTACAACATGGCCAGTCTTGGTTATGATGACTATGGGGGCCATCACAGTCCAATAGCGGCCTATAATGTAAACACTGATCAGATGCTAGTGATGGATGTGTGGCCAGATACTCAGCCTGCTTGGGTGGACACTGAGTTGCTCTACAGAGCAATGTGCACTATAGACAGCAGCAGTGGCTTGCCAAGAGGGCTGCTATTTGTCTATGAGTTGCTGTGAAGCTGTGAGTGCTAATAAAATAATAAGATTACATTGCATCACTACTTCCAAAATTCATCTTTTTCCTGATTTAAAATTTTTGATTCCAAGTTTCATAGCTTATTTAGTTGGCTGTTATCCAGGTAAAAATTAATTGTAATTATAACCATGAATCATTTCCCAATAGTTGTACATAATTCATATCATTCAGCACAATCATCAGATGAAATTGTTTTTATCAAAAATTGTTAATTGATTTTAAATTATATTTTTTAATTGTAAACTGGGGTTGAAAATGACTTTTTTAATAATAATAAGAATGAACTTATATTCCGCTAAACCATGATTGAGCAAGCTCTAAGTAACAAAGCGGAAGCCTACCAATGGTCCATGACCTTTGTAAGTTTTTTCTGTAGGTATCATAGATACAACGCATTGTCTGTTGTTCATTTGGGAATAAATTCTGAAACTGAAATCATTAATAGTTTCATTTAACGTTTTTAAATCATTGAAATTAATCTGTAGTAGTTTAGTACTGTAAAGTAAGAATTATTTTTCACAATCTAATGTTATAACAGATATTTTACTATTTAATGTAAAAGATAATTTATTTACTTATTTCAATTGTATCTATGTGATTATTACAATTTGATAAACAGTCATGAGTTGTAATTTTGATTTATTCTTAATTAAACAAAAAAACAAAAATTCAGTGAATTTTGATATGAAACCCTGATAAAAATCAAAAAATGACCAAAGAACAGATACTTACTTAACAAGAATTGCGCCTGCCGGAGCATTTCTTGTGCGTTGTTGATTGTTCCCGTATGCAGGCGCTTAATTTCCTGTTCCCTGGGGCTGGTATTACTATTAGAACACGCTGTCATTTGACCGTTGTCACTTGTCAGTCTTATTTACTGACATAGTGAGTTGATGATAAAGCTAAAAGTGATCTCACAAATCAAGATACAATCGCGGGCGTGCACATACGGGAATTTATAAGAGCAAGAAATAATTTTCCGTGATGAAACGCTTCTTCTATCAAGTGTGATATCGCAATACTAACATCATTGAATCGATTTTATAAATATTCCTCGTTATGCGGGCGCTGTATACATTTCTATCGCCTAAAAGTTTGATATAACGCGCGCGGATCTAAATATCACGTGGGCGATTTCGTTCCATGTGTCAAATGTTCGCGCGCACGTTCCCGCCATTTCATAGAACTCTTCGAAGATTCGTTGCGCATTTCAGAGTTTCATAACTATGATCACCATTTTGGTTATGCATTAAATTTTCTTTTAAGTTGCGTTGCAGATATCAAACCATTGCAATATTCGCTTATCGCTAATATTGTACCCCGCCTTGATATTTTCAAAATTGAGAAACACAATATAGGTATTAATTACTGACCAAGATTAAAGATTCAGATATATTATCATTGTTATCAATCATGAACCGAGACAAACTCTCATGTTTTACTTTCCTCAAGTCAATCCTTTAGATCATTCATAACTGATGGCTCTAATACTGCCCAGTGCCCATTGTAAATTGGCCGAATTGCCCGCTACTTAAAGAAGTCCAAATGGCTGTGTGATTGAAATCCAATCTGATTGATTCCGTGAAAATTGATTAGGGTAGAGCGGGGTAACTTTGAACGATTTTCAGTTTTTCTAACTGCCCTCTGAAAATAGAACACATGCCAAAAAGTTCGTGTGTTCTTATAACCATTAGGGGCCCTGGCTAATAAACCTGGTATGTGAGATGTGTCAGTTTGTACTAACAGAGCCGTGATCACGTGATCAAATTTGCAACAAAGTTGTTCAAAGTTACCCGGCCTGGGGTAACTTTGAACACCCAATTAAACCAATTAGAAGCCTCCTGGATATAGATTTTTATGTTTTGGACAAATTCTGGGTCAATGAAAAGTTCATTACCATAATTCATTTCATCAATTCAGATGGTGAAACCATGGCCACGCCATTCAAAAGTTGTTCAAAGTTACCCCAAAAATTTTTGTGCTTTTGCTTCAATTATGCTAAATTGGATTTAAAACATGCTAATGATGCTTCTTATATGCCATTCTTACAAAAACTTCCTTTGGGCAATGAGATTTGACCACTTTTGAAAGTGTTCAAAGTTACCCCAATTCGCTAATATTTTTTCCAGATACAATTTTGCATGAGGTCCTCTAGATTATGATTTGGCTAGCCAAGGCAACTTTCAACATGTATCTACTGAATTATTACAAAAATAAAGCCCCATCATTGATGCCCGGACAAATTTGAGGTGGATCAAGGCCTTTTAAAATCAAATCCATAAAAGCATAAGTAGGAAATTGCCTGCATGAAAATATCTAAAATAAAAATCAAACAAAGTCTCAAATTTAAACAAAACACATTACTGATGCAAGATATAATCTGACAAAAAGTGTACGTACAATTGATTATGAAAGTATTAGGTGAACTTTTAAAAAACCTTTTTAAAGATTTAAACCCCCCATTTCCCTTTTGTGGGTTTAAAAGAAAAATTTCCCATTGCCTTTGGAAAACCTCCCCCTTTTTTGGGCCCCTTGGGTGAACTTTTATAAGATAACCATTTCCCTGGAGTTGGTATCATGCTAACTGCTAACTAGTGAACATTTACCTAAGATAACCCATTTCACTGTAGTTAGTATCATGCTAACTCTTGCTAAGTGAACATTTACCTAAGATAACCCATTTCCCTGTAGTTGGTATCTTGCTAACTCCCTGCTAGTGAACATTTACCTAAGATAACCCCCTCTAGTTAACTGTAACTTGGTATCATTTACCTAAGATAACCCATTTCAAGTTAGTATCATGAAAAATTTTATGAACATAAGATAACCCATTTCCCCTGTAGTTGGTATCATGCTAAACTTTACCTTGCTAACCCATTTCCCTGTAGTTACCATGCGAACAGGTTCTACCTAAGATAACCCATTTCCTGCAGTTGGTACTTCATGCTAACTCCTGCTAGGGTGAACATTTATCTAAGATAACCCATTTCACTGTAGTTAGTATCTATTAACCTTTAAGTGAACATTTACTTAAGATAACCCATTTCCCTGTAGTTGGTATCATGCTGACTCCTGCTAGGTGAACATTTACCTAAGATAACCCATTTCACTGTAGTTAGTATCATGCTAACTCTTGCTAAGTGAACATTTACCTAAGATAACCCATTTCCCGTAGTTGGTATCTTGCTAACTCCTGCTAGGTGAACATTTACCTAAGATAACCCATTTCCTGTAGTTGGTATCATGCTAACTCCTGCTAAACGAACATTTACCTAAGATAACCCATTTCCCTGTAGTTGGTATCATAACTCCTGCTAGTGAACATTTACCTAAGATAACCCATTTCCTTGTTGTTAGTATCATGCTGATTCCTGCTAGGTGAACATTTGCCTAAGATAACCCATTTCCCTGTTGTTAGTATCATGCTGACTCCTGCTAGGTGAACATTTACCTAAGATAACCCATTTCCCTGTAGTTGGTATCATGCTAACTCCTGCTAGGTGAACATTTACCTAAGATAACCCATTTCCCTGTAGTTAGTATCATGCTAACTCCTGCTAGGTGTGAACATTTACCTAAGATAACCCATTTCCCTGTTGTTAGTATCATGCAACTCCTGCTAGGCATTTACCTAAGATAACCCATTTCCGCAGTTGGTATCATGCTTGCTAGGTGAACATTTACCTAAGATAACCCATTTCCCCTGTAGTTGGTATCATGCTAACTGCTAGTGAACATTTACCTAAGATAACCCATTTCCCTGTAGTTGGTATCATGCTGGTTCCTGCTAGGTTAACATTTACCTAAGATAACCCATTTCCCTGTAGTTGGTATCATGCTGGTTCCTGGGGTTAACATTTACCTAAGATAACCCATTTCTCAGTTAGTATCATGCTAACTCCTGCTAGGTGAACATTTACCTAAGATAACCCATTTCCCTGCAGTTGGTATCATGCTGACTCCTGCTAGTGAACATTTACCTAAGATAACCCATTTCCCCTGTAGTTGGTATCATAACTCCTGCTAGTGAACATTTACCTAAGATAACCCATTTCCTGTAGTTGGTATCATGCTAACTCCTGCTAGGTAACATTTACCTAAGATAACCCATTTCCCCTGTGAAGGTATCATGCTGGTTCCCAAGGTTAACATTTACCTAAGATAACCCATTTCCCTGTAGTTAGTATCATTAACCCTGCTAGGTGAACATTTTACCAAGATAACCCATTTTGTAGTTGGTATCATGCTAACTCCTGCTATGAACATTTACCTAAGATAACCCAGCCCTGTTCATGCTGACTCCTGCTAGGTTAACAAAGAGCTGGGAGTCCTGTCCTCGCAATAACACAACGTCATGGAGAAGTCGTTTTCCCAACTTATTCACTGCTCATACCACCAAGAACAGCGTTCAGAGTAAGCGCTTTGCCCTGGAGCACCTACTTTTCATTGCACTTTGTGTAGCAAGTGTTTTTGGGGATATTATGGTTTTTATGCTTATTTTATGCTGTATTATGTAAGATGAAAGAGATACTCTTATATTGCACATTATAATTTTCAAGAAAATTAAAACTTGTTCAGCTACAATTGCAATTTTGAGAGCATTTCCTTCATGGAATGGAGCACTACACTGTTATTGGGATTTCAGCAGTTGATGTTCCCCCTCATTTCAGATTTCTGCGAGGAGAAATGTCAGATTGATGAGAGCACAGTGCACAGCTCCCTGACAAAGACATTCCAGCACGAACTGGCGATGACGATCGGGTGAGTTGCCCAAAGCATTGTTATTTTACTGACACTACTGCAAGGGATAGGCAACCCGCATATAAACTTCACCTACTCTTCAGCTCAGGAGCATTTTATTTAAACAAGAATTGCGCCTGCACCGACACAATTATTGTCGTTCCCGTAGGCCGTATGCAGGCGCTTAATTTCCCTCCCCCGCGGTGCTTGATGTAACCTTAGCATCATAAATCATAATAAGATAATACAAAACGCAGTCGTTATAAGGTAATAAGGGTATAAATATTGTTCCGATGCGCGTGCTGCGCGCGACCACCGAGAACACAAATTGGCACGTGCCATTTCTTCTAAAATTCTTGCGCGCGCGTTCCTTGTTGCACTCAGTTCGTTGTAGATTTCGCGCCATTTTGTTGAATTGGTTTATGTTTCGCATCAAATTGTGTCACCGTTCATTCACGCGATGTATTTTGAATGTAAGTTGATATCACTTTTTATCTGATTTTCAAATTCCGTGCCTTTGTTTTCTGTTTCAATGCTGTCTCTTGTTACGAAAAGCAATATTCGTCTTTCACATCGACCATAGAATTTTTCAAACTAAGTCGAATTCAGTAGAAAGTCTAATAGTTATGCAGTTAGGTACTAAACTAAGTACAGAACCGAAGCTTTTTCCTCCAATCCATCACCCAACTCATTCCTAAGATTTCAATTTTTAAGATACGAATTCTTCAACGAATTCTTCAACAGCCTTTGATTTTAGAAGTTATCATAATTGAGTAGTTCGAGCATGTAGCATGTCTGCATTTGCTAAGGGCGCTCAAAATTTAGGGACTCAAACATAGCAATTTTTTGTGCATGTGATGGTGATGTTGAGGCACACAACCTCAAACTTGAAAGTTGAGACTCCAAAATTTTTCCTTTGATATTGAACAGAATGTCTTTGAAAATCTGCTTTGATGAGAAGATGAAAGGTTATAAGCGGCATTTTAGAAGGTTATTCGAAAGACCCACTTCTCAACGATGATTCTGCTGGGCATGCAATGCTTTGACAACCTTTAAGAAAGTTATGTGCTTTTACATTTCGCGTTTTGCCGTATTACGTCATCTTTTGTAGTGTGCAGCAGTGCTTGGTGACGTCACATGACATGCGGATAACACGCGAAGTGTAGACTTAGGGAGACTTGAGGTAGGGATAGGCCTGAGACCAGGATTCATCAGGAATAGCCTGCAGTTAGGCAGGGGCTAGAAGTAACTAGAGGTACTAGAGGCTAGAACTGCAGGTGAATTACTATTTGCAAATGTTCAATTCAAGGTTGTTAAATACGTATTTTTTTGAAATACGGCAAAAAATACGATACGTAATATTTGGTAGAAACTGCCGTATTTTCTTTCCTTTAACTTTGAAATTTTGCTTCAACTTCGAATAAGCCGTATTGCCATGTATAGATCGTGCGCTCACTCTAAATGTTTACGATACCATCGTTTCACTATATTGGGTAGTGCATGCGCGCGTACTTTTTTAACGTGTTTAACAACCCCTATTCAAATCTGAAATCCGTGTTGAAATTTCTAGATCACGTATTGTGAAAAAATACGCGTGCTTTTACTTTGAGGCCAATACGTCGTACCTTTTGGCGATTTTTTCACGTATTTAAGATCCTGAGTTTAATTACTATTTCCAAATGTTGAATTACTATTTTGAACTGTTGAATTACTATTTCCAACTGTTGAATTACTATTACCAACTGTTCAATTACTATCTCCAACTGTCGAATAACTATTTCCATTTTCCAACTGTTCAATTACTATTTACAACTGCTGAATTACTATTTCCAACTGTTCAATTACTATTTCCAACTGCTGAATTACTTTTTCCAATTGTTGAATTACTATGTCAAATACGTATTTGTAAAAAGTACGGCAAAAAATACGAATATACGTTTTTTTCAAATTGCCATTTTTTTGGGAGTGCAATAATGCATCGATAGACTTTTATGATCAATTTGTATTGAGTAGTACGGCAGGTAAAGAATACTCATCGAATGTGACGTCAAAGATGTGCTATGTTCATGTAACAGATGACGGATCACGTGACACTAGCAGTCACGCGCGCTTTGCAAAATGCAAACGGTGCGTAATGAATCAGGAGGCACTGCAGTGCACAATAATTTATTACGAACGGCGCATAGGCTTTTTGAATACACCGCTAAAACAGGGGTAAGAGGTGCATAATGTGCATGTGTGCAGTTGCTTGATACAGTTGGTGAAATAGATCAGGTAGAACAGGGTAAATAAACAGGGTAAATGAACATGGTAAATAAACAGGGTAAATAAACAGGGTAAATAAACAGTGAAAGCATGTTTAATTAAGTTTTGTAACATTCCGTAATTCAGCGTGTCAGGATCCGAATACAAATCTAGAGATGGACTTTCGAAAACTGCTGATGGAGTTTTGAAATCTACTGATGGTGATTTCAGAGAGAGACTTTCGTGCGTGATTATACAACTCCATCTCTGGTTTTATAACTCCATCACTCATCAGTGATGGTTATACGTATGGAGCACGCGCGAAAACAACACGGCCGTGTATATAGTATGTCTTTCTACTGCAGAAGTCGACCGTCTGATATGTATTTACATATTTATATATAAATACACACACCACCCACTAGCTTTATAATACGTTATAGAACTTTCTCAAATAAACCTCCATTCATTGCCTAATATGGCAGTAAAGCACTCGATCTCATTTAAAAGTTGCTCTTTCTGCTGGAGTGGCAGGGCAGCAGGCAAAGTATTGCTGTAAAAGGTAATCTCTGGTGGATCCCTGGCATCACGATCTGTACCACGTGCCTGGTCACGTGACTTCAGTTCCTCGCTGCAACTCAGCGGCACGTGATCCGATACACCCCGAGCAGGTTTTGTGCGTTGTCTGCCCACCACAGGCCCACACCCACTACTTATACATTCTTCAGTGCTCGTGCCACTGCCCACCACAGGCCCACACCCACTACCATTCTTCATTGCTCGTGCCACTGCCCACCACAGGCCCACACCCACTACCAATACATTCTTTAGTGCTTGTGCCACTGCATGGCGCACGCCTTTGTTCCGCCATTTGTTGTTAACACCAGAGTTTTATTCTCGGAAGCAACTTTTGTTATAACTTTGCAACCCAGTGTGACCTTGTCAACTTCTGAAAATTTGTTTTGTCCACGCTTATCCAAATACTTTATCGACATCTGATATGCTCAACTCCTAATACCGTTCTTGCTGCAAAGTAGTTCTTATTATTGACAGTGCCCAAGTCAAATTTTGTGATTGTTAATTTCAGTGGAATATTTGCACCCCAAGATAATTGCAGTTGTCCCGCATATCTGTCGACCATCTTGCCTCATTCCTTTGATTGTCTCCGTATTCTCACGACCCTCCCTCGTTGCAGGAAATGCATGCTGCAAGCTGAAACGAAGATAACAACTCTGGTCGTGGAGACCATGGTCTCCAGGCTCAACGATCTTACCAAACGAGTGAGTGGACTCTTTTTCTTGGATTTGATATTCTTATTTTAGTTATAAAACAGGAAATTTACTAGGTAATCAAACTAAGTAGAAAATCAAACTTACTAGGTGATCAAACTTAGTGGTGTGGGGCACTTTGGGGCAGTTTGTTTGGATTCTGTATTCAGTATGGTTTTGAAAGTGTGTCCTGATTACCACTCAGCTACGTTATAGCGGTTAAGCCTAGGCAGAAGGTGCTTCAAATGAAAATGAAATTGAGGTAAAAAAGGTTCCCATCCTCAGAGTATTTCATGAGTGTATTGAGCGCCAAATTAGAGTGTGTTTGCGCCTTATAAGGTCCAGGAAGGGTCGGAAATATGCTAGTTAGATTCGGCTGAAAACAACCGCTCACGTAAATGGGCGTGGTAATTTTGGTGTCATGCAGTACTTTTTGGTTGCATAATGTTTAATTAAGTTACCGGAGAGTGGCATGAAAAATGTTAATACTAAACAGCCTAAAAACATTTCTCAAATTGGTCGATGGACACCAACTTCCGTGCCTAGACCAGAAAATAACGTTAATCACAACCTCATATGAGCTAATCAGAGTGAAGTCTGCGTGCGTTAGTGTTTCCACCAGCGCTGGCGTGATTAAATAATTACAAAATGGGTTAATTATGCAGAGCCACTGTACTGCTTACGAGTAAGGAGGTGCACTCCTTTTATTTTAATGTTTCACCGTGTCAAGATTTAACTTTAGTCCATCAACCAGGCTCTGTGATTTAAAGAATCACGAATTATCACCCTCCCGAGTGCAATAATTATCGACATATCACTCCTTTATAAAACTACTGTATTTTAATCTACAAACCTCAGTACAGAAGTGCTGTGATTTGATCCGACGCCTTGACCGAGATAAGCACATTGTCAACTGGTCGTGGTTCATCTGTTGAGCTCCGTCTTGTTTACTTGGACTGCTTAGCCATAAGTTGGGAATCATTATACTTGCAGCTTACCAACTTCTGACTGGGTTTCCTGCTCAACATGCTCGTTAATTAAATGTGAATGGAATTTGGTGTAATGAAATAATCATCCTACATAACTACACTTATACTGGTGCATCTCTCTACTTGGTTATTTG
This sequence comes from Beroe forskalii, assembly GCA_011033025.1. Classification (NCBI taxonomy): domain Eukaryota; kingdom Metazoa; phylum Ctenophora; class Nuda; order Beroida; family Beroidae; genus Beroe; species Beroe forskalii. The sequence goes on from WFMF01000422.1 coordinate 90,446, forward strand.
AAACCCTTCACTCGCTCCCACCGTGCTCCAGTCATCACATTTCATGGCATTCATTCGGTTATGTGTGTTGAAGTAGTATGCCACATCATCGATATCATACCTACAACCGCGCACACAGTACAATGGATGATTTTACATTTTCTCTGGCTTTGTGTACATTTCGTGTACTCTTGTTATCGTGTCAGGTTCTATATTACTTAAAATATGACCGAATTCATGCAATGGGCGACTGACTGTACTATTTGATTATCTGACACCGTGATATTGTATGTGTTGACTTCTCGTTGTAAAGTGGTTTCCTTTGCTGACTGTTGAGTCAAGGCTGACGAATTACCGTACCTACATGGGTGAAAACTGATTTATCAAATTTAAGTAGATTTTAGATACCACTCCTTGGTTGAATGAACCCCACAACGCCTAGATCTTTCCTATGTAATGGATTGGATGATAGACCTTCCAGCTTCCTAGTTCTAGTTCTCGTTGCATTTGAATTTCAAATTTGAGCTAAATCTTGACCAGGGGACGCTTTACGCTTATAACATTTTAGGTTAATCGGAACTGTGAGTTTATGCTCGGGTATTCTATCACCATTGATATTCTTATCGTGTCTCCTCCATCGATCCTGCATCTCCAAATCTGATTAATTACTAAATCTAAGACTTTCACTCCAGGCCTAGATTCACATTCCATGATCATTGTGGTCGTTGGTCGGCTTATTAAACCTTAAACTGAGTCCAGAGCCCACGAAATTTGATAATGAAGGGTACTATGACTGATATAGAATCACTTGCTAAAAGAGATGGATCATTCAACATTGCCTTATTTGGGAATCCAGAACATTGCCAAATTATCGCAGAATCAAAACACATCCCAATGATGGACCACCTTCTCTGGGTTTTACCTTCTCCAAACATGTTTTTGGTGAGCAGTCTGCGGGCTGCGAGGTATGTCACGCTCCACGTATTAAATTCCGAAAAGCACCAACCTATTTCATGTCAGTCATGATTCATGATTTCTGTATAATAATGCTACGATTTGTTTTTTCCTTGTCTCAGATTTGTGTATACCATAATTTGATTGAGCGCACAATGAGTAAATACTGACCCTCGGTCACCTCTTTAATTGGACTACAGTGTTGTGGTAGAATGTAGATCTATGTAGGACACTACAGTGTGGTAATATGTAGATCCATGTAGCACGAAGTATACACTACAGCTACCAGAGCATCTGAGTGTAGCGTTTTCACATGCTAAAGTGAGACATATCATCTTCGTTAGCAGCGTATTTGCTCTTCTTTCCGGCTGTAGTGGTGTCACACACTTTCACGTTGTTTTTTCGCTGCCAATTGTACGTTTAGCTTGATATTGTTTATTTATAGCTCATAATATTATCTTGTTTCTAGTTTATTGTACTCCTGAAACCCACAACAGGTACTCAAAGTACAATGTTAATAAGTAGTATGTACATGATACAATTAGTACAATGTACATTGTACAATATACATTCTATGTATTAGTGTCACTAATACATAGAATGTATATTGTACACCGAATGAGCGTGTATCATGATACCATGGTGCCCCTCTTCAAATCTCCTGGAGACGTGTACACATTCCATTATCCATTTCCTTTTAGCTACATAAACACATACAAAGCTCCAGTGTTCGGGAATTGCGGAATTATATTATAGAATTGTTACATGTATACCAAACCATCTTATATTGAATAACCACTTAATTCCCTTCCCATTGTTTTTGCTATATTCTTTGCGGCAGTAGTAAATGTAGCAGTGATTGAGGAGTTTTTGTGCGTCTCTACTTTGTATTTTAGTATTTTGTTGTGGCTTTTGGCAGTGTAATCAACCGGCCCTTAACTTTTAAGTTTTAAGGACGAAATTTTATGATAAAAGCCAGTTAATTTAGGTCAAACGAGACTTTTATTGCTAGGCTTATGAAGCGTTAAATGCACTTGAACAGGACAATCACCTCTAAGATTGTGTAGTACTTACTCTTCGATTAGTTTGTTCTTCTTTGTTTGTTAAGGCACCTCTTTGTTTTGTTCCTTACTTACTTAATTCAGTTTGTTGAAACCGGAAACTCCTTCTCAAAATCCGAGGTCACCGGAATCGCCAGCTTCGTTCTGGGATTATGCAGCACAATTCTTAGTCCTGTTGTTCTCTCGTTCTTACAACCACTCCTCCAGAGCTATATCATAGATTGCATGTCAATCAGGGATCTGATCGCGCGGTTTGAGAATCCCCAAACCATCATCCTCCCTTCTGCTCAGGAAGATCATGTACGGAAAAAACAGGTTCGTTTCAAGGATAGTGCCCTAATCACACACTCTCACAAAAAAGAAAAGCCAATTCATGATCATGAGTCATGGATGATCCTTTTTAGAGGTATAGGTTCTGAGGAAACATACATACCTTATTGGCCTTTATTTAGCCGGCCTTTTTTTTAACCGGCCCTTTTTTTAACCGGCCCTATGGACAAAAATCGAATCAATTTTGAACCGTTTTAGCCGGCCCCTTGGACAAAAATTTTTTTGGTGGTCACCAGACCAAGGATTTTTTGTTCTAAAATGGCCATTAAAACCCATTTATACTTCATAAATTGCACCAAAAGACCCAAATCCCGATCTTATATGATGATTTAGGTCATTATCGTGTTATATAATGACGTTCACGAGAATAAAAGGCAAATCATAAAACTTTCATTTTACCTAAATTGACTGGCCTTTAATTTGACTGGCCCCACTTTAACCGGCCTTTTTTTTAACCGGCCCTTTGGACAAAAATCTCAAAGTCATTTTTGTCCTTAAGGGCCGGTTAAATAAAGGCCAATAAGGTAGTTGCAAACATGAAGCATCATAACAAGAAAGTTTATTGAGAAGTTGATTGTTTGCAACATCTACGGTTAAAATAATCTCTGTTTCTAAAATATCGAATATATTTTAATCTTTTTTTAAATTTTCAGGAAATAAATATTTCATTTCAATATTTCTTAAAATTCTAGCTTTATATTTCGACTGCACGAATCTGTTTTATCATATAAATGATAAAACAGATCCGTCGGAGCTGGAATCATCGCAGATGTATTGGAGTTCGTGATTCTTTGCCTGATACATCCACCCACATTCATTTCACAGTGATCCATACTTCAGCTTCACAGAAGTAATTTGATCTTGACCATGTGTCAAAAAATCATAATTTAGAGCCTTGTCACAATCTCACATATACCTTTAAACGCACTGCCAAAATATGTCCATATGTCAACTTTCTCGCGATTATATTCAACGCTATCGTGCCATTCTATAGCATCAAATTCGGCGAATATCGTGTCACAGTACGACAATTTTATGAACGGATCTCTCTGTGTCCTTCCTTTTACACTCCCAACTTATTATAAAGTTAAATCACATACTGAGAATTATATAATAAACCCCGCTAATATACCTTGCGCCCACGTACTCAAGCGCAGATTTTCACTTGACTGCAGCAGGTATTACTCTATTCAGTATAATCTTTAAATGTGAGTGTATCCTGCACTACCGTACACCATCATATACTGCATTTTATTGCTATATAGTCTATATACTGGTGTCCTCAGTTCCGCCAGCCAGTATCTTCTCTGCGGGCAGATGCCATGTTTTTGTGTTGTGAAGCTTTAGTTGGTGCCGTGTTGACGAGACTTGGCTTCGTGCAGAACTTCCCCACTCCGACCAAAGGCCCTTCTTTCCTGCTCTTTTCTGTCGAAGAAGAAGACGAGCAGGAGGAGGAGGAGGGGGAGGGGGAGTGGGAGGAGCATGGTCTGCAAGTTACCCACTCCATGCTCCACTCGAGTACTGCTCTCTCAACGTCTGATTCCTCTTCTGAGTATTCAGTCTTCGCTGATACTATCCACTCGTCCTCGGACAGCGAACTGGTATTGACAAACTCTCTTATTTGCTTTGTTTTCGATCGGCTATTCGCTGTGTTCGTATGCTCTTGCTCTTCACCCCGCGTCCATCACTCTCACCCCACCCCCGTCACTCTCACCCCCCCTCACTCTCACCCCCGTCACTCTCACCCCACCCCCGTCACTCTCACCCCACCCCGTCACTCTCACCCCACCCCGTCACTCAACCCCCAGCATCACTCACCCCCCAGTCTCACTCTCACCCCACCCCCGTCACTCTCACCCCACCCCGTCACTTCACCCCACCCCGTCACTCTCAACCCACCTCAATCTCACCCCCGTCACTCTCACCCCACCCCTGTCACTTCAGCCCACCCCGTCACTCTCACCCCTCGTCACCCCACCCCTTCACTCACCCCACCCCCCATCACTCTCAACCCACCCCCTCTACTCTCAAGTCTCACCCCTCACTCTCACCCCACCCCCGGTGGGTCACCCCACTCCGTCACTCTCACCCCACCCCCCTCACTCTCACCCCACCCCCGTCACTCTCATCCCACCCCCGTCACTCTCCTCACCCCACCCTGTCACTCTCACCCCACCCTGTCACTCTCACCCCACCCCTGTCACTCACCCCACCCCCTTCACTCTCGCCCCACCCCCCGTCACTCTCATCCCACCCCCTGTCACTCTCACCCCCCTCACTCTCACCCCACCCCTGTCACTACCACCCCCACCCGTCACTCTCACCCCACCCCTTCACTCTCACCCCACCCCCTTCACTCTCAGCCCACCCCGTCACTCTCAGCCCACCCCGTCACTCTCACACCCTCGCTCTCACCCCACCCCCTTCACTCTCACCCCACCCCATCACTCTCAACCCACCCCCTCACTCCCAAGTCTCACCCCCCCCACTTTCACCCCGGTACTCTCACCCCACTCCGTCACTCTCACCCCCCCCCCCTCTCACCCCACCCCCGTCACTCTCATCCCACCCCCGTCACTCTCACCCCACCCCTGTCACTTCATCCCACCCCGTCACTCTCACCCCACCCCGTCACTCTCACCCCACCCCTCACTCTCACCCCACCCCCGTCACTCATCCCACCCCCTCACTCTCACCCCACCCCGTCACTCTCATCCCACCCCCTGCCTGTCCTCACCCCACCCCGTCACTCTCATCCCACTCCCGTCACTCTCACCCCACCCCGTCACTCTCACCCCACTCCCGTCACTCTCACCCCACCCCGTCACTCTCACCCCCTCGCTCACCCCCACCCCGTCACTCTCACCCCACCCCATTCACTCTCATCCCACCCCCGTCACTCTCACCCCACCCCGTCACTCTCACCCCATTCCCGTCACTTTCACCCCCACCCCATCACTCTCACCCCACCCCGTCACTCTCACCCCACCCCGTCACTCATCCCACCCCCGTCACTCTCACCCCACCCCCTGTCACTCTTACCCCCACCCCCGTCACCCTCACCCCCCGTCACCCCTCACCCCACCCCCGTCACTCTCACCCCACCCCACCCCAGTCACTCTCATCCCCCCCCGCCACCCTCACCCCTCCCGTCACCCTCACCCCACCCCGTCACTTTCACCCCACCCCCTGTCACCTTCACCCCACCCCCGTCACTCTCACCCCACCCCGTCACTCTCACCCCACCCCCATCACTCACCCCGTCACTTTCACCCCACCCCGTCACTCTCCCACCCCACCCCCGTCACTCTCACCCCACCCCATCACTCTCACCCCACCCCCCGTCACTCTCACCCAACCCCAGTCACTCTCACCCCACCCCAGTCACTCTCACCCCACCCCAGTCACTCTCACCCCACCCCCGTCACTCTCACCCCACCCCCATCACTCTCACCCCACCCCCGTCACTCTCTCACCCCCACCCCTCACTCTCACCACAACCCCCGTCACTCTCACCCCACCCGTCACTCTCACCCCACCCCAGTCACTCTCACCCCACCCCCTCACTCTCACCCCACCCCCTCACTCTCACCACAACCCCTGTCACTCTCACCCCACCCCCTCACTCTCATCCCACCCCCGTCACTCTCATCCCACCCCAGTCACTCTCACCCCACCCCGTCACTCTCACCCCCACTCCATTCACTCTCACCCCACCCCTCACTCTCACCCCCCCTCCCTCACCACAACCCCGTCACTCTCACCCCACCCCTCACTCTCATCCCACCCCTGTCACTCTCATCCCACCCCAGTCACTCTCACCCCACCCCCGTCACTCTCACCCCACCCCCGTCACTCTCACCCCACCGTCACTCTCACCCCACCCCCTCACTCTCACCCCCACCCCGTCACTCTCACCCCACCCCCAGTCACTCTCACCCCACCCCTCACCCCATCCCCGTCACTCTCACCCCACCCCTTTAATCTCATCCCACCCCCCTTCAGTCTCACCATCATTGAAACCTTATTTTTTCCCTCCAATTGCGTTTTGTTTTTACAAAAAGGCAAATGAGAACCCCTTCATTCTTTCGGGTCGACAAAAATTATGGCGATGTGTATACTACCTTCAAGTTTACCTTTATTTCGTCCTGTACTGGACCAGAATTGCTACTATCAACAATTTAGCTGGGTTATCGGCAATCGTCATTTCGGAATCGTGTATTCTGATATCATTAATCAAACCATTCCAGGAATTGCGATGAGATATACGTTAATGATTTTTGCAGGAATACTCAGGGCTACTCATCAGGGTGTTTTGCTGAGTTATCAGTTGCAATGTTTGCAGATTAACCTGACACCGGCCTGGGTGGGGATATTCTATCTCTATTGATGTCATGTCATGATGTCATGTTTCTGATGTTATATTTATAGGTGGAATGCTGGCGCAGATCAACAATTGCAGATCACAAATTACTGATCTGTTTGCTCAGTTGCACATTGTCGATGACTTGTTAATGTCATATTGTATCCAATCAGTCTTGTAGGTTTACTCTCCAAAACAGTTAAATTCGTAAATAATTAGTATACCTGACACTCCTGGGTCAATATTTTCCTAGGTTTCAATCGATGAACTTCAATGAGAGATTAAGAGATTAGATCGCTGTAGTCACTGATAAGATAGTACATATTATAAAACGAATCTTAATACAATATCTGCATGTGGGTATGTAATCTCTCATAATCATGAAATCTCTAATTATACGTTATCATAATTGCCGGAAAAAATCGTGAAATTATTATTGGTCATAAAAAAATCCATCTCTCCATACACCCTATACGGCATGATCTAAACCATCATGGGCACAAAAGGCGGCCATTTCAAGCAATGATAATTAAGTCCTTTCTATCTGCTCATCGTTTTCACGCCACTTCTAGACGTTCGAAAACATGCTCATCCGTGCTCTCAGCTCTATGCTTCTATAGAAAGTCACCTGAGGTCTCTTATACCTCAAAACAACGACCGCTCATCTCACATGTCTTATTTTCTAGCTCTAAATAAGTTGTGAACACCTCTGTGTGATATTTGACTGTCCAAACAATCTCGATTACGTGCAGAATTCTAAGTTAAATTGTACTCTCTCGTATGATCTTCTTGCGTGTCACATTTGATAGTACGTGGTGAGTTTGTCGGAGTTTCGGAGTCCGTTACCCTCTCTCTCAGCAGATCACACACCTACACACACATACACACATACTGCATACCTGCAGCCCCACTACGAGATGTACACAAGATTCGAATTACAATTATCTCGCAGTAACGAGTTGATAATTACAACTCTGTGCTGCAGAACTCTTCTATTGCTCCGGTTGTTACTTTTGCTATCCACTTTATGAATAGGCAAAACACTGGCTGATTCGACTCTTTTTCCACTGGTTTTTGGCTTTTGGTACAATCATTTGCAATCTGTTTCACGACTTTGGCAATAAAAAAACACAGTTTTTCAACCACTTGTCGTAATAATTTTCAATAGGAACACCGTTCTTTACTTTAAATGTGCAGTCACGTGATATGATATCACCCAATATAAGCAGATTATTCACCCAATAGATGCAGATTATTCAATTAAAAGAAGCATTTTATTCACTTCTTGTCGTTACACAATTCACACAACCTCGGTATTGTAATTGACAGTATTGCAGAATGGATTTGATGGATTTAATGTCGCCGGGGGCTTCATGCCTCATATTCATGTCTTTATCCGCCGTCTTCGTGCCATTGTGTCTATTGTTATTCAAAAAAAGGGTGAGTTCAAGCCAGGTTCCACATTTTTGACATCCAAAAATTCAATATCGAATTCCTATTGTAGTATTGTGCATTATGGATCATTAGATTAAACCAGGCCAAGAAGTAAGGAATAAAAACTGCGGGGACTGAAAAGTACCCCTTGAAAATTGACAGATTTGATCAATTGCAATTTGGAATAAAATTGCGAATTACTTAATGATTTTGGTGCCGGTAAGAATAATTTAGTCGTTGGCAGGTAGGTCGGTAAAAAAAAGGTAAGTAGGTTATCAAATAGGTCGGTTGATAGGTATCATTCAGAGTATTTGTCTCTATTAAACATTAATTCATTAAAGTAACCAAACCTTTTAGACTCCGTAATCTTCGGTGATCAGAGATTGTGCCCAGTTATAACACCTAACATTGACATAATTCAGGTTGAAGATTTGAACTCTAACAAGGATTCGTCGGGATTTGAGGAGAAAGAGAATGAGAAAGAAGACCCCAACAAGGGAAAAGTGAGTTGCTCTTTCGGTTTTTCTGTGTCTTTCTGTTTAATGAATTAATTGTTGGTTCGTCGAATTTTCCTCTGTATTTGAGTTTCATTGTGTCTGTTTTGGTCAGTGTCTGTACTGTCTGTTTCTATTTTTATGTCGGTCCGGGTCACTTTTCTGACTTCTTTTCTTATGTTTTGTCTGTGGTACTACAACCATTCTTATTGAAATCGCATCATTTTCAATAAACTGTTCAAATTGCTGCAGTATAGTTTTCTTGTTTGACTTTTTCCAGCCTCCTATGATTTCTGATGATGAAATGTACTCAGCAAATTGTACTCTAATTTCTCACAAAACTCGGATATACTGGCGTCCTATAGAGTTTCAGTGCTACTAAACTTGAGATTATGATGTGTACCATTAGAAGATATTCTTGATATACAGTAGACAGTAGACTAGATGTACAGGAGCGCGGGAAACATGCCAATCATTGTATGTTGCTGTTGATATTGTGCCTTGATTGGGAATTTAATTTGCTGCTCGATTTTATCTGTCTACGTCATTTGTCAACCACATTCTCTTTTTATCTACCATACGTCGCCTAATGTACGTAATTGAGACTCAATTTGAGTGCTCTTTCAAAAGTCATCACACAACTCGTCTATAATCAGAATCAGCGAATCTTTGTTCTTTCACTTTTACTTGGAATTGAAAGTGAAAGTTTCAATTTTAGGATAATTTAAGCGAAAGTACCAAATTGCACACATTGGCCCAATGAATCAGTGTCATTGGAGAATAAGTTGTTATCAAAAAAGGAAGCATGACACATGAGGTCATTTCTATGCGAGTATGGTGAAATTCAATACCAGTATTTGATCCCAAAAACATTCCGGCCTCGCTCTCTGTTTGGACGAGATTTTCAAAGTATGCCTTTTTGGAGCGCTTCTTGTTCTTTCTCTTGATAGTTTTGTCATATGATGAGCATAATTTAGCAGCACTTACTTACTGAGTTTGCCGTTTGTCTTGATTTGTTGGTCTGTTTTGTGGTCATACGAGCAAGTCCGTGATACTTCACTCATCAGTAGTTCTTCAAGGAACCTTGAGTGAAACTAGAGCTACGGTCGGTGGTTAATGTGATCAGCAATGAGGATAAATGCATTGGCTATGGTCGACTTTTTCTGGGCAATTCGTGAACCTGTTCTAGTAGAATTCTCATGAGCTACATTTACATGGGGGTCCTCTTCATTTTTGTCATCGATTTCCCAGTAATCCTCTCTGTCGACTTGTGGATCTCATTATGTCTGCTTGATATCGCATTCTAAGTTTTAGGACGTTATTATCACAGAGCAAAGTAGGTAACAGATCACGCCCAATCACCTGCTTGATTGGATGAGCGTGTGCAGATTCTCTTAGAAATTCGTTGGAGCGTTCCCTGGGGCACGCGCCGCATGCGCGGCATGTAGGGCTAGGATCATGAATACATCTACTCGGCAATTCCGTTGCTTGAATCATGACGTAAGCTGCAATACACTGCGATTTCATCTGTAACTTAACACCCGAAAGGGTGTGTGATGAACAATAACCGTCTTAACACCACTCATACTATATACACTGGAATGTGACAATGTTGAAAATCCTAATCGAGTTGTACACGGATAATCGAATTTACCGATCTTACCGATCATCGTTTGTCTGGCAGATATGTGTGCAGCTATGAGAGCTGTATAAAACATCATTATTCTCTCTCTCCCTCCATCATTCATCGTAATTAACTAATCCCTCATTAGATCGTAAGGCTGTTGCTGCTGCTGCTGCCGCAAGTACACACCAAGATGTGCGCATGTTCATATGTGACATTTGTGACGGTGCTGTACTTTCGTCTCCTTTCGTCGCTCTTTTCACCCGTTTTATTGTCCATTGTAGGTACCCTGGAAATAATCAGTTCACTATTCTAAACCAAGATGATGACGTCACTCTCAACCGTTAATGATTAAAGGGGGTTAATTGAAGTACACGCGCGGCCTCAAGAGGAAAAACTGAGCATCTTTCTATGCTTGTCAAAACCAGCATTGACCATTAGGCAAAGCATACCATCTCTAGGGCTCTGGGCTGCCCAAAGATAGAGTTGGTTTCATGATCTCCTACACTCAGTTTTTTTTTATAAGAAACTTATTGAAATCCTAGGCTACAAGTTTCTTATTTTTTCACGATTTTGAGCCTAAAAGTTTCTTAATCGGTTTCTTAATTCTACATACCATACAGCAAAATTTTTGTGAAATTTCCAATAGTTGGTGATTAAAATCGAACCTTTTGATATTTTCAGGTAAATTATACACTTTTAAGCATGTATTTCAAGAAATTTGTGCAAATGTTTACAATAATGTTCAGGGATCTTCATCAATTAATGTTCCTCCAAAAAAGTTCGCGAAATTTGAAATTTAGATAATATCTAAATCCTATAAAGATTTAGCCGAGCCCATTGCTTGGAACTTTTGGAAATAATTATGGAACTGTAATAGTGTCCTGTCTCAACAACAATTTCTAAATTTCTGTTTAGAGCTTTAGTATCAGACATGTTACTTTAAACCGACAAATAATGAAAGATTCATTTCCATTATGAACAATGATCACATATTCAGTGTAATACTGTAATAGAAATCCAAGAGAAGTACTAGATTAGTTTCAGAATGTTTACAATCGAAAAGTGGGGGTCTGGGGGTGCAGCCCCCAGAAGCCAGACGTTTCATGTTAAAAGAATTTCAGTTGCAATAGGATTTTATACAAAAATTTCAAAATTCTAGGCTAGAAGTTTCTTAATTTCTTAATTGTTAATCAGGGAAGTTTCTTAATTTTTCCGAAATTCTAGGCTAAGTTTCTTAAATTTTCGAAAATCCTAGGCTAAGTTTCTTATAGACAGTTTCTTATTAAAAAAACTGAGTGTATCCTACAACGGATAATCTCTAGGGCTACCCAGAGATGGAGTTGGTCGCATGATCTCCTATCTTACAACGTATTATCTCTAGGGCTACCCAGAGATCGAGTTGGTTGCATGATCTCCTATCTTACAACAGATTATCTCTAGGGCTACCCAGATATAGAGTTGGTTTCATGATCTCCTATCTTACAACGGATTATCTCTAGGGCTAACCAAAGATGGAATTGGTCGCCTGATCTCCTATCTTACAACTGATTATCTCTAGGGCTGCCCAAAGATAGAGTTGGTCACAGATCTCCTATCCTACAGCAGATTATCTCTAGGGCTGCCCAGAGATGGAGTTGGTCGCATGATCTCCTATCTTACAACGTATTATCTCTAGGGATACCCAGAGATCGAGTTGGTTGCTTGATCTCCGATCCTAGCTGCCTATTTATTATTGTGATTTAGATTATAAAGGCTAATTCTCACACTGAATCAAGTATAATATGTTTTTGACATCTCCGAGCGGCAGTATTCCCTCTCTTATGTAGTTACACAATACCCGAGAAGGAGCTGTTCTCCTTTGTCCTGGTTGGTGGAGCTGGTAGGCTCCCTGCCACGTGATTGGTTCGTTTAGCTGAGTCCTCTACGGTGATTGGTCGAGGTAAATCCTCCCACGTGACATCACGATAAATAGGTAGAGAGAGCGTGATTTAAAGAGTTTAAATATAAGTATTATTTGTTGGGGTGCACCAGTATGTGAATTAGAGAGAGGGAGTTAGGGAGGAGAGAGGGAGAGTGTTTTTCATTGGCGAGGCTTTATTACACCGCCTCGTCAGTTTCTTCTGGAATCGCAGGCTGTGCAGTTATTTAAAAGTAGCTCTTTCTGATTCTTTTTCATATCCCTTTTTGATTCTTTGTGACTTTTCAAGACATTCCGAAAAAAGAAAGTAGTAAACAATTTAATCGAGCAATCACTTTCACCTGTACCAAGTTATCGAATTCTTAATGAGTTCTGCAAAAAAGATTGATTCTCAACTTTGCATTATTTAGATTTGGTGTCCTATTTCCGTACAAGCTGATGTCAATTTCATCTATTAGTAGTCAATAGTTTCAAACGTTTACCCTAAACTGATGTCAATTTCACGTAGCAGTCGATAGTTTCAAACTTTGACCCTCAACTGATGTCAATCAAATGCATCAGTCGAATGTTTCAAACTTTTTAACTTTTACCCTAAACTGATGTCGATGTTTTGCTACATGAGAAGCACATTGGAGATACACCGTACTATCTTGATTCTTGATGACTTCATAAAAATTACGAATCACTCCATAGATTCATGAATGTACAAAATGTATGCTGGCGCATGAATGTACAAAATCTATGCTGGCGCAATTTCAAGTGTGCTGGTACACTTTCGTCACCGTTATTATTATCATCAGTATTGGAATGTTTCTACAGTGTTTATGGAGTGTTCTGTAAATACCATGACTTTATGTTGATCACTTAGTTCTCCTAACTATTAGATTATGGGTTCTCATGCATATTCCAGCAGGAAGTGTTCACATTGTTGTTTTTGTTTAAAGGGACCGTCATTGTTTTCTCTGCCAAACCTTCTTCCGGGAAATTTTACGTCAATTTTGCCTTATTGATCAAGATCCAGAGTAAACCATATTAATATGGAAAGAGGAATAGAAAATCTATAATTTCATGCCTCCAAAACTATCGTCCATTACATCAAATTAAATCCATTCGAATTTCCCCTCCGAGAGGGTCAATAGGGCGCGTATCAAGAGCCCGCTACAGTGTAACTACAGCTTTAATTGTTAATGCGTCGCGTAATGGGGTGTAATTGGATTTCCCCACATGCTAGGGTCATTAGCGTACACGGGGGCGATATGTATGCATGTATGTATGTATGTATATTGTATATTGTATGTATGTATGTTTGTATGTTTGTATGTTTGTATGTATGTATGTATGTAGAGGCTCTGATGACGTCACAGACCCCCATGTGTATTATGAAGAGAATCTTGTGTGTACTCGCCGTGATCTCCGTTGTTTAGCTCTCTCCTTGCCTCTCTCCCCCGCTCCAAAGGGGGCTAATCGTTTCCCTTTACAATACACCTGATGCTGCGGGGTCTCTGTGCCTTGCTCTCTCTTACCTTCCGTGTCTGTTGCATGTGTGTACAGGATATGACGTGCCAGCTTTCCTTGACGACTTCCTGGCAGTCGAGAATTGTATCCTCGTTCTTTTTTTATCACTCTATCACTCACTTATTCACTCATTCAATAACTCACTCACTCAATCGGTCCCTTAATCACTCACTCAATAACTCACTCACTCAATCGGTCCCTTAATCACTCACTAACTCACTCAATCACTCACTCACCCACTCATCCACTCGGTAACTCACCCACTTACTCACTCACTCACTCTCTAACTCAGTCACTCACTCACTCACTCACTCACTCACTCACCCACTCACTCACTCACTCACTCACTCACTCACTCACTCACTCACTCACTCACTCACTCACTCACTCACTCACTCACTCACTCACTCACTCACTCACTCACTCACTGTCTGACTTACCCACAAACTCATAATTAAAAGTAGATCTCACCTAGGTTCATGGTGACGCAATTATCAATCCTGATTTCTGATCATTAGATGATTGTATACACATTATACATTGTACACACTATACATTGTGTATAGCAATCACCGCGCAATTACCGCTCCTTACATCCACTTTAAATGCTTTGAAGTGACCTGAGTACACCAATGGATTTTGTCATGCCATTAGGAGACCAGCTTTTAATGTACTCGGTGCATTAACGGATTGCATGTTCGTGTACGTAGTACTGCTGCGTGATTCTCTTTACTCTCAGCTCCCACCAGACTCAGCTCTGAGCCTCTGAGTTACAAGACTCAGCTCTGAGTCTCCGTTCCCAGTCTCCACTCTCTGATTCTCCACTGACCGCATTACTTTCAACACCCGATCGTTTACACCTGAACTGGAAGGAGCCACTGTGCTCTCAGCGATTTGTTTTTATCGAAGAAATGGTCAATTTGTAAAGTTCAATTGTTTGTATTCTCAGTACTTTATTTTCTTCAAGCGTCTTATCTCCTCCCTTTTGATATTTTGCTCTGGAATAAGTTCGAATAAGACTTCACGCTTGAGTGAGGTAGTGTGGTGATGTAATCTCTCCAATTAATCACCACAACACACCCTCATGTTCCACTACGGTGGATTGTGATGTCTTTATCAGGGTAAATAACGGTGATAACACCAACCTGTCTGTTCCTCGTGTAGGGGTGGTACATCTGTTGCAGAATATCAAATCACATAGTCCAAAGCGTTGCAGCTGGGGCGCTGTGTCTTGTTTATGATTTCATATTCCAATTCCTCTGTTACTCATTCTTGTAGCTTGCTCCCACCCGCTTTTCTGCCCGATATTTGCTGTTTTCTATAATATAGAACACTTCTCTACTTTCCATGTAGTAGCTGGCTAGCCGAGTATAGAAGTTGCTTATCATCTCTTCATTGATTTAGGAACTAGTCCAAGAATTTATAGTATAAGCATCTTTCATGAATTTCTACTCAAATCAAATGTGTACGATTTTTTTTTTATTTCAAAATTCAAATTTTACATGAAATATATTTTACAATGTCATTCAGGTTAAAACATTCTGTCTTTCCTACTTAGCCAAAATAGCACAGTAAAATATATATCAAGTGCAAAATCTGGGCTAAACTCCCAACACAGCGTTAACCATTATTACAGGGAGGCCCGTCATAAACATCAATCAATATATATGTTATAGAATAAATAATAACAATATTAATAAATAATTATGTCATCTGATAAAATTAAATCACAAACTCACAAATTTTGTAAATTAACCAAAATTGAAATAATATGGTTGTCAATTGTAATCATATATTGGTATTTGAATTGTCACTTTTAAACAGACCTAGACCACAACTTACTTTTCTGCATCAAGACCATCATTTCGAAAAATACGAATTTAGAAAATTTCGTGAGTAAGGGTATGTTTGCTCTTGCCTTATGACTTAATAACCATCCAGTTCCTAGACCGAACCAATTAAATTAATCGGGCCAATCTAGATCTGCTTTCCAGAGGAAAGTTTTGAGTTGTGATTTAAAGGTGGATATGCTTTTAGCTTGCCTGATACTATAGGGGATTTTGTTCCATATGACCATTGTTCTACAGAAAAATGAATTCCTAAAGTTGTCACAATTAAGCCTTATGGTACATTTTAATCTCGAACAATCCTCTTTGCTTACAATATCATTTGTACTTCTGGTGCTCCTCACTTCAGTATGTTTAATGATATGAAAGCCTTCTGGTAAGGTGATGGGGATGAGAGAGTGTATGATTTTGAACATCATGATTAGGTCAGTTATGATAAATTTGTGTTTTATTGGAGGGATATTCAGGGTTTTCAGTTTATTGTAGTATTCAGTATCACAGATATGGTCATGGGGACGGCCTTCAATCCACTTAACGGCCCGTTTTTGGATGGCTTCAAAACCACTGAGCTGGTTGTAGCTAACTGGATGCCAAATGATAGAGCAATGCTCAAATAGAGACCTAACAAGTGTAAGGTAAATGTTCTTTTGTCTTTTATCACATGTGAAATGACAAATACGTGTTACAAGTCCTAGACGGAGTTCGCTTTTAGATAATAGACTAGTGCATTGTTCTGACCATAAAAGTCTAGAGTTTACTGTGATTCCCAAGTCTACCTGGGATGCAACATAATCTATGTAAGTATTGTGAAGTTTGTACTGGAAGATTGTACATGGTAGATTATGGAGTATGTTTCTTTGGTTTGTTACAGCTAGAGCTTTACATTTCGAAGGATGGAACTTCATCTTGTTTAGTACAGACCAGTTATGAAGATTATCTATGTCAGCTTGTAGAGCAAAATGATCAGCCGATATCTCAATTTCTCTCCAGATTTTCGTATCATCTGCATAAAGGGCGATGTTGGTTTCAGGGCTTATACAGTTGAACATGTCATTAATAAACAAAACAAAAAGCAAAGGGCCTAGAATAGAACCTTGGGGTACTCCTGAGTTAATTGGCAACTGAGTGGACAGTGATCCACCAATTACTACCTGTTGTTTCCTATCCTTCAAATATGCACGAATAAATCTGAGCATGGGTCCATTTATATTAAAATTATCCTTTAGTTTATGCAATATCAAGTCATGTGAGACACTGTCAAAAGCTTTGGCTAGTCAAAGTAAATAATATCAGTTTTAGATTTATTGTTTAGGGATAACGAATATTGTGATAAATGGGACCATTGAAAAGAATGGCAATTTTGTGACAAATTTCACTTCACGAATCCTAGAGAAATATAGCAGGCCGTCTTAATAATCTACTCATGTGAGCTTACTATGAAGTGATCTCAGGAACTCAATATCCTGCGCATTATCGTACATAATATTCTGTATTAATTTTATTTTCTTGTGTGCATATTTAAATCGAACTTATTTTCTGTTTTATTCCATTAAAGCTTTAATTAGTGATGAAATATTACCTAGTAGTATTGCTTCCGATTAACGCTGCATTTGATTTTTATAACATTTTGGGACTTAATGCGTTTTGCGAGAGGCTATAATATTGAAAGCATTGCAATATAAGACCAATATTTTAGCATGACTACATGCCTTTGTGTCAGTGCTGAACATCAAATTGAGTAATATTGCCATATTAGTCAAACATCGTGACCATTGTGCAATCTTCTGTGCAGTCTGTACTCCTTGCCCCAACTCGTTTGATTTATTTCTGAGAACAACAAGCATTGCTCAGTCATTATCTTGCATAGCATCGTTACGATTCACTTACTGCTTTCTGACTTATTCCAACCAAGTTTTTACGGCAGATGCGCACCTTGCAATCGGCGCTGATCAGCGCCGATCAGCTTCGATCGGTGCCGATTGCAAGGGGGCATCTGCTATTTTTACTGAAAGTCAGAAATCGTTATTATCCAAAGTTGCCTTGCTCTCACTCAATCTTCTGTATTCCTACCTTGCTCTCACTCAATCTTCTGGACTCCTGCCTTGCTCTCACTCAATCTTCTGTACTCCTACCTTGCTCTCACTCAATCTTCTGTATTCCTACCTTGCTCTCACTAAATCTTCTGTCCTCCAGCCTTGCTCTCACTCAATCTTCTGTAATCCTGCCTTGCTCTCACTCTATCTTCTGTACTCCTGTCTTGCTCTCACTCTATCTTCTGTACTCCTGCCTTGCTCTCACTCTATCTTCTGTACTGCTACCTTGCTCTCACTCAATCTTCTGTACTCCTACCTTGCTCTCACTCTATCTTCTGTACTCCTGCCTTGCTCTCACTCAATCTTCTGTACTGCTGCCTTGCTCTCACTCAATCTTCTGTACTCCTACCTTGCTCTCACTCAATCTTCTGTACTCCTGCCTTGCTCTCACTCAATCTTCTGTAATCCTACCTTGCTCTCACTCTATCATCTGTACCCCTGCCTTGCTCTCACTCAATATTCTGTACTCCAGCCTTGCTCTCACTCAATCTTCTGTACTGCTACCTTGATCTCACTCTATCTTCTGTACTCCTGCCTTGCTCTTACTCAATCTTCTGTGCTCCTGCCTTGCTCTCACTCTATCTTCTGTATTCCTGCCTTGCTCTCACTCAATCTTCTGTACTCCTGCCTTGCTCTCACTCAATCTTCTGTACTCCTACCTTGCTCTCACTCAATCTTCTGTACTCCTGCCTTGCTCTCACTCTATCTTCTGTACTGCTACCTTGCTCTCACTCAATCTTCTGTACTACTGCCTTGCTCTCACTCAATCTTCTGTACTCCTACCAATTGCTCTCACTCAATCTTCTGTACTCCTGTCTTGCTCTCACTCAATCTTCTGTTCTTCTGCCTTGCTCTCACTCAATCTTCTGTACTCCTACCTTGCTCTCACTCAATCTTCTGTACTGCTGCCTTGCTCTCACTCAATCTTCTGTACTCCTGCCTTGCTCTCACTCTATCTTCTGTACTCCTGCCTTGCTCTCACTCTATCTTCTGTACTCCTGCCTTGCTCTCACTCTATCTCTTCAACTCCTGCCTTGCTCTCAATCTTCTGCCTTGCTCCTGCTGCCTTGCTCTCACTCTGAACCTCTTCTCACTCCTCTGCCCTTGCTCTCACTCTATCTTCTGTACTCCTGCCTTGCTCTCACTCTATCTTCTGTACTCCTGCCTTGCTCTCACTCTACCTTCTGTACTCCTACCTTGCTCTCACTCTATCTTCTGTACTGCTGCCTTGCTCTCACTCAATCTTCTGTACTGCTACCTTGCTCTCACTCAATCTTCTGTACTCCTGCCTTGCTCTCACTCAATCTTCTGTACTCCTGCCTTGCTCTCACTAAATCTTCTGTAATCCTGCCTTGCTCTCACTAAATCTTCTGTACTCTTGTCTTGCTCTCACTCAATCTTCTGTCCTCCAGCCTTGCTCTCACTCAATATTCTTTACTCCTACCTTGCTCTCACTCAATCTTCTGTACTCCTACCTTGCTCTCACTCAATCTTCTGTAATCCAGCCTTGCTCTCACTCAATATTCTTTACTCCTACGTTGCTCTCACTCTATCTTCTGTACTCCTACGTTGCTCTCACTCTATCTTCTGTACCCCTGCCTTGCTCTCACTCAATATTCTGTACTCCCGGCCCCCTTAAACGTGATAATGGTGGCCAAATGGTCACTGACTATGGTAAATGGGTTGATCTAATTCCCCATTCGCTTCTTCGTTCCAGAAATAAGATCTCCCGTGACTAGTCCCTCCCGAAATGACGTCTGACTGCTTCACTTTAGGTGTCGTGGTGACTGGTTACCCTCAGCTGTGTTACTGGTTACGTTGTAACCTCGGTGAGAGCCTACTGACCTCTCTCTGTCTCAGAAAGCAGTAGCCTCTCCCCTGTTCTTTTACCAAATAAGGAATAATGATCTCAATCCCCCTGGTACTCTCTAATATAAATGAAGGTTCGGCATCGTGCTCTGTGCATTTCTTTGAACAACCCTCTCCTTTATAATGAGTTGGGGTGTTACGGAGTGTGTGTGTGGAAATACAGTGCAATCCTGGCGGATTTTACACCCAGTTTTCATAACTTCCTCCTTCATTTGACTTTGAGACTCTCTTCGAGCTTTTCAATGAATCATTTGATATCATCTCACATGAACCACTTAATCAAAATACATCATAAATCATCCTTTTCGTCGTTTGAATGTTGTCATATCATCAATTGATACAATGTTGTTTTTGCAGTATCAGTGATATTTTTTCTTTCCAAGTACTGCTTTGCGATAGGTCCAGCTCTTTATGAGTGTTAGTGAGTATAAGTAAACCAGTGCGGTGCCCAGGACACATGTCAATGTCACCGTCAATCCTTGCTTGTCTGGTGATGTAACCTCTCAAGAGAGATGGGTCAGTGCTTGGTCTGCCTCCGCAAAGTTACTGACACCAATGAAGGAGACAAGTCCGGCTCTAAATACACCGCCCTCAAGGTAATTCAGCTGTACAAAATGTACAGTGTACAATGTACAATGTACAATGTACAATGTACTTATGTACTATGTATATCATACATTGGACATGCGCGCGATCTAGAAAGATTTGCAGTGTTTATGCGGACTTTCGGTCTCTACTCCCTTTGACTTCTTTTCTCCCCATTCACATTAAGATATCAACAGATAAACATGGCTCATCGACTTTATGATACTTTCAACTTTTCAACAGGTTTTGGTCGTTAAATGGTATTTTAAAGCATCTTTCAGCGAAAATTTAAAATGATTCTTGTTTATTTTGTGTATTTTGGGCATCTTCCAGTTCATTTGATTATCAGTTTGTACTGTCGATTTGTCAACTTCGGTTCGTCCAGTTGTGTCTGATGAAGTTTGTGTTTCATTCATGATTGATGTCTGTTTTAATTCGTAGCTTCCTACAATAAAGATGTATATTGTCTCGCATAATCCTGTCTTTCTAAACCATTAGTTGACCATGAAACGTTGATAACATCTCTGTAAACCATTAGTTCGATGAAACATAACATCCTTCTAAACCATTAGTTCGATGAAACATAACATCTCTGTAAACCATTAGTTCGATGAAACATAACATCTCTGTAAACCATTAGTTCGATGAAACATAACATCTCTCTAAACCATAAGTTCGATGAACATAACATCTCTCTAGGGATGTCCGGAGCGGTGTAGCTGTGGAAGAGGCGCGTATTTCCGGCTACATCGTACTGCTCCTAGTGAGCGGGTGCTGTAATTTCCTAGACTTTCTCTTTCACAAAACACCTCAGGAAACCGATCAAGAGGAGGAACTAGATGAGAGCATCAAGCAACGCCGCTTCACCTACACAGAGAAACGCAAGGATATCGGTGAGATACTAATTCTATATGTACTTTAGAGGCGTAAGACGAACTCGCAGAAAATATAATTGCCTGCGAGAGCAGGCAATTATATAATATTTAAATGTCGACACCGCAGCTGGAGACATTTAAATGATTTAGAGTGCGAGGCGAAGCGAAGCTGAGCCGAGTTCTCTAAATCATATTTCTGCGATGAGTTTGACCCTTTAAAGTGCTATAGTAGTTGCTATCTAAGTAATTGCTATAGTAGTTGCCAAGTACTCATTATAGTACTGTAGTAAGTTGCTGGATAGTAAGTTGCTAGATAGTAAGCAGTTTGTATCGTAGCTCCTTCCAGCAATAGCTATCAAGCCATCTAGCAGTATTGAGCTATCATGACACCCCACCTAGCACGGTCAGCAGTGAAGCAGGTGGGTGGTACAGGATTGCTCAAGATTGCCTTGTTCCAATCTTCATCATCCCTAGTTACTAGCAGACTTGCATCAATCGAATCAACTCTTGACATCCCTGCGTTTCAGTGAGCAATGAAATCCCCCGGACGGCGTCAGGGTCGTCCCTTGCCAAGTCCCGCCCAGACGTGCCCGCCAAGCCCACTAAGCGAGTGTCTGCGGACGCGTCCTCAGAGTCAGAATCAGACAAGGCTGCGTTAGTTCCTGAATCCCCGGCCTCAGAAACCGACACCACGAGTAAGCAGTGGGTGATTCGGGGAATTTGATAAATTCAATAATCTTAAAAAATGGAAATAGATGTCAAAATATTAAAAGATTAAATATTAAACCATAAAATTGCAGACGTATCTAAGACAAACCCTCTTTTCCAAGTGTCAAAAGCGAGAAGAGCAAACTTTTGAAAGAGGAAGCAGTTGAAGATGCCAAACCCGTGTTGAAAGAAAAGCCCGCTATCAAAGGGAAACCCGTACTCGCAGAGAAACCTGGAAGTCCTCCAGAAGTGCCCAAGGAAAAACCAGGAGTTGTTGAAGTGGAAGAGGAAGCTAAACCTACTGTTGAAGTGTCTGATGTGAAACCCACGATAGAAGAGACGCCAAGTGAAGAATCCCCGGAGGAAGGAGAGGAAGATAAGGAGCAGGAAGAAAAGAAAGAGGAGGAAGTGACTGTGACTGATAAGGAAGAGGAAGAGGAAACGGTAGTGGAGGAAGAGGAGGAGGAGACTGCTGGAGAGGACTCCAAGAAGGAGGATGAAGCAGCTGAAGATGAGGCTGGTGATGAGGACACACCGACACTAGATGATGAGGTGAGAGAGAAGCAGGGGCTTCTGTTGGATATCACAGGGCAATTTGTACTTTTGTCATTGATTGATGTTACTGGGATCCCCATGTTACTAGGATCCCCATGTTACTAGGATCCCCATGTTACTAGGATACCCATGTTACTAAGATACCCATGTTACTAGGATCCCCATGTTACTAGGATCCCCATGTTACTAGGATCCCCATGTTACTAGGATCCCCATGTTACTAGGATCCCCCATGTTACTAGGATCCCCATGTTACTAGGATCCCCATGTTACTAGGATCCCCATGTTACTGGGATCCCCATGTTACTAGGATCCCCATGTTACTAGGATCCCCATGTTACTAGGATCCCCATGTTACTAGGATCCCCCATGTTACTAGGATCCCCATGTTACTAGGATCCCCATGTTACTAGGATCCCCATGTTACTAGGATCCCCATGTTACTAGGATCCCCATGTTACTAGGATCCCCATGTTACTAGGATCCCCATGTTACTAGGATCCCCCATGTTACTAGGATCCCCATGTTACTAGGATCCCCATGTTACTAGGATCCCCATGTTACTAGGATCCCCATGTTACTGAGATCCCCATGTTACTAGGATCCCCATGTTACTAGGATCCCCATGTTACTAGGATCCCCATGTTACTAGGATCCCCATGTTACTAGGATCCCCATGTTACTAGGATCCCCATGTTACTAGGATCCCCATGTTACTAGGATCCCCATGTTACTAGGATCCCCATGTTACTAGGATCCCCATGTTACTAGGATCCCCATGTGTTACTAGGATCCCCATGTTACTAGGATCCCCATGTTACTAGGATCCCCATGTTACTAGGATCCCCCATGTTACTAGGATCCCCATGTTACTAGGATCCCCATGTTACTAGGATCCCCCATGTTACTAGGATCCCCATGTTACTAGGATCCCCATGTTACTAGGATCCCCATGTTACTAGGATCCCCATGTTACCATGTTACTAGGATCCCCATGTTACTAGGATCCCCATGTTACTAGGATCCCCATGTTACTAGGATCCCCATGTTACTAGGATCCCCATGTTACTAGGATCCCCATGTTACTAGGATCCCCATGTTACTAGGATCCCCATGTTACTAGGATCCCCATGTTACTAGGATCCCCATGTTACTAGGATCCCCATGTTACTAGGATCCCATGTTACTAGGATCCCCATGTTACTAGGATCCCCATGTTACTAGGATCCCCCATGTTACTAGGATCCCCATGTTACTAGGATCCCCATGTTACTAGGATCCCCATGTTACTAGGATCCCCATGTTACTAGGATCCCCATGTTACTAGGATCCCCATATCCCCATGTTACTAGGATCCCCATGTTACTAGGATCCCCATGTTACTAGGATCCCCATGTTACTAGGATCCCCCCATGTTACTAGGATCCCCATGTTACTAGGATCCCCATGTTACTAGGATCCCATGTTACTAGGATCCCCATGTTACTAGGATCCCCGTGTTACTAGGATCCCCATGTTACTAGGATCCCCATGTTACTAGGATCCCCATGTTACTAGGATCCCCATGTTACTAGGATCCCCATGTTACTAGGATCCCCATGTTACTAGGATCCCCATGTTACTAGGATCCCCATGTTACTAGGATCCCCATGTTACTAGGATCCCCATGTTACTAGGATCCCCATGTTACTAGGATCCCCATGTTACTAGGATCCCCATGTTACTAGGATCCCCATGTTACTAGGATACCCATGTTACTAGGATCCCCATGTTACTAGGATACCCATGTTACTAGGATCCCCATGTTACTAGGATCCCCATGTTTCTAGGATCCCCATGTTACTAGGATCCCCATTCCCCATGTTGCTAGGATACCCATGTTACTATGATCCCCCACTGAATACATATCGCTAACTACCAGTCACACGCCTGCTACTCATGACTAGCTCGGAGCTATAGTGATGATGGTACTAACATTCGTTGTACTTCAACACAAGGCTTCAACATAACAATATACTCTGACACAGCACACGGCGCTTGTACAACACGGCCTTTAGCAACACACATTCGAGTTTTACATATTTCTATACCAGCTGCTCTATAGCCCTTGTTGTAGAGGTGTTTTGAGATCTGATGTGACACGCCGCTCTTCTGGTATGTTGTGTGCTGCTTTGGTGTTGTGAATCTCTCAACACGTTTTAATTCACTCATTACCGCATCCTCCCATTTCTTTTCCTCCTTTTTCCTCCTCCTCCTCCTAGTTTCCTTCCTGTTACCGGGCGACTTGGAGTGCCCTCCTAAAAAGGTCAGATGATTAGGTAGTTTTTCTGGATATATCTATCATTATGTGGATGTTATAACGACTCCTATGTTGTATAATATGGTACTGTAAACCGCTAAGTACACGAAGTAATTAGTCCGCTCACTGTAGTGCCTGCTTCATGTACTATTGTGTACATTATTGGAACTGTCTTTGTAGCCTTCTCTCTCTGTGTGCCTGTGTTCTAGACCGAGTTAAATATATTGCTACATATTTCCGATTTCTTATTTGAATTGTTTTCTCTTTGTCTGAGTCTCCGTATTCACTTCGTAACTCGAGGATAAGAATGCTTGTTATGTGCTTCACTCTGTGTAAAGTGCCTTTTAATCTGCAATGAAAAAATCACGGCGATCCAAGGTGGGCCCTCTATTAAAGCACAAGTAATCATCGTGTGTTTCACTTCATTGTGTATTGTGTATTATGTATAGGGTCTTTACTATGTACAGTGTTCACTTTGAATACATGCACTTTCACAATAGATCTGCGTGTTTCAGGGGACTGAGAAGTTAACTAACACAGATCTGCGTGTTTCAGGGGACTGAGAAGTTAACTAACACAGATCTGTGTGTTGCAGGGGACTGAGAAGTTAACTAACACAGATCTGCGTGTTGCAGGGGACTGAGAAGTTAACTAACACAGATCTGCGTGTTTCAGGGGACTGAGAAGTTAACTAACGGAGCCAGCAGTCCGGCAGCCTCCATGGATTTCAATGAGATTGAGGACACTGCCGCGCTCACCTCCATTACCAAGAGCAGAGTCAGAGGTTATTGTGAAGATGGCCCCTCCATAACCATCGATCCTTTACCCTTTCTGGATGGCTCCACTCCAGTTGTTCTGCCGTCCCCTCCCATTCTTAGTCCCTCCCAGTGTTTCTGCCAGGTTAGTCCCAGTGCTTCTGCCAGGTTAGTCCCTCCCAGTCCAGTGTTTTCTGCCAGGTTGGTCCCTCCCAGTTCTTCCCCAGGTTTCTGCCAGGAGTCCCTCCCAGTGCTTCTGCCAGGTTGGTCCTCCATGTTTCTGCCAGGTTAGTCCCTCCCCAGTTATTTCTGCCAGGTTAGTCCCTCCCAAGTGCTTCTGCCAGGTCGGATCCTCCCAGTGCTTCTGCCAGGTTAGTCCCTCCCCAGTGCTTCTGCCAGGTTAGTCCTCCCCATTCTTTCTGCCTTTAGTCCTCCCAGTGCTTCTGCCCATACACATAGTCCCTCCCCAGTGCTTCTGCCAGGTTAGTCCCTCCCCAGTGCTTCTGCCAGGTTAGTTAACCTCCCAGTTACTCGAGGCTGCCAGGTTAGTCCTCCCAGTGCCCCAGGTTGTCCTCTCTCCCAGTGCTTCTGCCAGGTTAGTTTCCTCCCCAGTGCTTCCCTGTTACAGGGATCCCAGTCCCTCCCCAGTGCTTCTGCCAGGTTAGTCCCTCCCAGTGCTTCTGCCAGGTTAACCCTCCCAGTGCTTCTGCCAGGTTAGTCCCTCCCAGTGCTTCTGCCAGGTTAGTCCTCCCCAGTGCTTCTGCCAGGTTAGTCCTCCCCAGTGCTTCTGCCAGGTTAGTCCCTCCCCAGTGCTTTGGTCCCAGTGCTTCTGCCAGGTTAATTAACAGGCTCCCAGTGCTTCTGCCAGGTTAGTCCCTCCCCAGTGCTTCTGCCAGGTTAGTCCCTCCCCAGTGCTTCTGCCAGGTTAGTCCTCCCCAGTGCTTCTGCCAGGTTAGTCCCTCCCCAGTGCTTCTGCCAGGTTAGTCCTCCCCAGTGCTTCTGCCAGGTTGTCCTCCCAGTGCTTCTGCCAGGTTAGTCCCTCCCCAGTGCTTCTGCCAGGTTAGTCCCTCCCCAGTGCTTCTGCCAGGTTAGTCCCCCCAGTGCTTCTGCCAGGTTAGTCCCTCCCCAGTGCTTCTGCCAGGTTAGTCCCTCCCCAGTGCTTCTGCCAGGTTAGTCCCTCCCAGTGCTTCTGCCAGGTTAGTCCCTCCCCAGTGCTTCTGCCAGGTTAGTCCCTCCCCAGTGCTTCTGCCAGGTTAGTCCTCCCCAGTGCTTCTGCCAGGTTAGTCCCTCCCCAGTGCTTCTGCCAGGTTAGTCCCTCCCCAGTGCTTCTGCCAGGTTAGTCCCTCCCCAGTGCTTCTGCCAGGTTAGTCCCTCCCCAGTGCTTCTGCCAGGTTAGTCCCCCCCAGTGCTTCTGCCAGGTTAGTCCTCCCAGTGCTTCTGCCAGGTTAGTCCCTCCCAGTGCTTCTGCCAGGTTAGTCCCTCCCCAGTGCTTCTGCCAGGTTAGTCCCTCCCCAGTGCTTCTGTCAGGTTAGTCCCTCTCCAGTGCTTCTGCCAGTTAGTCCCTCCCAATTAAGCTGCCGGGTTAGTCCCTCCCAGTGCTTCTGCCAGGTTAGTCCCTCCCCAGTGCTTCTGCCAGGTTAGTCCCTCCCAGTGCTTCTGCCAGGTTAGTCCCTCCCCAGTGCTTCTGCCAGGTTGGTCCCTCCCCAGTGCTTCTGCCAGGTTAGTCCCTCCCCAGTGCTTCTGCCAGGTTAGTCCCTCCCCAGTGCTTCTGCCAGGTTAGTCCCTCCCCAGTGCTTCTGCCAGGTTAGTCCCTCCCCAGTGCTTCTGCCAGGTTAGTCCCTCCCCAGTGCTTCTGCCAGGTTAGTCCCTCCCCAGTGCTTCTGCCAGGTTGGTCCCTCCCCAGTGCTTCTGCCAGGTTAGTCCCTCCCCCAGTGCTTCTGCCAGGTTAGTCCCTCCCCAGTGCTTCTGCCAGGTTGGTCCTCCCCAGTGCTTCTGCCAGGTTAGTCCCTCCCCAGTGCTTCTGCCAGGTTAAGTCCCTCCCAGTGCTTCTGCCAGGTTGGTCCCTCCCAGTGCTTCTGCCAGGTTAGTCCCTCCCCAGTGCTTCTGCCAGGTTAGTCCCTCCCAGTGCTTCTGCCAGGTTAGTCCCTCCCAGTGCTTCTGCCAGGTAATTCCCTCCCCAGTACTTCTGCCAGGTTAGTCCCTCCCCAATGCTTCTGCCAGGTTATTCCCTCCCAGTGCTTCTGCCAGGTTAGTCCCTCCCAGTGCTTCTGCCAGGTTAGTCCCTCCCCAGTGCTTCTGCCAGGTTGGTCCCTCCCCCAGTGCTTCTGCCAGGTTAGTCCCTCCCAGTGCTTCTGCCAGGTTATTCCCTCCCCATGCTTCTGCCAGGTTAGTCCCCCCCAGTGCTTCTGCCAGGTTAGTCCCTCCCCAGTGCTTCTGCCAGGTTAGTCCCTCCCCAGTGCTTCTGCCAGGTTAGTCCCTCCCAGTGCTTCTGCCAGGTTAGTCCCTCCCCAGTGCTTCTGCCAGGTTAGTCCCTCCCCAGTGCTTCTGCCAGGTTAGTCCCTCCCCAGTGCTTCTGCCAGGTTAGTCCCTCCCAGTGCTTCTGCCAGGTTAGTCCCTCCCCAGTGCTTCTGCCAGGTTAGTCCCTCCCCAGTGCTTCTGCCAGGTTAGTCCCTCCCCAGTGCTTCTGCCAGGTTAGTCCCTCCCCAGTGCTTCTGCCAGGTTAGTCCCTCCCCAGTGCTTCTGCCAGGTTAGTCCTCCCAGTGCTTCTTCCCAGGTTGCCAGGTTAGTCCCTCCCAGTGCTTCTGCCAGGTTAGTCCCTCCCAGTGCTTCTGCCAGGTTGGTCCTCCCCAGTGCTTCTGCCAGGTTGGTCCCTCCCCAGTGCTTCTGCCAGGTTAGTCCCTCCCAGTGCTTCTGCCAGGTTAGTCCCTCCCCAGTGCTTCTGCCAGGTTAGTCCCTCCCCAGTGCTTCTGCCAGGTTAGTCCCTCCCCAGTGCTTCTGCCAGGTTAGTCCCTCCCAGTGCTTCTGCCAGGTTAGTCCCTCCCAGTGCTTCTGCCAGGTTAGTCCCTCCCCAGTGCTTCTGCCAGGTTAGTCCTCCCAGTGCTTCTGCCAGGTTAGTCCCTCCCAGTGCTTCTGCCAGGTTAGTCCCTCCCCAGTGCTTCTGCCAGGTTAGTCCCTCCCCAGTGCTTCTGCCAGGTTAGTCCCTCCCCAGTGCTTCTGCCAGGTTAGTCCCTCCCCAGTGCTTCTGCCAGGTTAGTCCCTCCCAGTGCTTCTGCCAGGTTAGTCCCTCCCCAGTGCTTCTGCCAGGTTAGTCCCTCCCCAGTGCTTCTGCCAGGTTAGTCCCTCCCCAGTGCTTCTGCCAGGTTAGTCCCTCCCCAGTGCTTCTGCCAGGTTAGTCCCTCCCAGTGCTTCTGCCAGGTTAGTCCCTCCCCAGTGCTTCGCCAGGTTAGTCCCTCCCCACTGCTTCTGCCAGGCTAGTCCCTCCCCAGTGCTTCTGCCAGGTTAGTCCCTCCCCAGTGCTTCTGCCAGGTTAGTCCCTCCCTAGTGCTTCTGCCAGGTTAGTCCCTCCCCAGTGCTTCTGCCAGGTTAGTCCCTCCCCAATGTTTCTGCCGGGTTAGTTCCTCCCCAGGTTAGTCCCTCCCTAGTGCTTCTGCCAGGTTAGTCCCTCCCCAGTGCTTTTGCCAGGTTAGTCCTTCCCCACTGCTTCTGCCAGGCTAGTCCCTCCCCAGTGCTTCTGCCAGGTTAGTCCCTCCCCAGTGCTTCTGCCAGGTTAGTCCCTCCCCAGTGCTTCTGCCAGGTTAGTCCCTCCCCAGTGCTTCTGCCAGGTTAGTCCCTCCCCAGTGCTTCTGCCAGGTTAGTCCCTCCCCAGTGCTTCTGCCAGGTTGGTCCCTCCCCAGTGCTTCTGCCAGGTTAGTCCCTCCCCAGTGCTTCTGCCAGGTTAGTCCTCCCCAGTGCTTCTGGGTTAGTCCCTCCCCAGTGCTTCTGCCAGGTTGCCCCAATTCCTCCCCAGTGCTTCTGCCAGGTTAGTCCCTCCCTCCCCAGTGCTTCTGCCAGGTTAGTCCCCCCAGTGCTTCTGCCAGGTTAGTCCCTCCCCAGTGCTTCTGCCAGGTTAGTCCCTCCCCAGTGCTTCTGCCAGGTTAGTCCCTCCCCAGTGCTTCTGCCAGGTTAGTCCCTCCCCAGTGCTTCTGCCAGGTTAGTCCCTCCCCAGTGCTTCTGCCAGGTTAGTCCCTCCCCAGTGCTTCTGCCAGGTTGGTCCCTCCCAGTGCTTCTGCCAGGTTAGTCCCTCCCCAGTGCTTCTGCCAGGTTAGTCCCTCCCCAGTGCTTCTGCCAGGTTAGTCCCTCCCCAGTGCTTCTGCCAGGTTAGTCCCTCCCCAGTGCTTCTGCCAGGTTAGTCCCTCCCCAGTGCTTCTGCCAGGTTGGTCCCTCCCCAGTGCTTCTGCCAGGTTAGTCCCTCCCAGTGCTTCTGCCAGGTTAGTCCCTCCCCAGTGCTTCTGGTTCTGCCAGGTCCTCCCCAGTGCTTCTGCCAGGTTAGTCCCTCCCAGTGCTTCTGCCAGGTTAGTCCTCCCCAGTGCTTCTGCCAGGTTAGTCCCTCCCAGTGCTTCTGCCAGGTTAGTCCCTCCCCAGTGCTTCTGCCAGGTTAGTCCCTCCCCAGTGCTTCTGCCAGGTTAGTCCCTCCCCAGTGCTTCTGCCAGGTTAGTCCCTCCCCAGTGCTTCTGCCAGGTTAGTCCCTCCCCAGTGCTTCTGCCAGGTTAGTCCCTCCCCAGTGCTTCTGCCAGGTTAGTCCCTCCCAGTGCTTCTGTCAGGTTAGTCCTCCCCAGTGCTTCTGCCAGGTGAGTTCCTCTCCAGTGCTTCTGCCAGGTGAGTTCCTCTCCAGTGCTTCTGCCAGGTAAGTCCCTCTCCAGTGCTTCTGCCAGGTTAGTCCCTCCCCAGTGCTTCTGCCAGGTGAGTTCCTCTCCAGTGCTTCTGCCAGGTAAGTCCCTCCCCAGTGCTTCTGCCAGGTTAGTCCCTCCCCAGTGCTTCTGCCAGGTTAGTCCCTCCCCAGTGCTTCTGCCAGGTTAGTCCCTCCCCAGTGCTTCTGCCAGGTTAGTCCCTCCCCAGTGCTTCTGCCAGGTTAGTCCCTCCCCAGTGCTTCTGCCAGGTTAGTCCCTCCCCAGTGCTTCTGCCAGGTTAGTCCCTCCCCAGTGCTTCTGTCAGGTTAGTCCTCCCCAGTGCTTCTGCCAGGTGAGTTCCTCTCCAGTGCTTCTGCCAGGTGAGTTCCTCTCCAGTGCTTCTGCCAGGTAAAGTAAGTGATGAGATTTGTTGCCGGCCTGCAGAAGATGAAAGGTTGCGTCTTGAACTGTGTAAACTGCAGCACACTTCCTTCTCCTAATATGTCATGATAACTAAAAGCCATTCCCTGCAGGGCCTACGGAAAGATGATGATGCCAGGTATGGGAGCCATGAACTCAGAGCTCATGAGCAAGCTGGGTAACAAGAGCAAGAACCCCGACCCTGAACCCGCCGAGGAGCCCCCGTCAGAAAAGCCCGCATCTGAGCAGCCCGCTGCAGAGGAAGCTGCGCCCAAGAAGCAGCCCTACCGGCCGCCTGGCATGAAGCCAATGCCTGGCATGGGTTTCGGGATGGGCGGCGCCATGGGCTCCGAGCTGGCGGGCAAGTTGAAGTCGCGGAACAAGGCGAGTGAGGAGGCTTCAGAGAAGGCACCGGAGTCAGAGGAGCGGCCACCCTCGCCCACAAAGTGAGTGATGACGTCACTTTGATAGGTCCCATTGTACAAGTAATGACGTCATATTGTAATTCATTCAGTTTATTTTGATCATGACTTGGATTATACAGGATTCTAATTCCCCAATCTCCACCAAGTCCAAGTCGAAAGGGCTCTTCGGTAAAATCGACACGTCTCGGCCTCGCAGTCCGGGATCTCTCGGCTCTCGCAAAAATCCTGAAAGTCTCCTGTCTGGTTTAACTTTTCCTGTAAGTCTCCTGTCTGGTTTATCTTTTCCTGTAAGTCTCCTGTCTGGTTTATATTTTCCTGTAAGTCTCCTGTCTGGTTTATCTTTTCCTGTAAGTCTCCCTGGGTTTATTTTCCTGTAAGTTCCTGGCTTTTCCTGTAAGTCTCCTGTCTGGTTTATTTTTCCCTGTAAGTCTCCTGTCTGGTTTATATTTTCCTGTAAGTCTCCTGCCTGGTTTATATTTCCAGTCCCTGTCTGGTTTTATCTTTTCCTGTGAGTTTCAGTCTGGTTTTATATTTTCCATATTGCGACGGTACTGGTGGAAAATCGGTGTTCAACAAAAATTCAATTTCAATACGTCCTGAGGCGTTTCTAAAGCTGCATTTTGATCAATACTTGGGTCGCATATTTCCCTGCTATTGCTAGTATACTATAAGTAGTTGTTTCCTTCTTTTAAATTTTGGCTTCATGAGATTCAACCGCTTTTATCACTCAGCTCATGATGCAACCTATGGCAATTTAAGTCCAAGGGACCTAGTATCATATTGTTTGAGCGTGGAGATTGGTCTATAATACTATAACATTGTTCTCAGAATTGCTGTGTTATTATTCAGTTGTCTTTTATATTTTGCAACCAATTAATTAATAATTATATTTTACTTTTAGTGAATTCATATGATATGATAGTACGTGTCGACTGTAATCAATTATCCTTAATCTTGAGCAATTTTGATGCATATTGGCATTTAATTGTCTATACCTTCAAGTACAACGTACGGCGCGGGCTGTAATCCGCGCACGCGAGTTCCTTTCACTTCCTTTTAAACTTGTTGCTTTCGACCGATGAGCCTAGACGTCAGTGACTGTTTCAAGAGATATGCCCGTCACTTCAGATTCAACCAAGAAATAATGGTCTGTCAAAACTGAAAATTATTTGCCTTCACAAATCAAATGAAATATATGGGACAACTATCAAAATTTCATCGTTCAATTTCACAAGTTTAATATTCGCATACCATGAAAATAATCGACTAATTAATATGTTCTGATGTTAAAATTCAGGACCATGATGGTTACTTTTGTAGTCATTGCAAATTATCAATAGATCAATAATATATTATCATCTCAATCATCAACTAAGTTAGAAGTTAGTAATTAGAATTTGTACTCAAATGAATACAATAAAATGATATCCCTCATTGAAATTGAATTTAATGATGAGGAACAAAAATATCTAATCAGGTAAATGAAAACTTGCTGTAATAAGAATTTCAAATCTACAATTCTATAAAAACTAAACTGTAAAAATGGAAATTCGTATGCATTTTATTATCAGCAACTAGCAAATAATAATATACGAGCTAAAGAGTGTCCTGATTCGAAGTTTTTCTTTACAAATACATTTTATTTTTTAGTAATATGCCAGATATTTAATATGTACAACTAAAATCTACAAACCATATCACTGCACATTGATAAATGTAAAACTAAATATTGAAATAATTTCAGGTCAATATCAGGAATTTTGTAATAAAAAACAACTTTCCCAGCTGATAAAACAATTCGGAGTTAAAATTCTGCAAATCCTTATAAAAATATTGAATTGTATCTCTATTGAACCCTTCCATTAACCGTAGATTGCGTTGTTTATCGCCTCCTGAAATAACAGAAATTTTAAAACATGTGACACGTAATGGCATGAAATAGGTTATCAAATGGAACTGGACAATTTCTTCAGATCTGATAACATCTATTTCATAAGATTGATAGCCTATACTGATAAAAACCCAACGGACCACGCTCGTAGAATTGATATAATATGCTCAAAATTCAATAAAAGATTAAGAATAAACACTGAAGCAAAGAAATCTCCACAAACCGGTGCGGTGTAAGCCATGAGGATAATGAAGGCTAGAAGAAGAAGGAGAATGAGGCCTATGATGATATGCCACTTGTACCGTCTCCAGATGATCACAGTGAACACCTTCCATGGGTTGGTGAACCAGTTGAAGGAAGTTTCAGGGCGATTGGGAGGGGATGGAATTATTATGAAATTAATCAATTACCCAATTAATAAGTTGCTCGAATCAAAGTAGACACATCAAAGGGTCGAAATTGAATGACAATAGCT
This sequence comes from Beroe forskalii, assembly GCA_011033025.1. Lineage (NCBI taxonomy): Eukaryota > Metazoa > Ctenophora > Nuda > Beroida > Beroidae > Beroe > Beroe forskalii. Next base: position 123,783 of record WFMF01000422.1, read on the forward strand.
GTTATATTAAAACTTGAGAGATCTACAGTGAATTCAAAGCCGCTCTGACCGAGTCTATCCTAGAAATGCTTCACCTAGGCCGAGATCTGCAGTGAGAGTTGAATAAGATGTTACTCACTTGGGAGGTTCGAGTGTGGGGTTGGTGTTGGGGTCGTCCCTGGCTTTGCCAGCAGGTTTCTCAGCGGCCTCCTGCTCAGTCAGGATCTCCAACTCCATTTCCACCTTACCCTGGCGATGGGAGATGGGTTTTAGGGATTGGTTTTGGCGATGGGTTTGGTATCGGAAGAGTTATTGATATTCTCTTGCTCAGTATCATTCTAACTTGTCAGTTATAATTCAACGACCATTAATTCACACAGGGATTTACATTCATCTAATCAGTAATTATCCTATTAAATAATAGTATACAGAATGAACCAATCAAAACTCACAGTTAGCTCAGGCTCCCCGAGAGAGTCGTCGTAGACAGGCCAGAACCCAGCTATCTTCTTCTTTTGGAAGAGTGACATCTTAGGGTACTTCTTCTCGTCATTGTAGACTTCCAGACTGCATTCCTTAGCGGTTTTAGTAGGAGCAGGGATACGGGTCAGATCAAGGAAGGCCCAGCCTGTGTGTAGTTTTTGATCATAATAGAATGAGGAAAAATAGCAAATTCTAAGGCGATAGAATTGCGGTCAAATTGTTGAAAGCAAATTCCACTGATCTGAGGAAGTCTCATTTCCGTAGATATCTCAAAAGTATCTCACCTAATTTGTCATCTCTGCTGAGGACATCTTTGTCAAACACTTCGATGTTTAAAATAGGATCGATTTTCATCACCGTCTTTTCTATGTGCCAGAATTTGCCCTGAAAATTTCACTTCATTAGCGTGTTACCGATTCAGTGATTTATAAACGTTGTTATTTGCCGATTACTCTTCTAGAAATATGTGGTAAAGACTTTCTAAAATCAAACTTTCGATTGGCAAGGAATTTAATGTTAAGACCCCTACCCGCTTCTTCTGGACCATCTTGTTTTCCTGCAGGATGAAGTCCAAGGGATAAGTCATCCTCCAGTTAAAGTTACCCTCTCCCGTCAGGGACCGGTAGTGAACGTCCGTTTCCTGGGCTTCCTTCTTCCTTCCTTCCAGGAAACTGTGCGGGGGATTTTAGACAAACTTTCAGATCATTTTACATTTTATACATAACAGATCATGGCACAAAAATATCAGTGATGTGACGACTTTCTGAGTGAAACTTCACGATTTGAGCAGCATTTAAACCTAACAAATTCCAACATTGAAGCTCGTTCAAACAATGTCTATGTATCACGGCCATCTCACCATTTCACGTAGATGTCTGACATCTGTTCTCCCATGATATTCGTCTCATCTAAGATGACGTCCTCTGTATTCCAGATGATACAACGCAGAACGAACCTGAGGACAATGAGGGTTGTAAAAGGGGAGAACCGAGAATACTGACAAACTCGTACCAGAGTTCAACCGTCGTATAATTTATCTTTGGACAGAAGTGTACAAATTCATCGTCTTAGAGGGGGATGGGCAGACACCCTTTGGATGGGAACTTTCCATTATCATCTGCGTGCAGTATATTTTTAGATTTTAAAGGTAAATTCATGAAAGTTACGAACTTCTGAGGTTGCCGAGGAGCTATTGAGATTGGAGGAGGAACGCTGTCGTTGTAGGGGAATATGTCCACCCACAGATGGATTTTACCCTGAAATTCAAGTTCCATTATTCGCAACAATATTGAATTTCATCCTCAATCAGGAAATAGTAGCACTTTCAATACATTGAATAATGAACGTCCTATTCCATTCATCACGACTGGAGTTGCAGTACATATTTTGGATAACTCAGCAAAAGGCAAATCACATTTAATGAAATCACCATTCGCCGATTCAGCACTGATCAGCGCCTATTATCGGCGATTTCAATAAATGCCCAGCAAAACATCACCTCCCTGCCTCACGTACCTGAGGTATGCCCGGACAGTCGTCGTTGTAGAGCGTTCTGGACTCGATGTGTTCTGGCACCACGCCAAACTTGTGGAGGACTTGCAGTGCCAGCTGGTTCTTCTCTGCAGTCAGGCTAACCGCGGGTTTAGCTCCAGTTGATGTCAGACTGGTGGTGGAGCCAAGTACCAGAGGACCTTTCGACTTGTCTGCGAATAGTGGGTGAGGGGTTGTGAGTTATTCGTACACGTGCGTGGATCTATGTAATGGTGGTGAAAAGTCTCAGGAATTAATTCAAATGTTCTGTTGGAAATCTCATTAGTAATTCATAGTTGGTGAGATTGATTTCTCATATACCAGTCGGTAAAGGGGTTCTGAGTTATAATATAGTTGTAAGCTTATCAGTAAAGAATTGATGATATATTTATCTAATGAATACGGGCTCCCGTCCACAATGACCTTCAAACCGTCCACATCCCTGTTGTAGATGGGTTGCACCCATCCCTTCAGCAGACACATTCTCTTCAGAATGTCCACGGGTTTCAGGTTATCTCTCCACTTGTCTTTACTGGTCCTCGACCTGCGGGGTTTTAATAAGGGTTAGTAAACGAATTTATTTACTGTAATAGAAATTATTTACTATCATAGAAACATGGCTTTTAAGTTCTGGAGTGTCAAAATATTATTTCTTAGTTAAAGTTGACTTAAGTCGCTTATATTTGGTTATCGGTATACTCAGAAAGCTAAGGACATTGAAAACTGATTGTTGAAGTTGTGTGTGTATGTGAAAAAAGCCTAGTGACAAAATCCCCAACATTGAATTCTGGAGTACATTTCGTGTAAACCCGTTTGATGTTGAACATTACTAATGTACAAACGAAATCATAGTGTATATATGTGGTGTGTACGTCTTGATTTACGAATAATAGGGCTCGAAAGTGAGGCTCGGAAATGAGGCAGTCGCGGTTGCGTCCACAGTGGATACACGGCCCCTACTTACCAGCCCCATTGATATTTCATTAAAACTTCAAATTATAGTCCCTAACCAAATGTAACTAACCTGATGTATTGCTGAGAGAGCCCACAAGATGCTCTTCTCCAGGACAGGAACCTGTCCTCGATGTCTATCTCAGTAGATCCGATGAGATCATTAGCTCCTATCAGGTCATGATCATACACCTTTACCGTCAGCTTGCTGTCTCGAGGCAGCTTGGCTTTGATCTGGAACATCTTTCCAAATACAGTTCTGCAGGGCGTCTGAGAAGCGAGAAATTTTCTTGCAAATCTTATAAAAAGTCAGCTATCTGAAAAAACAGTCATTCTAGAAAGGTTGAGTTAAAAAGACTATGAAATGATTTCTTACTTTCCAAAGACAGGATTCAAATCCTTCGCGATGTAATCATCCTTGTTGTCCACCGATGTCTTGCCACACTTCACTTGGAGGTAAGGGTCACAAGTACCCCCGAAATCCAGGGGTGCCAGCCCCACAGCAGCAACACAGTACACCCTGATGAGAACGTCTTGTGAATCGTTGGAAGGGAGGTTTGAGAAGAGAAGAGCGGGTTGCTTCGTCTGACATTCTGCGTACATCTCTTCTGTGATTTGGTAGATCTTCAGTGAACCCTGCCGAGGATATGTCATCAGATTGAGCCGTGCAAAATCCTAAATCTCAAGAGGGAAGGCTGATTGCTGAGTTTCTCTTCTCTTCTATTCTTACTTTATCAATTATTATTTCAGCTAATTTTCGAACTTCCCTATTTACAAAGAGTTTCATTATATCCCAATAAGCAATCAGCGTCCACAATCAAACATCTGTTGTAAATTCTGCACCCTTCTCGGTTTTCCTACATACTACTCTTTCCTCTCCTCTTACCTTGAAGATTCCAACTTTGTTTCTGGTCTCGAAGTCATCATCGTTCTCAGCATCGCTGTCACTGTCATCATCAGAGCTAATCTCGTTGTCAGGTTTCACTATGGTGATGTTTTCCATGACATCACTGAAGTTATACTGAGTTTCTAGCTCCTTCTGGTAGAACTGAATTGATTTGTAAGTTGGTAAAGTAAATTAGCGAGGAGCATTTTAAATTTTCAAGCGATAATAACCAAACTTTGAACTTTTAGAATAAGCGGCCCTGAAATCAGAGAGATATCCAAAAAGTAAGTTTGGGAATTCGTAAAATAAAAACCGTTCGTAATTGAATTAAAACTGGAAGTTTGCCAGCAGTAAGTTTATGAAGCTGTTACATTACAAACATGCAAGTAATGGAATTAAGGAAACTGTAAAATCACAAACCGTAAGTTTGGGAAGGTTCCTTTCTTTGAAGATCCTGATGAGTCTGTCGTCGTCTCCGAGACTCTCATAGTACTTGCTCCACCAATCCGATACCAGGATATCATCAGGGTTTGAGGCTGCAGTTTCCTCTTCCTGCGGTAACAGATACTTAGGGCGACAAAACAAGGAGGATTGAGGATTTCCTCTTCCTGCGGAAACTTACCGTAAGAAAAAGATTCTTTAAAAAGTAAACCATTCATTTGTGTCAGTCTTATACAGTATTTACTGTATGATTCAAGCCTTTTTGGCTATTTCCACAAAAACGCCTCGTTCTGGAAGTGAATTCGGTTAACAATTAAGCAATTAATGATTAGATCGTTTCTAAAATAGCAGAATTTCAGTAGACTTCACCTTGACTTGCTGCCTCTTCTCCACTCGGCTTTGCTGCTTAGCTTGGGGTGTAGTGGGCTCCTTTCCTGAAACTTACCAATTAGATTAAAACCTGTAGTTCCGAGATTGTACACTATAAAATGGTATACTTTTGTGCGAAAATAGTTTCTTATTTCATCACTGACTATGGCATCACTTTTACCGCATACCACTCATTTACTTACGAAGTGTGGTATGAATTTGTTAGAGATGTAATGCGGGCGATGACAGACATTTCCACGTTGAAATGTGCTTCAGCGCAGAAAGCGAACGCCCTGCGGCTCATCCACATTTTATTTTTATACTAAATCTACATTCCCACATTCTCAATCGTCATCCATCCACATTCCAAAGGAAATTATACATTCACAGTGCTAATAAAATCATCATTACTCATTAGTGATGTGAATACTGAATAATATGGGATCATGACGTTTTAGTGTTATTGAAGCTATTGGATCATACCTAACTTCTTAACTTGATTATTCGAAGCGGTGACCTGGACATGGCAAAGTCTAGACTAAGCCCTCTTTGAAGTTCACATTCACATTTCAAGTCAACACTCAGAAGTTCTTATTTCGAGCAACCCATTCCACGGTCACACCCTCATTCAGAAACATTTTAAAACAGTCTTAAAACAAAAGTAAAATTAGTGGAAAGTAATTCGTAAGAAGTATATTAGCAGGATAATATCGTAATTAACTTTCATCAGAAAAAAAAACATAAAATGGCTCAAGGAGATGCGCACATGGCAAGGCAGTAGGCACACAGCGAGCTAGTGGCCCAAGCTGCAGTGAATCACCCTCTGAGCTGATATCAAAGCTAATTCTAGCAGGGCACGCGACATTCTTACCATTCGTGACTTTTTGGAATAAATGACCACCTCGACATCATCTCCATCTGGTTAAATCACGGGGTATGTGTTGGTGTTGTTTTGTCATTGAGTTCAGGAAATTAAGATTGAAATTTTATCTAAAATGTCAGAAAACAAATATAAATGATAGAAAGGATTCAAGACTTTCCTTTCGCCGGTGGCTTCGAGTCAGCTAGTTCGTCATTCTCTATCAGATTCTCGGCTGAATTGGAAGAAAAAAAATTAAATCCAATAAAGCCAAAATGGCAACCTTCCATTTTGAGAATTAAATTGATTATTTGATTTCAATTGGCTATCTGGATTTCCAAATTGCGAGAGGAATGCTAATTGTCTTTGATAAACGTCTGATAATGAATATTGAGTAATGAAGTATCTAATAAGTTTTCAATTGAAACCATAAGAGCAAAACCCTAAACCACAGTCATTGTCACATTTGAGTATTATCCAACTTGGCTGACAGCCATGCTTTCCGAAAACCTTGGAAATAAACTGGTAGCGGTTTAACAAAATCTCAAAATTCAGAGAGGCCCGGAATGTTTTATGAAAACCGTCATGCACGTTGTAAGATGAACCAGATTCGAGATAGTTTAATAAAGATCACGCGCTTTTAGGCTCTTTTAGGCCCCACTTTCGTCTTCTTTTCAGATTATTCATATCCTTTGAGCCTAAAAGAGCCCTAGACTAAAATCGTTCTATTGATCGATTGCATAGCCCCATTTAGTCAAAATGGCATTAATATAGTCTGATTAAGTGGTTTCTTCAATGAAGCAACAGTATTTCAACAATCCAGTATAATTTGCGGACACCATGGCTATTGATCCTAGACAACTGTGGGAAACTGTTTAAAAGGCTCTTAAGGTCCCCATTTTCTAGGGCTCTTTCAGGTCACTGTTATCCTCTAGAGCCCTACAAAAAATTTGATCGATTTTTTCCTCTAAAATGCAAGTAACCCAAAAATTAAGCGATTAAATGATCTTTCAATAAATTATAATTGTTTTAAGACGTTATTAGGGCAACAGAGCCCACCAAGTCTAATATTTTTACCCCAAAGGCCCTTTTAGGCTCTTTTAGGCCCCACTTTCTAGGGCTCTTTTCGGATTTTCAATATCCTCGGGGCCTAAAAGAGCGTTGGCCCCCCCCCCTTCTTATAAAGATCACCCTAAGTCACCCTGCGTTAGGTTATAGTGACTTCTTTATGCATATATTATTGGACTACTGAGACTAGGCAGCATGGGATGCTTTGTGGCCATTCCATAAAATAGGCAACTGAGCTGGGAACTAAAGGTCTAAGAGAGCTGACTAGTAGGTCTAAGAGAGCTGAAAGCAACGCACCCTGTCCAGGACCACTGGGACTCTTACCCTCAGATGGGACTGTAGAGAACGGACTTTTATTTTTTATACAACTTATTACTTTTTATACAGTTAAATTACGCTAGATCAAGAGAAGAAACCCCACCTCTAAATTAAACTGTGATAGCCATTAAATGATCCCTAGTTTTTGAAAACAAATAAAAACTCACTAGAGACGGTCTTCTTGGACGGTTTTAGAGGTTTGCCCTCCTTGACGGGATCCCCCAGCTCTACATCCACATCCCCAGTATCAGCTGTAGGGGGAGGGGCAGTCTCGTATTGCTGGTCTGGTGATGCAGCCAGTGGGTGCACCTCAGTGGCAGAGGGTGATTACTTACTTATTTGATAGAGATTAGGGATGCAATCTGCAGGATAAGATTGACAAAGGCCAAAGCTGGGAACAAGTCAAGGCAATTATAATTATACTCCAACAAACTACACGTTGACGTATTTACTCGGAAATTAACTCCCTAATAAAGTAATCAAGTATACATCCAATCATAATAATCAGTATCCGCAGTAACCTCGGTGGCAGATAGCTCAGTTCCAGGTTGCGGACCGTCCAGATCAATCAGGCTCCCTGACTTCATGCTCTCTCCTTCTATCCCTGCTCGATCTTGCTGGGCTGTTGATTAAGAGGCCGATTAGAAATTCTACTCGATTACAGAACACGAGTTTAACTTCTGCTTAGATTTAATATGCCCGTGCGAAATATAGGCGGCTAAATAATGTCGTAATTTATAAAGCGAAATGTTTGAAATTGATGGCGTTGAATAGCCTATTTTTCGCACGCGGGGTTCACATTCTGTTTCATTTCTTCCGAAAATGATTGGCCTAATGCAGAACTGCGAATTGTCGGCACAAAAGTGAAAATATCTGAGTCTTCATGTACTCGTTGAGCTGAACAAGGACTTCATAGGTAGTTCTGTACTTCCCATAGTCGTTCAGAGAGCAAACCCCGACCAAGGGGGTGTACCCGAAACTCCTACAGAGGATCACGGTAAAATACTTTCAGGATATGTAATTTCAAAGTTTTGGAACAGTTAGGATTTTAAAAATTGAAATATCTCAATCTCCATCTAAAAGATGTTTTAATTCCTTTTCATGGCATGCAAGGTATTCATCTCTCCATCATCAACCTGTTATCAAGAAGTCTCTCTAATGCTCTCCATCTCTAACCTGTTGTCAAGGAGTCTGATATTAATAGGAGGCAGGTATAACTCCTCCAAGGGCAGCATAACGTCCAGGAAGTTGTGGGGGTTGGCGAAGTTGGAGTGTTTCTTGACGCTCTTGATCTTGTCCATGACCAGGGTCTGTCCTGCTAGTTCCACCTCCAGATGAGGCGAGTCTACGGACTGCAGCTTGTAGTCCTTCAGGTCACGGAGACCCCATGTCAAGAACTGGGAGGAAATGGTGTGTTGTAAGTTAAAGGGAGGAGGCGGGGGAAGGACTGTTTTAAGGACTATTTGAAAATGAAGAGCGTTAGTTCAGTAGAAATGTGCCTTCTGCTTCTTTTGTATTGACAATCAATGATTCTTTGAAGTAAGACAGGAAATGAAACTGTTTTGAATGATGAGAGTATGATGTAATCCTGTACCTCGACTCTAGTTCTGGCCAGCTTGGGTCGGATGTTGTCCGGAACCACGTACCTAGAGTCATCCACACGAGGCAGCGGAGGCAACTCACTTCCTCCCAGCTGGAGTGGCAGAGAGATCATAGAATGTTCTATAGTACTAGAAATGATCTATAGTATTAGTAGTTTAAAGTATCAGGAATTTTAAAACTTGTTTTGGATACGTTGAGAGTTCTTTGACACCTTCGAAACTCATGAACATAGTAAAGGTAATTTTCATTGGAAGATTGAATTAAATAGTATAAGCTGAATATGACCTCTTCTTGGTCAATTCGAGACATAAACCCAGCTCAAAGAGTTCGAATGCAGCCAGAAGCTCGCCCTTTGCATTCTTAACTCCTGAGATAGCAAACCACTGCAGCTTGGTGGTGGTTTGCTGGTTGAAGGGTATCTCCATAACCCGAGGCTTGCACACCACCCTACCCAACTTGTCGTGGCTCTGGGAGTGGATTAGGGATGAGATCTGAGTGGATTCAATGATTCATACCATGTTGGCAATGAGTATATTATAGCTGCTGAGAATTCTTCAGATGTGCTTCAATTACAGCTTCACCAAGCCACAAAAGTAATTGGGAGATAATCATTCACTAAAATGTGCCATCATAATATCATCATTTTACTGGAATCTTTAACCTTGTCGGAGGTTAATGCTAGCTCTTCTCAGGTCCTGAAGTCTTGTTATGTTGAAAAACAGATTCAACAAAATCATATCAACGAAAAATAGATACAGCTGTAGATTCACAGCCGAATATCATTTATTAGCAGTAGGATACGCGGCTTCATATTTTTTAGATAAAAGACTCACTGCAAAAGTGGAGGGCTTGCTGCGGTGCTGTTTCGGTTGCTCTATAGCAACATTTCTATTTGCGTTGCTATCACGACGCTTAAGCTTCGGCATGGAAACATGCAGCTCAGGTTGCTAGGTAGTGTGAAGGTAACACGTAAGCCATGCATTATAGAAACAGCTAGCAATAATAAGCTGTAGCTGCTGAAAGAGGCTTTAAAACATGAATAGTATTAGAAGGATAAGGAAGAAGAAATAGGATTTAAGATCTAGGATTGAAGATATTATTAAAAGTTTTTAAAGAAATTTCATAAGAAAAGTTTCTTTATTAGCAGCAGAGCCAGCAAAGAGCTGTTGCTTGCAGCATATAGATTTTAAACATAGAATAGATATAGAGATTAGAGAAGGATCTATAGAAAAAGGCTACTTGGCGAAATGTGCACAAATATTACCAAGCTCTAGCTGAAAGATTGAAGAAGAGATAAAGGAGTCAATTCATTAACATCAAGTTTGGGGCTTCACTACTTATGCTTCAAATATTGCTAGATTATGCTTTTAAACACAAGCTTTTAGAGAAGACTAAAGTAGAAAATTCAGAATACCCTGCAATTTATATCCATGCAATTGATAAGGCTGTTTGATAAGCAGTAAAAACTCACGAGCAAGTCTTCATCGAAGAACTCGATGACCACATTTGGCGGGTTGCCAATAATCTCGTTCCTGTCGCCGCATATCTCTATGTTATCCAGGATGATGCTAGTATCCCAGAGCGGGCTGCAAGTCTGGTGGAGGGCGTTGGTCATCCCACTCCTGTTTCCGAACACAATCCTAGCGTAGGGGTCGGAGTACCCCGTGGGGTCCGCCCCCAGGAGCCCCCGGGCTTGGTAGAGATAAGCTCGGAGCTGGTACTTCCGAACATTGGCCGGAGGAAACTCAATCATCATCCGGGGTGCTATGTTAAACCGCTCTGCGTCCTCGTCGTCTTTATCATCGATATCCTGGAATAGTGGAATACGAATCACAATCAGAGAAGGGGTGTCTTCATTAAGAGTTGGGGCAAGGCGGCAAGGGGCGTTCGTAAGTTAAATGGAGCTTCAATCGAAAGATGCAGTTCGATTATTTCTCATTAAACTTGATTGCCTTACGCCCACTGTGGCTCTGTGCATAAAGAAACAGCTTCCTATTTACAGATAAATTTAACACAACTACAGAAACTCGAGTACCAGCGGAAGAAATCTGCCTCTTCATACCTTGTAGACGCTGAAGACAATGGGCACGGGCACCTCGCTGACTAGACGTCTGTTCCACCTCCTCCTTCTCACCATGTCGAATGACTTCTCCTTAGCATGGAACTTGGTGGTGAACAGCTTACTGTACTCCCAACCCTCAGGGTCCTTGTCATCTTCCTTCGGCTGCAGGATTAATAAGCAAGGTTTAATAGGTTATTGAAATCTTACCCAATCTTATCAAAGTTCGCTGAAAGATTGTCGGCCACAATTGTTATCTAAAATAATTACTGGCCCTATCGGGACAAAACATGATACTGCTTATTTTACCTCCCCAAGTTTGCCTTTTTGTCCTTCCAAAGCATTTACTAAAGCATATTCATTTCTTGGTCACTTACCTTGGTTTCTCCGCTCCTCTCCCTGACTCTTGCCCAGAGTCGTCTCCTAGCCAGATGGTAGTTCCTCTCCACAGGACCATAGGACCCCAGATCTGCCTCGTCAGCATACTCGTACCCCTGGCTGTCCACAGCCCGCTTCAGATCTAGTTCCCAATCCTTGGACCATTGCCAACCCTCCTTGCAGGGGAGCTCCTCCTTGGGCGACGTGTCGTCCCCTTTCTGAGGTGGAGGGGTCAGGGATTACACTTCTAGATACTGAATTCCGTCAGGGTGTGCTGAGGGGGCAGGGATTGCACTTCTAGATACAGAATTCTGTCAAGGTGTGCTGAGGGAGCAGGGATTGCACTTCTAGATACAGAATTCTGTCAAGGTGTGCTGAGGGGTCAGGGATTGCACTTCTAGATACAGAATTCTGTCAAGGTGGGCTGAGGGGGCAGGGATTGCACTTCTGGATACAGAATTCTGTCAAGGTGGGCTGAGGGGTCAGGGATTGCACTTCAATTAGAATACAAGACTGCGGAATTGTACAAGCGAACTGGAACGCTTTAGTGCGTTCATGAGATTTGCATGGAATTAGCTACTCTGATCCGAGGCACAATCAATCTAAAATGAACACCAATAATCCTAATTCACACACATCTTGGCGATGGTGGCTATCTTACCTCGTCAGTCCACCAGGTTTCAGTGGAGGAAGCAGTCCACAAACCACCCGGCTTTCTGGTCTGTCCCTCAAACACTGTCTCCGTGAACACTGAAACCATGATACGGTTATTGGCAATCAATCAATGGTCGTTTTACAGAATAACAAACGATAACTATCATCTATTGGAAGGTTCCTTGATCTAAATTCTTGGAATGGACCATTATCTCAATAAAGTTAGATTCAGATGATGACCGTGTACCTGAGAGGCCGTCCTCGTTGTCGTATCCTATAGCTTTGTCTACTGAAACCACCCAGTCCTCTTCAAACCGCCACCCAGCGGGAGGGGAGAAGGAGTCCTTCGGAATCTCGTACTGAGGATAGGGTATAGCGTATGTGAAATGTAAATTAGTGTTTGAATCTCGTACTGAAGATAGAGTAGGATATTACTTAGGGTAGTACTGAGGATAGGGGAGTGTAGGATATTTCTTAGGGTAGTACTGAGGATAGGGAAGCGTTTGTGAAATGTGATAGTGCGGGGGGTGCTTGAATCTAGTACTGAGGAGGGATTCAAAGATCTAGATTTGGATTAAGGAATGTAAAAGTGTTGGGGAAGGGTACAGTGCCCTTTTGAAATTGCTGCCAGCTTATACTATTGAAAAACGTAGTATTAACAAATTAACGTATGCATTAACAAATTCTCCTTACCTTCCCAGTAATATCAGAGAACTTTGGTCTAGGCAGTAGTTTCGTAGTCCAGTTTCCCATCACACTCATCTGATTCTCATACGTCTCCGCGTACACAGTCACTTCCGAACCAGAGGGGGTTCTGAAGGCCTTGGCCACGTGCTCAAACTTACCAAACCAAATGGTCAGCGACAGATGGGCACCTGAAATGAAAGCGTATCCGCTATTAATTGCAGTAGACCCGTGGGTTTCCGGTTTGCTCTTCAAGAACATGAATCCTTGATAAATTATTCATCAGCTTACTAAAGGATTTAATATGGTTAGTATCATTACAGAACCCTCTGGCGGGTCCATAATACATAGACAGTTGCCTGATCGGGTCCATAATGATACATCCCTTGGATTTAAACTTTAAGCCCCCGGGAAGTATCCCAAAATGGACCCAATAGGCGCGTGTATAATGTATAGCTATCACAGCACCTATCTTCTCCTTGAGCGGCTTCTTGAGGAAGTGGGAGCTGGTCTTGCCGCACAGAGGACCCCGGGCCCGCTCATTGTCACTGTAGATAATCTTGTGGATGGGAATCCTGGTGAAGGCTATGCGGTTCGTTCCGCTCATCACCCACACGAACACGTCAGGGATGCTGATTTGGGGCTGAAAGGGACTTATTAGATCTTTGATTTGAGGTTTACTAAAATAATCAACAAAAGATCAAAAAGTGTCTCCAATAATTATTTCCTGGACAATCGATACAACTGCATTCTGCGGCAAGATAAAATCATCCAGGAACTACAGCAAATAACTACTTCTCTTATACCTCGAAAGTGAGTTGTTTGAACTTTGACAGCACGGATTCCACATGGTCTATCTTCAGTTTGTAAGATTCCTCTTTCAGTTCGCCGTTTATCAGGCAATCTAGCTCGTGAAGCATGCTGTCCTGCAATAAGACAGTTGAGTAGTTTCCATTCCCACTAATTTAGGGAATCTCAAATCATGAAATAAACATCACGCATTCATTTGGCTTTATTCTAAACCTCAATTCAGTCAATTTAAAACATGATAGTTCTTGGTTTTAGCAAATGCCTTATTGCCTTAGATCATTTGAATTGTATTCATGAAACTTACGAATCGTAGAGGCTGCGAAGCATCAGGTTTCTTCATGTCATCTTTCTGTACAGGAATAGGGTCAATCTTATCCTCCGTATCACTGGCATCCAGAAGAGGGTCTTCCTCATCACCTTCCTCATCTTCCTCCTGTCGAATGATCCCGCAAATTGTACACCTTCATCAAAATATTACCGAATTTTTGTTAAAACACTTTAACATTTTTGACTTTTTGATAAAACGTAGTGAGGTGTCGAAGGGTGTAAAGTTGCATCACCAAAATCACCAAAGCTTACCATATCAGAGAGACTTGTTTCACCTCCAAGGTTCTCAAGGTCAATTCCCACAAACTCTGGCTTCTCTTCAACGACCCGCTTAACCAATCCCTGAGAATGATAAAAGTCATTGTAGCTTGCTAAATGCTCAAGAACGAATTTTCGGAATAGAAAAAGCCTTTGAACATATTTTCTCACCATGTAATTGTCGTTTCTGTATCTTTACTCACGATCTGGTATTGTCTGACTTTATAGAAGTACATATCGAGTTTTGTAGCGTTCTCTGGAGGTTGGGGGAGGTCGAGGGAGCTCATCTCGCTGATCACACTCTCCACCAGCTCCCGACACTTTGTCTCCAGCTCGTCTGGGGAAACCCGGGCTCGCTCTAACACGCGGAACTTCCGCAACCCCTCTTTCTGAGGAGATATAGTAGTGTAAGCAGTGCCATGGCAGTGCCATGGCAGTGTTATGTTCGAGAGGGTTCAAAATGCTGCGAAGCTCTCCGACTTAGAGCATTCTAGGAGACTGATTTCTAGAGAATCAGCCTCCTACGCAATGTTCAAAGTTACAGAAATTGGATACCTCTTTAGACCATCACCCTACGAGCTGCAGGTTAAAACTGGGTACAGTCCTCGGGCTTATACGCCCTTGGAAAGTATTCAAAATGTTAAAATGGACCTGATAGTAAACATTTTAAAATTCATAGATCTGAGAGGGTGCATTAAAATCCCTACCATGAAGTCGACCATCCACAGCATGATGTTGTAGGTCTCTGCTCTGAACTCTATGTCTTCCCACTCGGAGTGGATGATAACAGCAGGTTTGGAGGAAGACCAAGGCATGAAGTAGTAGTGGGTTCCATCGTACACTGAAATAATTGCAATGAGGCACTGTATTCTGCATATCGTCTGCATTGTAATGATAACCGATCAGGGAACTGGGTAGAATCATCCTGCTCGGTTGTCGAATAAGTATTAGAAAGTTAGAACATTGGAAGTTTCTGCCAGCAATTTTCTGCAAATACGCAGTTTGGCTTGAGAATCTCAAACACTGAAAATCTGGGTCCTTTAGTTTAAGTTTGATTTCGAAATGGACCCCCAGAACCCCCAAAGTACCTGCATTGCAAGGCTGGGTGGTGGATGGGTTGACGCTGCCGGCCAGAGACAGACTGTTCCCGTAATCCCCGATACTGACTTCAAACTCCACCTGACTGTCTGTCTCCCGGATCATATTGCCCGTGTCAAACGCAGTGAAGAGGTGGTACTTGTGTCTCCGGAGATTGCACTACGGGGAAAAGCAGGAATCATTGCAAACGGGATGAAAATCATACTATCAGCAAAAGGTGAAGCCTTGATTCTTATTTCTATTCCGAAATCCAACAAGATTTCAGGAGACTAAGAGCCAAGTTTGGAGGGTTTTGCTACCTGTATCCAAACATGTCTACTTAACTTACCATTACGGTTGCTGATTCGCTCTCAGGGATCTCAGTCTTGTCTTTGAGGGCTGGGTCCGCTTCTCCCATGTTGGAGGAGAGCTCCATCAGGATCCTGCCCCGGTACGCGATACCCTCGTCCTGAGATATTCAATTTATTCGATATGTATTTACTCAGACTGGGTAGGTTCCATTTTTCATTTTGATTGGACGTGAGCAAATGGGCATAGTTTAGTTACATGGTATGGTCAAAATGGCAATCAGTGATAAGATTGAAATATTCTTACATCTCCTTTATTGAGATCTGAGTATTTGTCGTTGATATCACAGAATTCTCTGTGTGACCCATAGAGGGGGATATAGGAGGGACCAAATGTTGGCAAGAAGCCCAGATCTGATTCCGTAGAGGTGTAAGCGATCTGGGAAATCTTGAGCAGCTTAGTTGCAATCGTGTCATTCGCTCCCAAATCATCACTGAGTGTGAAACGGATTCATTGTTAGATGGGGGAATGCAGCGAAAATTCAATTTACAAATTAATGAAATAATTTCAAGAACTACCATGGATTTCAATGTCTCAATTGTCTAGCCCTACAAAAGAACAATACAGTATTAAGTTCTAGTAATAGTGGAATTCATGTAAGTTTACAATGATCACTTTCCAACTGAACCCCGTTCGAAATCCTTAACGAAACAAAGAAATTTTAGTATTTATAGAACTAAAATTCCACTTTGAAATCCCAAACAAAACAACAAATCCTGGACAAAACAAGAAATAAGAAATCATTACTCACTGGTCCTTGACCCGCACCACAAACTTCTCACACATGGACGGGAACTGCCCGTGAACCACCAGTTTCTGTCCCCACACCGGGTCAAAGGTTCCGTACTGGATGGTTGACTCTATCTGAGATCCGGCAAACTTAAACTCGACATACGGGTCCACCAGCTCTGCAGGCTTTTCCTGAGGATGGAGTGATTTGTGAAAATAAAACTATCTGTAATTATGGAATATTTAGGGATGAAAAATTTTGTTATCTGTGATGTTTTTTGAGTTTTATCAGTACTTACAAAGTACTAACTGTTTACTGTACCTATATTTGGTTATATACTGTACCTATATTTGTTTATACTGCTTACCCCACTTGAGAAGAAGTTCCTGACGCTAGCCAAGGCACTCGAGTCCACTGAAAATGGACATTGTTACATTTGTCCATCATTTGTAAATGAAACCCTTTTTCAAAGCATGAAAAGCTCATCTAAATTCAGCGAAAAAAATCCCTCGGACATCCTGAATTTATGTCTCCATTTGGTGATAACTCAGTAGACATCTTGCAATCATAAACTCAGAATTGGCAGAATTAACAGAGCTCCATCTGGTGATTATGAAAACATCATCTTGTCTTACTCTGAGGGAAGTCCTCTCCAGTGTAGAGTTTAATAGTAAACTGTCCTGGTTGGAGGGTGATGCCCGGGGGGTAGAACACGTTACTAGCCACATCTATCTCTGTCTCACTCCTCTTAGGAAGCTCTTTGAACATCTCACCGGGGGGAAGCACTTGGATCGAAACGTTCAGGTAGCCCTGAGAGTGGTGGAGTGTGAGGGGTAAGCATTAAACCCAGCAAGTGAAGCTTAGCCTAGCCCTGCAGAAGAGGCTTACAATGGGGTAGCCTATTTCATGATTGGCATATTCTAGGGTTCCGTTCGGTGGTTCGTTGAGCGTTCTTTCGAACAGAAATACGGATGAATGGACTTCATGAAGATTTCTTTATCACCACAAATGAGGGTGGTGGGCTCACAAGTAATCGGGTAGCCCATTTCATATCCTCTTTCGAACAGACAGATTACCGATTTGATCATCAATCCGAAATATACTAAGTAGGTAATGACAGAGAGATCTCAACTTACAGTGATTCCCTCTTCTGGCTCATCAGGGTCGGTCATAGCAAACCACTTGTACATTAGCAGCTTGTCTTTCTCTGCCCACGCTACGGACAAGTCGAAGTTGTATTGCCCTATCAGGTTGTAGGGCGACTCCTTGGCGGAATCTATGATCTGAGAGAGATGGGAGTGGTGTAGAAACTTAGAAAGTAGAAATTAAGCAGATTTCACTGTTAATTCAACATGGAGGATTTTGATTTCTCTTCACAATGGACGAAAATGAAGAACGTTAAAAATTTGAAATCTCCGGAATCGAGAAATAACATTAAGTTCTGCTATTCAAATTCGACAGTCTGTAAGAACTTTAAGTATACAGTATCTTACAGCAAGTTCGACAGGTAAGTCGAGCAAGGTTTTCTCTGATTTGGTTAGGGAGCAGACAACTGTTTCGTTGAACTTTGGATCGGAGCCCTGTCTCCTTTGAGTTCGCATGTTCTTCCCATCAACACTAGCCCTCACTATAGGGGACTCAATGTTCCCTTTCAACTTCCTGAAATGGGAGAGAAAATGAGAAATGGCTCATTATAGAGGATCGAGTATCGACAGGTCTATTTTATGAAAACGATTCGTGGGAGAATCTAGACAATTTTAAAACACAGTGGAGACTAGGAATAAACGTTATTTAACAACTCAAATTATGGTTACCTGGCTTTGTGGACAACAAATCGTATCTGGAAGATTTCCTCTTTGGTAGACAGGGTATTGAAGTCTATGCTGGCCCGTGCCTGCCTGTTTGGGATTTAGAAATATCAGAACCGGGGTTGAGAAGGTGGAGTGAAATTTGATTTTGAAAAAGGACATTTATCTATCTTATCGAGAATTTCTTAATCAATCTTATCTCATCTCCTAGAAAGGCTGAATCTTATGTAAAACTCTTACTCCACAGCGGCTGAGACTCCAGTCTTCCCCTTTTTCTTCTTCTTCCCCTTTCTGCCACTGCTCCCACCACCTCCTCCTCCCTGTATAATGATACATAGTCAAAATAGTCACCAGTTTAACAGGTGTAGAGTGAAACTCATGATAATTAAACTTAATTAAATATTTAAACTTAATCAAATATTTAAACTTATTTGGACAGGAACATTATAGAACATTTTTGGAGCAACCCTAAAGACACAAATCCTTCAGAGTCGGATGATTTCTAACTACGATGCCAATACTGGGATCATACAAATGATGTTGCACTAGACTATGATCAATGAGGCTCAGAATAGAGTTGAAAAGAGAGGATGAAAAAGAGGCAAAATGATTTTTGTTGGCAAAAATTTGATATAGCAATTTGCGAAAAGTAGCAAAAGGCAGTCATATGATGAATCAAAAACGCTCCCAGAATTGTGGCAAATGATTATTACTTTAAAGACCATAGTATCTTCTACTGACTCCTGATAGGGTGTCTGAAATTAATTTCATCAAATCTCGTGCATTAATCCACAATGAACCCATAGTACAAATTGTTTTTGATGCTCGTCTGAATGAATAAATCCCAATTTACAAATACCGAATATACCCGTAACCCAAATCTCAAATGTGAAATGAAAACCTCCGTCCCTTCCTCCTCCTCTTCATCTCCGTCCATTTCCTCGTCCCCTCCTTCTCCTCCGTCCTGGTCTTTGTCTCCTCCTCCACCCACTCCAAGAGATATCACTCCCTGAGGATTATAGGAGTGATTTAGCAGGGAGTCAGGGATATCACTCTCTTAGGGAAGAAGGTTATTTAAGAGGAAGCAATCTAAATCTTGGCTATAAACGAAGTTAGACAACCCCTTAATCCCAGAGGAAACACTTCCAGAGAGCCTGAGGGAAGGATGAGAGGATAGATTCTGCAGGGAACAAGGTCGACAACGGAGCAACTTATATATGCGGAGGAAGAAAGGAAGAAATCTTTATAAAAGCTGGGATTCGTGTTTATTATGAATCTGAAACCTAAGTTATCATGAATTTATAGATTAGAACCTCCGTTGGTTTCTGCTTGGAGTCGATGAGTTTGATCTCGATATCATGCCAGTCAGACTTGGTGTAACCGTTGATGGTTCCGGTTCCATAACCAAGGAGTTTGACGGTGATTTGTCATTAATTTCAGATTTGATCAGGTAAAAAATCATGACAAATTAATATAGATCAAACAGTTATCATTATTAAAGTTGAAGGGTATTATAGCCAGGGGCGCAGCCAGATTGCTGAAAAGGGGGCGGCGAGGTACATTCAAAACCTGTTTAATGTTTTATTCTGTTGACTCAAAGCTCTCATTTTGTCGAAATGAACAAAATTTTCATATCACCCGTCCAAAAAGGGGGAGGCAGCCGCCTGTTTCGCCTCCCCCTGGCTACGCCCCTGATTATAGCTCAAAACTTGGCAGTGTTCCAGGGCTCACTTGTCTTTGCCGAGTGACTCCTCGTGGAAGACCTTGACCTGGACTTTGACCATGTCAGCGTTAGCACGAGGGAACTCCAGTTCCTCGTTCCACTCGGGGTTCTTGGTGTCATCCTGCACTTTAGTCTTCCTCGTGTAACCTGCAATTAGCTGATTAAAAAGGGAATTGGGGCAGAGTCACTGAAATGAAGAAATGAAGAAACTAAAATAGTAAAATAGCAGTTGTGGCGGGGACTGGGGAGGAAAGCTGTTGTATTGCTTTAAAAATTTATTGGGGCAAAAATGGAATACCAACTTCACAACTTGGTAGTATATCAATAAATATTCCCAACTATAAAAATATAGCAGCTATCTTACACTGGGAAATCAATTACCTTCAAACGTCACTTCAGCATAAGGGTCGATAGTTCCAAACTTTACCACATTTTTGAGAGACGTAGCATTTTTGACGAGGATCTTTATCTTCGGCCCGAAAATCTCATCTGAAATGGTTTAAATGATAGAAAATAGTAAGACAATCCTGATTCATCTTTTCAGGACTTCAAGACAACTGTGAGCCGTTAGAACATTCAATATTCAGCGATGTTACATTTGAATTTGTTTTCAATTTTAACAATAAAGACATTTTTGAACCATGTCATACTTATACTGAAAAACGGGAAAAGAATTTAACAGATGTTTAATCAAATTTAATGTGCTACAGAGTGTATTTTCTGAAATCTCTTAAATTTTCGGAATAAATTTTAAATGTATTTCCATTATACTCGCTAAATACATGTAAAATGTAGAATAAATGTTCATTGTTCAGGCTTATAATATGGCTTCTAATGAAGTTTTATTAAGTCATCAAAGCTCTCTTGGTACTTAGGGACCTTCGTTCGATTCCAGTCATTGGCTGTTACAGCTGTTGGAATAGAAGTAAAAACTTCAAAATAATTTAAAAATCTGAAAACGACAGCACCACATTTTTGCGATATACTGCATCTATAGATCAAAATAATCATTCAAATTCTCAGTTTTCTAAATCTCATCTTCAGGGCTGGCCTCGCTGCCTGATTGTGATTCATTATCACTACCCATACTTTGAGACTTATTACGAGCAAGGACTCCGATCGACCATCAGCAGACTACTGATACTTCAGACTGCCAGACAAAACAGCGCTTTAGGAAATTAATACATATCATAACATGTAACTCATGTAAGTTTTAAAGCTTCATATTATTACTTCAAGAGGCGTAAACATTGCAAAACTCAAACAAAAGATGTAGGGCGAATCCTGTGCGGGGCCCAACGGTTTCAGTTCCTTGTTCAAAACGCCGTATGCGGTATGTAATCAAAAAAGCAAGTTTTGAGTGTAAAGAAAAACAACAAAACAACATCACACAATAAAATATGAGAGTACACGATTGACGAGCAACGCACGCGTTGTGAGCTATTAGTATTACATTGTCACACAGGAGCTCACTGATATAGGATGTAGAATGTGACGAAGGAATTGCACGGTAATTAGATCACGGAATGTTGACATAAACACACCACTACACACTATCCTAGTACACGATGTGTGTTTGAACTTTAGAAATATAAAAGGAAGTACAAGTCACAACTTATACTAGCTTATTATTGATCAAATATTCGATAGCTATTAGCTATTGAAAGATACCATACGTTATACAGAGAATAAACAGCAAACTGAGTGTCAAGGAACTTTGATATAAAGTAACACTTACATCAGACGCAACTAATTGAAAGATAAAATGCGTGATTTTGCATTCCTGCACGATGCTACAGAAAGACCGAAATCGAATCTCAATCCAATGGAAATCTCACTGCAGTCTCTAGTAATAATAAACAGAGCAAATGAAATGAAGTAATCATGTTACAAAATGTACTATCTCGGGGCACGAATGAGTAGAGAAAATGAAATCAAGTCGAAACTACATAATTTCAGCATCATGGTGTGTTTTTGGAGTGGTTTCATAGAATTTTGGCGATTCGATTTGCGACAAATATGCGATCAGTAGCAATAGGCTCACAGCTGCGATATGTTGCATGGGTTTTAGTCCATGAACTGCCGTTTGTCAGCACTTTCACACTTGCATTTTGGTCCGATGCAAATATCTGCAAGTCTGCAGAAAGCGTAGTCCAACGGAAACCTCAGAAATAACACGAAATGTATCAACGGAGCGGTGTTCTACAGACGCTGCAGTGAGGGATAATTCGAATAAACATTCCCGCAAATTAATAGCAAATCACATTAATTCAATATCAACCACAGCATGACTTGTTCATTGAATCCTGAAACTTAATGTTATTAGCGATCAATACACAAACATTATAATATGTAGCATATTTCCAGCAAGGTCAGCTCCTAGCAGCTAGAGGTAAAGGAGGGACAAAGTAACTCGATCATAATGTGATGTGTGTCTGTAGGTATGATTGCAGGAGCCCCAATACCATGACAGTCCATCGTTTGCTTTTGTCGCTGTTGTTTTTACTTTTCCTTTTAGTTTTGCTGGTGAAAAACCGTTCTTTCATGAATTCATGAGCACAGGAGCACAGGGCGAAAGGATTGCAAGAAGCAGTGTACCGTTATAGCAGCTTAGCAGGATGAAATTACACACAAATCTAGCGGGAATTCGATCAAATGTTCAGAAATTACAACGAACCGCAGTCACGCGTTTACTACACTGTACCGCGCGGTGCATTCTCACTTCCTGTTGTAGCGCGTGATGTGGGTCACGTGACCAAAAAAGTTCATTTTCCAGCGCGCAGCATTTCACGGTCAATCGATGTAGATAGGTAATAGTTACACATTTTATGATTTTACACTCGTCTTGATGTCGTTCCAGTCAATTGATCGTCTGTTGCATACAACTTCG
This sequence comes from Beroe forskalii, assembly GCA_011033025.1. Classification (NCBI taxonomy): domain Eukaryota; kingdom Metazoa; phylum Ctenophora; class Nuda; order Beroida; family Beroidae; genus Beroe; species Beroe forskalii. The sequence continues at coordinate 146,036 of WFMF01000422.1, forward strand.
ATACTTTATACTTTCGAAATTTCTACGAGAATGAAGCTGCTGTTGAACTTGAACCAGTGATAACAGAGCTTATAACAGACTGGTGAGGCTGGTGGCATCACAGACTTTCACAAGGTGAGTGACAAATTCTTGCAGGGCCCTGACTCCTTACCATTGATGGTGATAAATATGCGCCGCCAGAGATGGCGAGGAAATATTGGGAGTAGGGTGCGGTGTGTAGGTCATAGCCATCAGATTACACACTTTTCCAAAAGTCCTAACAATGACCCTAACTCAAGGATTCCCATGACTGCATGAGATCCTTCAAAACGTGGATATTCCGTTCCTCGTCGCTGAATTGTATTTCTGATCTCTGCCAAAGGGCTCTTTAAGTCTTAACAACGTACTTTATGTAACGTAAGTGAAGTAGTACGGATAATGACTTATTATTGGGCGAGGGGTGTGTTTAGTGCTATGATAATTCGTAAAATCATGGTTTTACTTTGCATATACACCATGAAGCGTGGCCTACCTGTCTTGTCATTCTTCTTCTTCTTCTTTTTCGTCATATCACCCAATTAAAGTGTCACTTAGAAGGCTGCAGACCGTTATGGCAATCTAACAACGGACAACAAATTTTACGTTTCAAGACACAAAAGCCTGGACATGAATTATCGACATGATTGGCCAACAAAAACTATGAAAAAACAAATCGTAGCGTTCTAGAATTCTTGATAATAATGGGTATCAGTTCCTTAAAACTAGAGCAAACCTAAAACAATGCATAATCTAAAACGCGGAGTGTGATTTAATATAAGCTATATGCAGCTAGTTCAGAGTTCTGGTCACTAAAATCAGCTATACACAGCTAAAATCAGCTATGATATACAGGTATTATTAAGTGTAAGCATCAAGGCAGGGATCTGTGGGTATATGTACAGGCGAGCATGAACCGGCAACCCTCTGCTCCTCTGTACTCCAATAGAGAGATCAGAATACCTACTCTATCCCTCCTATAGGAGCCCAACTACTCTGCTCTCGTTTTGCAAGCAATTTCGACTCTTGTACATTACAGGGTACCTACCAACTCGGATAGGTTATATAGGTATAAGAGTATAAGTGTACTAAGTAATTGGAGCAATTGTACTGATCGATTGCGCAGTTTAGCAGTTGTATTAGTACGAGCCTTGGTCATGAATATGTTTATAGTCATGGACGAAGGGAAAGTTTAAATGTACTCACAGATGATGTTATACGTGCTAAAGACATGCCGAGAGTTAAATAATAAATCTATTAATAATTACCTTTAGCATTATTATATTTAGGAGTAGGTATAATATGCGAATTTATGACGTTATTAGAATTTAGGATTATCTCCAACATTTGAGACTTAGGCCTTGGTTTGCAGCAAATCCAGGGCAAAAAGGAAACTTCTATAAGATGCCATTTACTCACTAGATGGACTCAAAAATACCTACGAGATGATGTGGCCCACAGATGCTAATTTACAATCATTCAGCGTTCTGAATTTGGAAGCGGCTGTCACATTTTCTCATTTTTAAAAGCAATTCTAAACATACCGAGACTATATAAACCGATGAAAAATAAACTGAATAAACTGAAATACCTGTACAATTCAAAACAAAAATAGATAAACACAATCTTGTACAATTATCCACTTAAGTTGCTTATTAAGTGTTCCTACCTTAAGGCTAAAGCCTATTTCATACAGACTTCATAGTTCATACAAGCACAAGATAGCTGATATATACATCGTTTGATATAAGATAACATGGTTTATGTCATCTTATCAACAGTACCGTACTGTGTGTTTGGTATGGTTTCTGTGGATGACGCATAGCACTACTATAATTATAGCGGCTTATGTCAGGATGTATCTGGAAGTTGAACAGGAAATAAAGTACAAATAGTGTGTGTGTGTAAATGTGTGACTGCGGTGCATCTCTGCAAACTAGCGTTGCTAAACACGTATACCCCTGTTCGCGTTGCGCGGCGCTCCCCAGGGAAGCGCTTAGGAAGCAAAGCTGCACAAATAAAGAAATAACTACCGCTCTATACTTCTATAGCAGAGAATTAATAATGTGTTTCTCTCTCTCTGAGCAAGCTCAGAGCTACTTAGCTAATATATGAGAGGAATCCACTTCTTATGAATTGTGTGTGCATAGTACGGGCTCTCAGATGAAGCTATCAGACAATATAATGGCTTGTGTGTATATCACATGCACGTAATGAAATGTGTGCAGGATATAGCGTGTCAAGTTTCCAGCAATCCGCCAATATCCAGCAGCCAACGGTGAAAACATTTCGTATATTCTAAATCAGCAAGCTGCCAAGCTGTGGAGATACAGGACGTGTTCCTGATAAGATCCACGATATGATCAAAAAACGTGTCCCATCCCAATATCATCAGAGAGAGATATGAAAATATGAATTCTGTGAATTGATCAAAAAATGGTTACAGGGCGTGTCGAACTCATTACTCATATGTGCGCGGTTTTTTTCATGCGCGGTGTAATCATGCGCGGCTCATTAGAAAGCACAATGTTAACTTTAAGTCGAAAGCTCTCATTAATTGAAGTCACGTGAGAGCATCACCGAAACCTATATTCTATTTTGTGAGTTTTTCAGTTAAGAATGTTATTTCGCTTCCTATTAAAACTCACTTTGCATAGCCAAAAGCTGACAAGTAGGAGCGTCGGGTTTTTTTTAACAATGTCAGTTTTTGTTTCAGTTTTTAGCAACGAATTTGTCAGTTTTCTTCTTATGCTTTCGGTTTTCAGTTTTGCTGGGGATATGTTTCTAGCAATTAGTGTGTCAGTTTTCTGCTTATGATGTCAGTTTCCGGGGATATGTCAGTTTTTTGCTTGTGATGTCGGTTTTTGGTTTTGCTAATTTGCTGTTATCGGATATCAAAATATACTCCATACCTATTGAATAGAAATAACCTACTTTGAGGATATTTTTTATAAAAAAGCAGTATTCTCATCGATTTTTTCGTCTTCTGAGTCAGATCCAAACATACTTCATGAAATCGCTGTCCAATCTTTGCAGCCAAAGCAATCAAGTCTCAGCTATAACAGTCTTGGTATAAACCTATATAGCTATATAAACAGAGCGGGGAAACGAAAATTTAGAGCAATCAGAGCAAGTCAGGACAATAAATGATTAGCAAACTAGTTCAAAACATAAGTACAAGTACACCACACCAATCTGTGTTGTGGCAACGAACGCAACATTTCATTTGGCGATTCTCTGGACCCATGATGTACAGGTGTTAAGTCAAGGACAAACTGTACACAGACTGAAACATCGGATCATAGCTCATGGAAACTCTTCAAGTGTGTATTGAATGTGGTAATAATCTATTTGAAAATATAGATCAGGGTGCCCATTTATTTCTACACAAAGTTCAGATGATGTGCGATTGTATACATACAGAATTAAAGCGTCAAATTGAACACGATAAAGATTAGAATTTGGATTGGGATCCTGTAAACTACGAGTGTAAGTCTGTAAGTGTGTAAATGCTAATGTTCGTATATGAAAGGAACAACAACAATCGAACTGGGGCAGTATTGAATGGCATGTGGTGTGGGCCCCACAAACAAGCTTGTATAGGAGCTATATGTGTGTACTATAAACAATGTGAAAGCTTAACACATCATCAAAGGTTTCGAGACAATGGAAGTCGATATTAATAACAATGAAACAGGGTACCACAAGCAAGAACTTTTCTTCAATTCATAGCTTCTGCCCTATAAATTTATAACAAAAACTGTTAAAAAGAGTAACACGAAATTATTGCTCTTGCTTTACAATTGATCAAAGTTGACTAAATGGTCAATTTTCGAGGTTGACCATGGGTAGAATCTGCAATAGGGGAATAATCAATAAAGTCTCACTTAGGGGCAGTAAGTCTCAAAACTGTAAATGGAAATGTAAACATAAAGCACGTGCATCTATAAAGGTGTGTCGCAGAGTTAACAAATGCCCTTTTTTGGATGTCCTTTGAGCTTCCAATTTCAAAGAAAACTAAAAGGTTCAACTGCTGGAATTTGTAAATATAATGGAATATGAAATTGTTTTATAAATTTTACAGTACAATTTACGGTGGGGATTGAAATGTAAAAGTAATTGAGGCATCACTGCGACATATGAAAGGATTGATTAAAAAAGTTACAGTTAAGACTTTAATGGCATTTTGCAGTCACCCTGACCATTTTTATGTCTCAATCTAAGGAGAAGGTACATGGACCAGCGGTATGGTGAAACAAGAGTGTCGTGAATCTTGCGGATCCATTTCTCACATCCATTGTCCGATCACGTGTCGATTAATATACTAATACCACTAATATTTATAGTAAGGCGGCTGCACAACAGCATCTTTTAAAAAATGTCACGATTCAATAAATGATCTTAATTCCTCAGAAATCTGTCTAACACGTGTGTCACGCGTCGACTTCGAGGAATGAGAATCATTTCCTATTCCTATTTTAGCCTGCATACTCGCATAGGTGTGTGTAACTGTAGTGAACGCGCCGAGTGCGAGCCACACAGGGATATACTGTTTAATCAGTATCACGTACGTACAAATGGTGGTTGTGTAGAAATTACGGAAGGCGTTCTCAGAACTCGCTGCATCTACGTAAAACTAAAATTAACTCACCTGAAGCATCTCCCTGATCCTTTCTTCTTCCGCAGTTTCATTTCTGTTCATTAGTGTGTCAGGAAATCTGGGCGTCTTTACTGATCCTTTCTTCCCAAAGCTTGGGGACAAAATTTCTGTTCATCGGTTTGGAACAGTTTTTAATTCAATTGGATTTTAATTGAACCGCAGATCTACAGCTTTTTAGGTCCAACGGCGTCTCGCCGTTGTTCCTGTACAGAATAATCACATATTACTGTCAATAGTTCGTGTTAGGCTGATTGGTGGTGGTGGTGGTGGGAAGTAAACAGGCCTGGGTTTTACTCGGGTGATGATGCACATGGTAAAATTTGGTGGGAGCTGATAATCCAGGTAAATTTGAGACCAGGATAGGAAAGTGTGATGTTTTAAATATGGATCAACATTCCACAACCATGATAGATGCGATCACACTCACAGAACTCTCGATCTCACATAGCTCTTACACTTACAGGACAGCCTGTGAGCTTGACTATAGGCATAGCACAAGCAGGCCCGAAGACAGGTGGGCTTGGAGGCTGCAGCCCTCCCCCCCAGAAAAAAGGCACCGATCGGCGCCGCTCCAGCGCTGATCGGTGCCTTTCGACGCTGGTTGACGCCGAAATTTTAAAATTTTGAATTTTAAGCATAAACCACTGTGGGACGAGAGTCTCCAGTCTGGGCGTGATATTCTTATTCAGGACTGTGAAAATAAACTGCTCAATGAAAATTGCCGAACTAGTCACTTCAGGGCATTTCTAATTGCAATCAACTTCTGAATTATTGCAATAATCGAGTACCATAAACTAGTAATACTAAAAGACAAATTGATAGGCAAAAATCGGGAAAGATAACAAAAATATAAATCAAAGCATTATATAGAGCTCCAGGTATCATAATGTTTTAAATTATGTTGCTACGTTATTTTACGTTGCTACGGTATTAAGAAGTCAAGTTACTTCTTACTGCTACGACTAGCTATGAATACACGCTGCTACTAATATCTTCTCATGAAACATGCAAGGATATCGACAGAGAAAACCATAATACACTGAGTGAGCGACTACAGAAAACTATAGTGCAGTACTGAGCCTCATCTAGCTACTACTACCTGTACTGGAGATGTGATTAATATAACGTCAATATGGGACCAATGTAGACTCATACTTTGGATTAATGACGAGCCCCCTTGCATATTATCAGTCTTCTTATATAGTGTACGAATGTATGTAGGTACAAAATCAGACGGCATGACTAGTATTACACGGACCAATAGCCTCAGAACATCATCGTTCGTTTTATAAAGTATTGGATTCGGAATGGGATAGCTATTGACAGAATGGTGAGATAATGAGATACTGTTTAAGTGATTGCTGGTAACCAATGACAATAAAAATCCACAAGTTCGAATGTGAACTTTTGACTCTGATCTCTTCAGCTAGTCCCTTCCCTTCCCTTCCCTTCCCTTCCCCTCCCTTGCCAATGCCTTCCCTTCCCTTCCCTTTCCTTGCCTTGCCTTGCCTTGCCTTCCCTTCCCCTCCCTTGCCAATGCCTTCCCTTCCCTTCCTGTCCCTTCCTTTCCCTTCCCTTCCCTTCCCTTCCCTTCCCTTCCCTTCCCTTCCCTTCCCTTCCCTTCCTTCCCTTCCTTCCCTTCCCTTCCCTTCCCTTCCCTTCCTTCCCTTCCCTTCCCCTCCCTTGCCAATGCCTTCCCATCCCTTCCCTTCCCCTCCCTTCCCTTCCTTCCCTTCCCTTCCCTTCCCTTCCCTTCCCATCCCTTCCCTTCCCATCCCTTCCCATCCCTCCCCTTCCCTTCCCTTCCCCTCCCTTGCCAAACCCTAACCGGAACCCAATAACCCAGAATTAGTAAATAGTAGAACCCTAACTTGCTAAACACATATACCCCTGTGCCGTTATCGTCCATCGTCGCGCGGCCCGGCGCGCTTCCTCAGCTCAGGGAACTGGAAGCGCACGGCGCGTACACACATCTATGCGGGCTACTATAGTTACTCTTAGGAAAACCCTATCCCAAACCAAACCGTAACTCAAACCGTACCCCTAACCCAGCCGGCCAAAAAGCGTTTAAAATACGTTTATTCAACGTTTTTTGGGAAACCTTAACGAAACGAAATAACGTTTAATAAACGTTTATTAAACGTTTTTTCGCGTAACGTTTTAAAGCATACATTCGGTTTAAAATTTACGTTTCATAAACGTTTCTAGGGAAACGTTTAATAAACGTCAAACAGAAACGGTTATTAAACGGAAAATCACTCGAAAAATAGTTCCTGCGGTTTCGTTTATTTATGGTTTATAAATCGTTCTCAAAAAACGTTTCTGATTGGTATCCTCGAAACTATAAATAAACCAATTGATTAACCATTTCATCACTAAATTATTTCTTACTGTCCTAGACCCCTAGGACAATCTCGACTTGGACTATCTAGTGAGTACACACATGGTTTTAACAAAAGTAATAGAACTGGGTTATTAACCACAGTATTTGCCTTGCAAGGCACAATTTACAGACTGAAGCAGGACGGGGGATATAATTGTAAGGGTAAAAGGTTTCCTTGTGTTTCTATGATAAGGTTTATTTTTGGTTTATTTTTGGTTTATTTTTGGTTTATTTTCGTTTATTTCTTATTCATTCATTATCTATCAGTTTTTTGTGCGTGTTGATTAAGCAATTTTCTTATCAACAAATTGCAGCGTATTTGCACAATATAGCACAAGCCTTTGTCCACAGCTGGCACGAGTTCACGCCCTGGGCAAGGCGGTAATCCGCGGAAAGATAGAGAGTAGAACCATGTTTAAAATGTTATTTTGCGCCATTTTGAACATCTATAACTAAATCAGTTTTTATCGGATAATGTTTTAAATTGGTAAGTTGCTTATGTTGTTCCTTAAGAATTAGCTATAAAACAATTTTCAGGGCAATCAGGTGTTAAATGCGGCCTCTGGAAGCCTCTAAAAATTGAGCTGCAAAATGATTAAAATAGGTTTTTGGCGAAAAAACGTTCTGCTGCCGCACTTGGTGATGCTATAGAATAGAATAGAATAGAATATTATAAAGTCAAATTACAACATGTAATGTCAGACTTCTCTGAAAAAACTAAAAAGGGGTTAGAAAACTCAAGACTCTGTCGCAAGCTCTTGCACTCAAAACTTCACACAATAACATATAAAATGCTTGGCAGCAAGGTTCAAGTTGCGCCATAAGCTGGGATTTGCAACTTAATGTTCGTTGAGTTATAGTTCCTCCCTGAACGGGCTGCTGACTATCGATATGATGGTCAGCAGCAGTGATAGTCCGTGATTCGTCTCTACACCATACACTCCCTTTCGATATGTAGAAGTGACGTTCTGGATCTTCTCTTCTTGGCCCGCATCAGTTCCACCAGCTTCGTTCCTGCCTCCTCAGGGGTCAAGTCCGGTGCCACAAAAACTGATCTGGTCGAGGGACTGTCGCGCAGTTTTCTCCCACTCTTGGAGGCGCAAAGCAGCGTCTCTGTTCGTTAGACGGACCTTTACTGGGCGTGGTCTGTCACTTATCTTCATCCCCAGTCTCTGGCAGAACTCAACATGAGGCCTCTCTCCGACTTTGCAGAACACTTCGTTGACAGTCTCTTCCAATTCAACACTGTCATTCTCCTTAACACCGAACAGAATAACATTCTTAGTCCTGTCCTCGGTCTGAACCACTTCCTTCACGACATCAGCTATCTCTTTAGTGGAGACTGGAGACATCTGAGTTCCCAGACTGGAATTAACTACATCACTGTAACTCCTCAACTCTGTTTCTAACGTAGACTGAAGTTTTCCGACTGTCTCATTCTGTATTTCCGTAAACTGACTCCTCTGATTCTGAAGTTCACTTCTCTGTAGACTCATGACTTCTTCCTTGAGCTGATCTATTTTACTCGTAGAAACTTTCAGGGCCTTGTAACACAATTTGAGGGCTTGTAACGCTTGAACAAGACGAACTGAAACAATCAATTGCCTGAAATCTGCCCGGTCAAACACGTCAGTTTCCATATCATCGACGTCTTTACACTTCACTTGTGCACAAAGGAGCGCATCATAGTGGAAACAGTAAACATCAGATCCTGAGTACTGTCCAGGGAATACTGATCCATAGTTCTTGAAGATCATGTACTTGTACAAGCTTGTATTTAGTTGTATTCCATGAATTCCTTAGTGGTAATGCAATGATCTGTGTGTGATGCGCTTATCTTAAAACTGCACAGAGAGATAAAAACGCAACGAAATCAAATTGCAAATGTATATATCAGTGACCTTTTCATGGTGTCCTGTTGCCTGTTAGTAAAAAATCAAAAATGATGGAAAATAGGAGATGAAATTGTGCTGCACGTGAGTTCACGCGGAAGTTTTGTAGAAATTAGGGCATTTCATGAAATCAATATATACATGGGATTTTCGACTTGATTTTGTTAAAACAAGTTCAAATACGATTAATGTGCGTGAAATTAGGTTCCAATGCTACAATTTTGCACGTGAGTTAGCACGGACGTTTTGTAGAACTTATTGAAATCGCTACTTTTGATTTATTCAGGCATTAAAGGTTACGATATGATGAGTTACGTGAACCCAAAGTGTGTTCGGAGGAGTTGCATGGGTTTGAACGGCCTCATCCAATTTTAAGGGAGATAATTCAGCGACGACTCTTTTGCGGTTTTGGTTATAGTTATATAGTGTACAAAGATCACGCATTAAATTCTCGCTAGAAAATCTGCACAGTGTGGCGAAGGAAATGAACTTTCAATGCTGTTTTTGGTGAAAAGTGGGAGGAGGTCAACTGTACTGCAAGACGACAGTGATGAAGTTTGACAAGTCTAGTCTACTCAGTCAAATTTGGTTTTGACAGCTGTCCGCGGTTTTCTTGTCAAGAGAGCAAGAGCAGAGTCAGCAGCTGGATCGATTCATCAGTTGAGGCGGATTCCGATCAAAAATCCTAAAATCAGGAAACTCGGTTACAGCAGAGTAAATGTGAGCAATTCAAGAGTGAGTTTGAGGAGTGTCAGTGATGCGGTCAAGCATGAGCTGGGGAATGAAGAAAGAAAAGAGAGCTGAAAGCTGCGGTGAAATTTGCTGAGAAACACGGCGACTGAAAGTGAAAGAAAGGGCGGTAATATACGCTTAGAGCATGGCTGGGAATGTCGCACGAGGAGCAGGCCGAGAAACACGGCACTGCCGAGTGCAATAATTTTATTAGCCATGAAAATATGGGAGGCAATATTAATTATATACTGTTTGTTCTTGAAGAGATTACCAGCGAAGTTGTGCGGGGAAGTGGAGAAGAGCCTGCAGTGGACATATCTGCAACAGAGCGAGCCATCAGTCCGTGACTGCTATGGGGTGGGAATTTCTAATAACCTGAACAGCCGGATCAAGTTTGATTTTAAAGCCCTTGTGGGTGCTACACATAGGGTTTGTGATAAACAGGTTTTTCGTGAACGAAAAATACACATTTAAAAAAGTTTACTTGAGGTTTCTATGGAACGAAACTTCAATCCACAAATTAGTTTTCTGTAAACCATAAATAAACGTTCCACATACGTTTATTTATGGTTTTGTAGAAAACGTTATATATAAACCAAAAATAAACGTATCAGAAACGTTTAATTTTGGTTTTGGTGTAAACGTTTTTATTAAACGTATCAAAAACGTTTAGAAATAACGTTTGACGAAAACCAAAATTAAACCAAAGAAAAACGTTTTTCATTGGTTTATTTTTGGTTTGGTTTCTTTGTGCCGGCTGGGAAGTCAAACCCTAACCCCTTATTCCTATTTCAGGGAGATTATTAAGACAGATGTGTCCGCTGGGCGGAGTCCGACGCGGAATCCCTGTCCGACTGTCCGAGCGGAGTCCGCTCCGAACCCGCGGAATCGGCTAAAAAACTTGTGGACCTTGTCTTTAGTCCCTGGCGGACCCGCGGCCGACTCCACTTTAGAAATACTAATAGAATAAGTCCACCATAATTTTTTTGGTGGACTTTGTTGGATTTCAATAATTCAGCGGATTTTTTAAAAACTCCGCCGCGGAGTGGTGGAACTGGATCCGCTGCGGGTACGGTCGCGGTCCGCCGCGGACTGGTGGAACTGGACAGTCCGCCGAAAAAGTCCACAGTGGAGTTTTTGTCCGAAAACTGTGGACTCCGCAGGTGGACTCCACGGGCGAAGTCCCTGTCCAGTGTCCACCGGTGGACCTGCTTTTCAGTGAGCTCGATCTGTTATAGCTCTGTAACGTCACTGTCAGGACATAGGGCACTACGTCAGCTCACTAGGGCACTTCGTCAGCACACTAGGAGTAGAGCACTACCGACTACATCAAGGAACAGGGCACTATGTCCGAGCACTCCTATTCAACCCTTTCCAAAATCCCTTTTTCAAGTACACTGATTCTCAGTTTCACGACGCCAGCAGCTTCGCGGCTGTGGGCTGGTGTCAGCCGCAGCGTGTCATGCTGATCCATCGTATTACTATTCGTACGATGCGAGAGTCCACTCGTGGAGTCCACCGGCAGAGTCAACCAATTTTCAAGGTTTAAGTTAAAACTTAAACCTTGAAAATTGAAATGCCCTCATGGTTGACTCTGCCGGTAGACTCCACGAGTGGACTCTTGTCGTAGTCGTACGATGTATGACCCGCTGCGGCTGACGGCAGCCCACATGGCTGCGAAGCTGCTGGTGTTTTGACACTGAGAAATAGAATCAGCGCCGCGCTGATTCTCACGAGGGTTTGTTAACACTTAACGGACGACAAGTGGACTCCGACTGTGGAATCTATTGGTGGACTCCGCTCGTGACCGTGGAATTCCACCTGCAGTGCAATGGAATAAACTTCGTGGAGTAAACTTCGCTTGTCGCTGCGGACTTTGGTAGTGCAAGTGGACCAAAGTCCACTGACTCCGCAGCGACAAGCGAAGTTTACTCCACGAATGTTTAAAAACCGCAGTGGATGTTTTTGGCGGACTGTCCACCAGTGCGCGGCGGACCGCGACCGGACCCGCAGCGGATCCACCAGGACTGCGGCGGAGTTTCAAAAAGTCCGTTGGGAGCCCACCAAAAAATTTTTATGGTGCATTTTAGTGGAGTCCGCAGCGGACTCGGTGGACCTGCTGCGGGTCCGCCGCGGACTAAAGTCCACCAGTTTTGTAGCCGCGGAATCGGACTCCGCGGCGGACATGTTCCACTCGGACTCCTCGGCGGACATGTTCCGCTCGGACTCCGCAGCAGAGAAATTCTCGGCAGACTGTCCGGCGTCCGCCGCTCCGCCACGGAGTCCGCTTGGATTGGTGGAGTCCGCGCGGTTCCAGTCGGAACTCCGCGGCGGACTTTCGATGCGGATGTCCACCGACGAAATATTTTGGCGGAGTCCACCGAAGTCCGCACGTATCCGCGCGAAGATGACTCCGCCGGGGATAGCGCCCATAAAACTAAAAGTGAAACAAATTATTTAAAACAAATTTCAAATTCATCAAATTACGCTCCATGTAATACAATAT